>CM050163.1:274412664-274593017 GCA_027410445.1 Discoglossus pictus
CAGTTTCTTTTTCCTTAGTGCTGAAAAATAGACAAGGAGAAAAGAGGCTCCTCTAAGGTAGTAGGTTTTGCAAATGAGGAAAGTTCTTTAAAAAGTAGGTAATCTCCTTACATTTATGTCAGATTATTCAGGTACTCAGATCCTGTCACTGCTCTCCTTGTGCAGGGTTATGTGTGCAATCAGATTTATGCATGCAGTCATCAGGGAGAGAGAGGTATGGTCAATAAAGTTTTAATACAAAGTAAAAAATGATATAAAAAGCTTACATTAGGTTTAGTAATGTCCACAAATGGAAGATAACTTCCTTCAGTCCTCTGTGTCTGTATCTCCACAGGTCAGCAGCAGCAGCCCTTCACGTGCTGTGGTTCTGTTTCCTGCTTTGGTAGTCACAGGTGAAACTGTTTAATCACTCAACCGGTTTCACACTTGTGCTTCATCTGGAGTGGGTGGTTTTATTGTTCGGTTCTTCTATTTAAGTCATTCTCTTAATTGACTTGATAATGCTCAGCAATTACAATTAACTTTTCAATTAGTTCATAAATAATAAAAAATACATTTTTACACCATAGTATACTTAAAACAAATATACCACTTTTATAAAATTACAAGGTACAGTTAAAACATTATATGTGTTAAAATAGTTTTCTAACACTCATGATGTAGTTTATTTAACAACATAATTATTTGTGTGTTAATATATTCTTGCTGATTGGAACTGATAAATGGTATCTTTTTCTCATTTTTATTGCCATGGTGTTTAAATAATATATTAACTCTTCTTCTTTTTGAGATAATGTTTTTACTGTGTTTCCCCCTCTCCAATTCTGTTTAATCTCTAAAACACCCATAAATTTCATTTCTGGGTTTGTTTGTGCACTTCCTTAAAGTGTTTTGAAACTGAATGATTTGGAAAACCTTTTTTTGATATTTCTGATATGTTCCTCAATTCTTTTGTGAAGAGGTCTAGAGGTGCGGCCTATGTATTGTTTCTTACAGCTACATTCTAGTATGTAGACCACATTTCTAGATTTACATGATATTTTATTTGACACCTTATTTGATTTGTATTTGAAGTACTTTCCACTATACTGTCTTTAGGAAATTTATTTTTACAGGTTTTGCATGCATTACATAGCCCACATCTAAAAAAATCTCCATTCTCTTTTTTATTTGTAGTCTGTTCTGTATTTATCATGCTTTTAACTAGCCAGTTTTTTAGATTACCCGATCTCCTGAATATAATTTTTGGGCTTTTAGGCAAAATGTCTTTTAAAGAGCTATCCTTCATAAGTATATGCCAATTTTTTCTATATATATGTATATATGTATATATATATATACAGTGTGGGGGGGGGGGGATAATTGATCCCCTGATAATTTTGAGCATTTGTCCACTGACACTAGAGTGCTTTGCTTAAAAGCTGTTTAATACGGCGGGCATGTGCTTTAAGGGAGCAATGTATAAAGTTGCTATTTTTGAAATAAAAGAGTGAGGTACATTGTATTCTCATTTGCATGTCCCCGCCTTTTACACATGCAAATGGGCTTATGAAAGTATTATTTGTTTTCTGTACTCAGTACGGTGGAGAGCTTTTCTCACTCTAGTGCTCACCATACACTAAATGATTGTTGTGGAATACCCAATCCTACAAACTCTATTGCACAAACCAGAATCTACCTCATACTGATGATAGCCAAAAGCTTGAAACAGGCCTGTATATGAGTGATTCGTGGTTTGTGCAAAATCCAACCCGGTGCTTTGCTTAAAAGCTGTTTAATACGGTGGGCATATGCTTTTTTACAGGAGCAATGTATAAAGCTACTACTTTTGGATTAAAAGAATGAGGTACATCGTATTCTCATTTGCATATCCCCGCCTTTTAGACATGCAAATGGGCTTATGAAAGTATTATTTGTTTTCTGTACTCAGTACGGTGGAGAGCTTTTCGAGAGAGAGAGAGATACACACATATATTTCTATATGTATGTGTATATATAAAGAGAGAGAGAGAAATAGAGACACTGCAATAAATATATAGAGAAAGTGAGTGAAATAGAGATCGAGAGTCAGAAGTGAATGAGAGAGACAAAGAAAGGGAGAGAGTTTAAGAGACAGAAAGAGAAATAGAGAGACAGAGTAAGAGAGACAAAGTGAGGGAGCAAGAAATAGAGAGACAGAGAGTGAAAGAAAAAGAGAGTGAGAGAGACAAGAGAGGGAGAGAGATTGTGAGACAGAGAGAAATAAATAGACATAGCGTGAGAAAAGAGAGACAGAGAAAGGAATTGCTTATGTGTGTGAGAAAGAATGCTAATGCACAGACACATGAATCAATAACAAGTACATACTCAGTGACCATGTACAGGAAGACTCCACTCTGAGCACACAGTCATTGATCCTATACAAGCAGACTCCACTCTGAGCACACACTCATTGATCATATACAAGAAGACACCTCTCTGAGCAAACACTCATTGGTCATATACAAGAAGACACCTCTCTGAGCACGCACTTAGAGACCATGTACAAAAAGACTCCTCTCTAAGCATGCACTCAGTGACCATATACAAAAAGACTACTCTCTGAGCACACACTCAATTACTATGTACAGGAAGACTCCTCTCTGAGCACATACTCAGTGACCGTGTAAAGGTAGACAACTCTCTAAACATGCACTCAGTGACCGTGTAAAGTGGTGCAGTGCAGAGGGTTTTGGGTTTTTAGAGCACTGGGCTGACTTCTCACTTGGGTACAATCTCTATAGCAGGGATGGATTGCACCTTAATGATGAGGGCGCTTTTGTGCTAGGGAATAGGATGGTAGAACGGCTGGGGGAGTTTTTAAACTTGTAGGTGGGGGGGAGGGACTATATAGAAGTATTGGGGTAAATAGGGTAGAGAGGGAAAGGGATGAATTATTTACCCATGGGGGAGGAGAAGGGGGGAGGGTTACAATAGAAAGTAGGGAGATATTAATAGGGGCCTCAAATACAGTGGCAGGCACTTCACATCAGCAGAGCCATAGCAACATAAAGTGTATGATTGCAAACGCAAGAAGTTTGCCTGGGAAAATGGATGAGCTAGAAATATTAGCAGTACAAGAAAAATGGGGCTTAATAGGCATTACGGAAACATGGTGGGATGAATCTCATGACTGGACTGTTAATCTGGATGGTTATAACCTATTTAGGAAAGATAGGGGCAATGGTAAAAGAGGAGGAGGGATCTGTCTTTATGTTAAGCCTGAATTTAAGCCTATAGTTAGAGAAGATATTTATGCTGGCACTAACGGCATCATTGAATCCTTGTGGGTTGAGCTAAATAGTGGAGAAGCTAATTCTAAATGCATATTGGTGGGAGTATGCTATAAACCCCCAAATATAGCTGAAAGTGAGGAAATACAATTATTGTTACAGATTGGAAATGCAGCTAAGCATGGGCAAGTTCTAATAATGGGAGACTTTAATTACCCTGATATAAACTGGATAAACGAGACCAGCAGCTCAGCTAAGGGGAGCAGGTTCTTGAGTACACTCAGGGATCATTATCTAGCCCAGGTAATACAAGAACCTACTAGAAATGGGGCCATCTTGGATTTAGTCATCACAAGTAATATTGATATAATATCAAATGTAAAAATAGGGGAACCCTTGGGGAACAGTGATCACAACACAGTCTCATTTGAGATTGAATACAAAAAACAGAGTTGTAAGGGGCCAACAAAAACTCTAAATTTTAAAAGGGCTAACTTTAATGGGCTACGGGCAGCAATACAACATATAGACTGGGACAAAGAACTTACAGGGAAGAATACTGAAAATAAATGGACAACATTCAAATCCTTACTAAATAAACATACTCATCAGCATGTACCATGTGGAAATAAAATAAATAGGAGTAAATCACATCCCATGTGGCTTAACAATGACTTAAAGATCATGATGAGGAAAAAGAAGTATGCATTTAAATTATACAAGAAGGAGGGAACAGAGGCATCTTTATGTGACTATAAGGAAATCAACAAGGCTTGCAAAAGGGCTATTAGACTGGCTAAAATAGAAAATGAGAAGTCAGTTGCAATGGAAAGTAAGACTAACCCTAAAATATTTTATAAATATATTAATGGGAAGAAGGCCAGGAAGGAATCGATAGGACCATTACAATGTGACACAGGCCATCTGATAATTAGTGACCAGGAAAAGGCAGATGAGCTAAATAGGTTCTTTTCTTCGGTTTACACAAGGGAGGTACCAGTGGTTGGGACACTGCAACATAATGGGGCTACACTACCTTCACTAAATAATTGGTTAACGCAGGAAGAAATACAAAAGAGGTTGGAGAAAATAAATGTTAATAAAGCCCCAGGTCCTGATGGAATACATCCAAGGGTACTGAGGGAGCTGGGTTCTCTAATAGCCAAACCATTATATCTAATCTCTAAAGACTCGCTCACTACAGGGTCTCTACCAGATGACTGGAGAAAAGCAGAGGTGATACCTATATTTAAGAAGGGATCTAGAGCAAATCCGGGGAATTATAGACCAGTGAGCCTCACTTCTGTAGTTGGGAAGCTTTTAGAAGGGTTAATAAGGGACAGAATACAAGAATATGTCTATTTGAACAGGATCATAGGTAGCAGTCAACATGGATTTATGAAGGAAAGGTCGTGTCAGACCAATCTAATTAGTTTTTATGAGGAGGTTAGTAGGAACTTGGATCAGGGCAACTCAGTGGATGTAGTCTTTTTAGATTTTTCAAAGGCATTTGATACAGTGCCACATGGAAGACTAGTGAGCAAACTAAGGGATACAGGAATTGCAGTAAATATCTGCTCATGGATCGAGAGCTGGCTAAAAGACAGGAAGCAAAGGGTTGTTGTAAATGGAACATACTCCGATTGGTCAAATGTGATAAGTGGGGTTCCTCAGGGCTCAGTATTGGTCCTCTCCTTTTTAACATATTTATTAATGACATTGAAGTAGGACTCGAATGTAGTGTCTCCATTTTTGCTGATGACACTAAGTTGTGCAAGGTAATAAAATCAGATAATGATGTACTTTCCCTACAAAAGGATTTGCATAAATTAGAGAAATGGGCGGCTAAATGGCAGATGAGATTTAATACAAATAAATGTAAGGTTATGCATTTGGGAAGGAAAAATAGCCAAGCAATCTATAATCTTAATGGAGCAAATCTAGGGGTATCAGATATTGAAAGGGATTTGGGAGTACTAGTGGACAACCACCTAGGTAACAGCGCTCAAAGCCAAGCAGCGGCTGCAAAGGCAAATAAAATATTAGCATGTATTAGGAAGGGTATAGAAGCCAGGGAAGAAGATATAATTCTGCCACTATACAAATCTCTAGTACGCCCTCATTTGGAATATGAAGTACAATTTTGGGCACCACCTCACAAAAAAGACATCTTAGAGCTGGAAAAAGTACAGAGAAGGGCTACAAAACTAATAAGGGGAATGGAGGGGCTAAGTTATGAAGAAAGACTAGCAAAATTAAACTTATTTTCGCTAGAAAAAAGGCGTCTAAGAGGAGATATGATTACGTTATTTAAATACATCCAGGGTCCATATAAGGCTTTGTCAAGTGAGCTTTTTGTAGCAAGAGATTTTCAACTGACAAGAGGACATCCGTTGAGGTTAGAGGAAAAAAGATTTCACCTTAAACAAAGAAAAGGGTTCTTCACAGTTAGGGTGGTTAAACTGTGGAATTCTCTACCAAAGGAGGTGGTGACAGCGAATTCGATAGACAACTTCAAAAAGGGGTTAGATATATTTCTGAATAAAGAGGGCATTCAAGGCTATCCTAGATAACTAGCGAAGGAATATTGATCCAGGGAGAAATTTGATCGCCAGTTTCTGGGGTCAGGAAGGAATTTTGCTTTTTTTTCCCCCTTATGAGACAATTGGCAAAGTTTCAATGGGTTTTTTTTTTTATGTTTGCCTTCCTCTGGATCAATTAACAATAATTAACAATTAACAATAATAATAAATAGTCCAAATTAAAAAGATCAATAGAGATCTAAAAAGGTTGAACTTGATGGACTAACTCTTTATTCATTCTCCAATACTATACTATTAATAATTATTTAATCAATAATTTAATTAATAACTAATCCGCATATTGCAGATCAGAGGAGATCTTAACAGGTTGAACTTGATGGACTGAAAGTCTTTTTTCAACCTTAATTACTATGTAACTATGTAACTATGTACTCTCTGAGCATGCACTCAGGGACCATGAACAGAATGACTCCTCTCTGAGCACACACTCAGTGACCATGCACAGGAAGACTCCTCTTTGAGCACTCAGTGACCGTGTACAGGAAGACCCCTCTCTGAGCACGTACTTAGTGACCATGTACAAAAAGACTCCTCTCTGAGCATGCACTCAGTGACCATGTACAAAAATACTACTCTCTGAGCACGCACTCATTGATCATATACAAGAAGACACCTCTCTGAGCACACACTCAGTTACCATGTACAAAAAGACTCCTCTCTGAGCATGCACTCAGTGACCATATACAAAAAGACTACTCTCTGAGCACACACTCAATGACTATGTACAGGAAGACTCCTCGCTGAGCACATACTCAGTGACTGTGTAAAGGGAGACAACTCTCTAAGGAAGCACTCACTGGCTGTGTAAAGGGAGACTACTCTCTAAGCATGCACTCAGGGACCATTTACAGAATGACTCCTTTCTGAGCACACACTCAGGGACCATGTACGGAAAGTCTACTCTCTGAAAACACACTCAGTGACCATGTACAGGAAGACTCCTTTCTGAGAACGTACTCAGTGATCATGTACAAAAAGACTACTCTCTGAGCATGTACTCAGTGACCATGTACAAAAATACTACTCTCTGAGCACGCACGCAGTGACCATGTATAAAAAGACTACTCTCTGAACACACACTCAATGACCATGTAAAGAAAGACTCCTTTCTGAGCACACACTTAGGGACTATGTACGGAAAGACTACTATCTGAGCACGCTCTCAGTGACCATGTACAGGAAGACTCCTCTTTGAGCACTCAGTGACCATGTACAGGAAGAACCCTCTCTGAGCATGTACTCAGTGACCATATACAAAAAGACTACTTTCTGAGCATGCACTCAGTGACCATATACAAAAATACTACTCTCTGAGCACACACTCAATGACCATGTACAGGAAGACTCCTTTCTGAGCACATACTCAGTGACCGTGTAAAGTGAGACAACTCTCTGAGCATGCACTCGGGGACCATGTACAAAATGACTCCTTTCTGGGCACACACTTAGGGACCATGTACAGGAAGACTCCTCTTTGAGCTCTTTGGGATTTGTCTGACCTCTCTGCTATGACCTGCCCATCTTGGATGACCATACTTGTTATACCTCACAGCTTCACTGAGGTGCACAAGCCACTTCACCATGACAACGTAGCAATCCAGATGGGGTGATCATCATTAGCCACCCTATTTACCCAAAAGGAGGCATGGGATCCCTCAGATGAAAAGAGAGGGCCACTCACATGCCAATAAGGCTACCAGGTGATTTCCACAAAGACGGCAAGCAAAGCAGAGAGGTACATTTTAATTAGTACCATATATCCACCTGTCTCACTTAAAAGAACATGAAAGCTTCCTGGGTTTCCCAAGGAATATAGTATATCTAGACATCTATTTACTTTAATGTACTTCATTTTATTAACAAATTAAAAAAAAAACTCTTGTTTTTTTCTGCCTAATCATCATACAGTTTGTCCTGTGAATATACAGACTAAAGTGCAGTGTTTCAATTTAGGTTATCATTGATCTCTCTCAAGTAGCATATTGCAGAATGTTGCCACTGATTACTATGAGGCAGTGCAATCCTTTTACTTAGAAGTACACTATCTTAGGGCCTCATTCTAATCAGGGCCGTAATATGTCCGCAAGTCTACTGGTATTCACATGGGCGGCGCCGCAAGGAGGTCCCTCTTATGACTGATCGCAAACCATTCAATCAGCCGTATGCACTTCAATGCTTGAACAGGATCGCAGCCGGAAGGCCGTAATTTGGGTGTTCAAGGCCGCAATCTCGGAGGAATGTAAATGCAAATATAAATTCAACACAGCACTGTAAAGCACTGTAAATGATGGGGTACACAATGGGTGACACGAGGATTAAAGGGACAGCATTCTCAAATTGTTACAATACAATACTTGATTTCACTTTTAATTTATGTCCAAAGTTCGACGGGCTTGAATAACGAGTTATGGGCTTGGCGGTTATTCAAGCCCGTCGGACTTTAAATATAAATTAAAAGTGAAATCAAGTATTGTATTGTGGCGATGTATCAATTTGAGAATGTTGTCCCTTTAATCTTCATGTCGCCCATTGTGTACCCCAGGATTTACAGTGCTTTACAGTGCTGTGTTTAATTTATATGTGCATTTAAAGTGCTCCAAGTTTGCGGGTTGAACCATGAGTCACGGTCTTGCAGCCGCAAATAACGAGTCACAGGCTTGGAGGTAATTTAAGGACGTAGGTCTTACTGTCAATAGTAGCACTTTATAAGGAAATAAAAAAGCCACCCTGGACTTTTATTAAAAGAGAAAGTGATGTTAGGTCTTAGAATTAAAAGCACAACATTCTCAAACTCGCAAATGGGCATAAATAACCATTTTATTGCATGTTAAATTTCCATCATGAAGTCAGACGGGCTTCAACCTCCAAACCCGGAGATTGGATTCAAACGTCCTAGGGGCTTGGATGTTGAAGCCCATGCGACATTATGACGAAGATTTAACATGAAATAAACTTTTTTTTTTTGCCAATTTTAGAGTAGGGGAATGTTGTGCTTTTAATTCTAAGACCTAAAATCACTTTTACTTCTAAGAAAAGTACAGGGTGACTTTTATATTTTGCTTAATTGGTGCTACGTTTTGTAAGTAAGAGCGTTGTGGGACCTCTTTGGTGTAAGCTGCGTCTCGGTTTAATCTATTTACAAGCTTGACGGAAGGGTGTGCGTAGCATTAGAATCAAAGGCTTTGATGGAAGTAAGCTGCGATTGAGCTCAACACAAGGGATCGGAGCTCGACAGCTATAAGCCGCCGAAGGTCGCAAATAGAATAACTAAGTAGCTTGCGGCCTCCCCTTGCAGCTACTTATTTGAAAAACATAGGATCAGAATAAGACCTTTAGGGCCTTATTAAATCAGCCCTCTTAGTTCTCTTGGTCCTCTCAAAAGGCAGTTTTTTGCTGTTTGCGAGGACAGATTCCCCAATACGTCCCTCGCAGCCTACTTTGCGAGAAGACTCCGAAAAATGGCTGAGAATAGGCTCAGAGAGAGCTACGGAGCCTTAAATCTATGAGGTGAATCTTGCACCTCGGAAGAATCCCTACAGGCACAAAAAGTGCTGGCAATGGATCCTAAACCAAACGGAGCAGCCTGAGACAGCCATGTGATTCTGCTCCCTAAATACATCCCCATGCTGCAGGGGTCCCTATCGAGACCCCTGAAGCCCCCCACATTAACCCCTTGATGCAGGGGTCCCCGATCGGCATAGATCAGGCCCCTGCTGCATTTAAAAGTTTTAAATTCCCTGCCGCAGCTCCTTAAAGGGCCCGCAGCACACTATTAGCAATCCCGGCCGCGGCACCTAAAATTAACCCCCCTCTATGCTGGGGGTCCCCATCAGGACCCCTGAAGTGTCCACACATTAACCCCTTGCAGCAGCGGTCCCCGATCGGCACAGATCAGGCTCCCGCTGCATTTAAAAGTTTTAAATTCCCCGCCGCGGTTTCTTAAAGGGCCCGCGGCACACTATCAGCAATCCCGGCCGCGGCACCTAAAATGATCCCCCCTCTTTGCTAGGGGTCCCCGCCGGAACCCCCGAAGTGTCCCCACATTAACCCCTTGCAGCGGGGGTCCGCGATCGGCATAGATCAGGCCCCCGCTGCATTTAAAAGTTTTAAATTCCCCGCCGTGGCTCCTTAAAGGGCCCGCAGCACACTATTAGCAATCCTGGCCGCTCACCTAAAATTAACCCCCCTCTATGCTGGGGGTCCCCGTTGGGACCCCCGAAGTGTCCTCACATTAACCCCTTGCTGCAGGGGTCCATAGGGACCCCGCAGCCCCCCCACATTAACCCCTTGCAGCGGGGGTCACTGACATTGACAACAGCCAATCAGAAGGCGTAAATGCCTTCAGCCAATCACTCCATGGGGGTGATGGCATCTGCACCTTGTGATTGGTTTAAATAAAGATTGACAGGTGCGTTATCCATTCAGAGTGGGATTTTGTGGTGTATCCCATCCTGATTGGCTCACACATTGGCACCTTCTGATTGGCTGAAATTTGATAGACAGCGTTTTCAGCCAATCAGAAGGCGCCATTGCCTAATTCCTTCAGGAAAAGGCTCTAGGAGGTTCATTATCGTCGGGGAGGTCTGCGAGTGCGAACCTCTGTTAGTTTTTTTATTTTTATTTTTTAGAGCGCGGATTGTTCCAGGGCCTAGCCTGGGCAGAAGAGGAAGAGGCCAGGGATATTGCGCCAAGGTAAGTTGAATGTATATTATGTTTATTTTACTTTATTTTGTGTCTGTATGTTGTATTAATGTAATGTGTTTTTTTTTTAACAGGGCCCACGCCGGAGAAGAAAAGAAGAAGGATGGGGACATGCTGGAAAGGTGAGTAGAATATTTAGAATGTTTATAATGTTTATTTATTTTATGTAAATGTGTTGCACTCATTTTTTTTTCTCCTAGGTTGGTGATCTGAAGGGACATCTGCAAAGGTAAGTGTTCTTAACTATTTTATTTCACCTTAGGATTAGGGTTTCTGTATGAAGATAGGATTTATTGTATATTAGATAGATTGGGTGATGTATTTTAGATATTTAGGATTTATTGTATATTAAATAGATTGTATGTTAGATAGATAGGGGGTATTGTATTTTATTTGTATTGTATGTATTGTATTGTATTGTATTGTATTGTATGTATTGTATTGTGTATGTCTTTCCTTTTCAGTTGTGTAATTTTTTTTTCTGTAGTGGTGGGGGGTTGTAATGTATTTTTTTTTATTTTCTGTAATTTTCCTTTTTTTATTTTTTGTGACAAATTCCATACTGCACAATAAATGTCGGGGAACACAATCGAAGACATTAGAATTAATTGCACAATAGTCTCAAGCTCGCAAATCAGCAGTAAAAATACAATATTTTTATTTTTCATTTCAGGGGTTAATTGATTTGGGAATTAAATAGTTAATACATATCAGGCCACTGATATGGAGTAGAACAGTATTGGTGTTCATTTTCATAATTCTCTATTTTTTCAGGTTTGTGAGTCTGATCGCATGTCGGACCCCCGAACCTAATTGATTGACATGTAACCTTCATGTTTTTCTATTGGCTGATTCATAATGGGAGGTTACGAGCTTGCTTAATTGATCATGTACCCGCCCTGAGCTGCTACGAACCAGTGCATGGTTTACGGCTTTGGCTTTTGGGCTGTATCTTGCGGTCTTAGCGAATTTAATTGCACCGTAAGTCTAGCACACTGCGTGCCCACAGCAGGTCCACAGACATACGACTTACAACCTGCGAGTTGCGACCCCCGAATTGAATGAGGCTCAAAGTAATTAAACAGTGTTACTTGGTAACATAATTAAGATCACTGGATCAGAAGGTCAAGTTAACCTAATTACTGAGAGATGTTAAATAATGCGTAACTGGTTAGTAAGCTGGTTGTTTACATCTCTCCACAGGAAGCCTTTTTTGAAAATTTTGTCAGCACCACAAGGGACCTCTTAGATATGCCTTTGCAAACAATAATTTGATTACACCCCATAGACCAGGTCACAATGTATAACTTGAATCAGAACAAACTAATTGTGAATATGCCTAAAGCTGAACATGGTGCCACCAGTACAGTTATACCAATACCAATACAGTGATACCAATACCAATACATCCCATAGCATGCAGGCAAAGAGAATACTTGACACAGCTGGCACACGGTGATTTGTAAAAATATACGTGTATTTGAAACTTTTGAGCATAAGAGCATAACTAAGTAAAAAAAGTTGTTTTTTAATAAGAAAAAAAGAAAATTGTAAAGCCTATTCAGGGCATCCATGATACTTGATGGAAGTTGTGTGGGTGGGAGGATGTTTATATTCATGCAGACCTGTGGTTGCATCTATTGTATCTAGTCTAAGCCTGTGAGATGCAATGTCAATTTTATTCTTATCCAATTATGTAAAAAAAGACTTTGGTCTTCACCCTGTTCTCTTCTCCCAAACCCCTCACTCACCAGACTCCACTGGTAGCTACAAATATACACCCTCATTATCCAGCTCTCAGGAAGCAATGTGACAACACAAAATGAATTCCTGTTTCTTCAAAAAAATAGATTATACCCCAAAATGTTTTTTTACCCATGTCTTAAGCAGCTTTTGATGTGGTTAGTTTTATACATACTTGACATTTAAGTATCTTTTAGATTAAATACAATGGTCCTTTAAATAATTTTACTGTGTTTGCCCCTGATGTTCTTTGATGGAAGAGTTTTCCATTACTCTAAATATATCATGTATGTTTTTTTTTAAATATTACATCACATTCCTGTAATTGGATGAAATAGGTCTTTTTTTTGTTGTTTTTTTATATTGGTAGATATGTTTGTAGATAGATAGATAGATAGATAGATAGATAGATAGATAGATAGATAGATAGTGCTCTGCATAGTTGTATGATGAGGCTCACTGAAACCTGGAGGAGAGAGGCTCTATCTAGACAAGTTTCTCATTATTTAGAGACAATAGTTACTCATTAATTATGGCATTACAGACAGATGTTATTATTTGTAATGCCATGAAACATTCCATTTCACTACATAGATATCTTCATTTATGATGTCATCAATGATTGTGACATCACACAATGTTGAACATAAACTAATCCTAACAACTCTCATAGCTCATTTGCTATTCTTGCAATAGTGCGATTTAGACGTATTTATCGGTATGCCGTTAAATAGAAAACTTAAAGAGCTAATTCATACCCTGTGCCCAAAAACACCTCGGGTACAGCTAGTAAAGCTTAAAAAGCTAAAACATTTGTTGTGCCCCAAAACACCTCGGGTACAGCTAGTCAGGATAAATGTGAGTCAACTAAAAAGAGAGAGGGAGTGTGAGGACTTGGAAAAAGAAAGAGGAAGGAAAAGAATCAGAAAGGACAAAAACAGCAGGAAAAGATGCAGAGAGGATGAAGAGGAGGAGAAAAGGAGACAATTTAAGATGAGAAAGTCATCTTCAGAGAAGAAGAGCGAGGATGTTGTGAGAGGAGAGCAGAGGAAAGGGAGCAATGCGACAGGCAGCAGAGAAGGTAAGAAAATGTGAGAGGGATAAAAATGGAGAGCGTTTAATATCAGACATGTAAGTGACAGCCTCCGTGCTTCACCATCCTACTCTCTCATCTCAAACGTACCTCACTTATTTATCACTGAATGTTCAAACTATCTCAAGTCTTCTTTATGTGCAACATCACAAGTTAATATGATTATATTTATCCCTGAAGGAGGAAAACATGAACACCAAGAAAGCCAAAGGCCGCTGCCCCTCTCTGCCTCTTCCTATATTATTCACCGTCAGATTGGCAGAGGAAGTTTTGGGAAGGTGAGTGATTAGTCTACAACAACTGCTTTAAGGCTTTGATTTGTATTTATGGTAGAAGCGGGAATCACCATGGAAAAGTGAGAAAGCAAAATAGTTATTTGTGTGTTGTAGAATCACAGATGTTAATGATCCAGATAAGGGAGTTATTTAAAATACCCAATGTCATTCAGTACCATTAAGATTGGAAATAAATGATTTATCCAACTAAGCATAATATTCTAATTCCTGCATGAAACTGATCATTTCAACTTCTCTCTTCTCATTTTCTCAGGTGATGCTGGCTACCATTGAGAACAAGGTTGTAGCCATCAAAATAATATATAAACATCCCCAAAAATCTAACAGTGACAGCATATTGGCAGAAAGAAGAGTGCTGGAGGTGGCCGCAGGAAGCCCCTTCTTGTGCAGTGCACTGGCTGCATTTCAGACACAGGTACAGAACAGGACTGTCTCTATACCAAAGTGTGTGTGTCACCTTGTTCTGGGTACATGATGTGTGCAGCAAGGTGTATGAGTGAGAGGGCAAGGTTAGTCCAGCCGCTGCAGCGCACTGTGATATGTGTAAGTGTAAATAATAGTATATATACACGTTAGTATATTATAACTATATATAGGCCTATGTATAGTGTCTGTAGTTGCACTATAGATGTGTATATTTGTATGTTTAGGTTTATGTAGGTGCACATATCGATGTGTCGGGGTGTATATATAGGTGTGTATGGGTTTGTCTGTGTATAATGAAGTGTGTACTTATGCTTGTCAATTTTTACATATTTAGGTGGATATATGCATATGTGCAAGTGTAATTTCAGACATTTTCAATACAATTTCCTGGGATTTCTTAAAATTTTATCTTTTGGCTCCACATTTACCTAAGTTTAAGTGTCTCTTACAATGAATACCGGTACCCAGACAGGATGCCACACAGAAACACAAACATATGCCCTATGTGATTAGATTGTCAGCCTAACTCTCTATTTTTATTATTTATTACTAAGAATATAAATCCACATTGCAGATATTTATGTCCACATATTTACTGTCCTGGTACTTTTCATACAGACCCGCGCTTATTTCATCATGGAGCATATGAGCGGAGGCAGCCTGTGCGAACTCATAAGAAAGAGCGGCTTCCTGGGCATGCCTTCAGTACTGTAAGTCATAGTGATAATTGGAGAGAGATAAGTTGCTGTATGAGAAAACATGGGTAGAGTGGGTTGAGTGGAGGAGATAGTGGATGTGACAGAAAAAAAGAAAGTAAGAGGGAAGGCAGAGAGATATAAAGGGAATGATATTTTCAATACATACAGCCCTATTAAATTGGAGCTACGTGTTAACATGTAGCTCGTAACGGTAATCTTAGGTCTATTTGCGTGCTTTTAAATTTGCTGGAGAGCAACGTTGTAACTCGCGCACGTAAATCCTTAGATCTGTTATGCCCGTAACCGCTAATTGTTTAATTCAGCTATTAAAGTGCAACGTGGTCACTTGCGAGCGAGCACGTAACACGCAAATGGAGCCCAGAGGCCAGCGTGTGCTGTAGAACACCCGCAAAGGACGTAAAGTACAATACGTAGCACTTGTAATGTACATAAAATTACTCTACTGTACATTTACCATAAGGGAAAGTGATGTTAGGTCTTAGAATTAAGAGCACAACATTCTCAAGGCCGCAAATAGGCCCAGAAAAATTATTTATTTCATGGATATTTCATGTGTCATATCAATCCCTGCAATCAATGTGATACGACTTATACTGTAACTTGCATGTAATAGAATATCATATTTACTGCTTTATTAATATTGCATTTTTTATGGCCTGTGGGACAGATTTCAAACTGGATTTGAAGCACGTACGACTTCGAAATCTACCCTTCCCTTTTTCAGTGACGTAACGCATACAATCTCTTTTTCCATTGGTTCCATCCAAACCCGTAACTATGAGATTGATGAATTGTTTGCATTCGAACACGGAAGTCCGATGGCCGTGAACTGGTTTACGAGATAGCGTCTCTCGCTCGTAGCTCGCAGCCCTTTCTAATTTAATAGCAATGTAAGTCTGACAAATTTGAGGCACGCAGCCCTTATGTGCTACACGTTGGACTTACGAGGCTGGAATTTAAAATGGGCCATAGATAGGAAAGAGAGTTAGTAATTCAATGGCAGTGAACTGTGACCTTAAATGTCCAGAGTAACATCTCATCACTGTGAGCATCTACCCCCCCCCCCCCATTGTTAGTTGAAGAATTGTGTGTTTATAAAACTCACAATAAAATCATGTAATAATTTTTTTTTTATAAACAAATCAAGTTGCTGGGGCTGTCTCCGCTGGACATTGTTCCTGTGACAGTCATATTGATTCTTCCTCTGAGGTTATTTTAGTTTTCTAAGGACTGTGTATTATCTACTCGTACCCCTCTGTCATGTGCATGTGGGACCTTACCCCACTGATGTCAGTGGTTTTTGTTGCATTATTTTCTATAAAACTGGTGTCTTTTCTTCTCTTTTATCAGCTTCTATTCAGCAGAAATGTTGTGCGGCATCCAGTATTTACATGCTAAAGGCATTGTACATCGGTCAGTAAGAAACATTCTCATGTATACTCTCTCATTTGATGTATCTTTTCTTTCTGTCTCAGCTCTGGTCTCTCATGTGATCTCTGATTTTTATCCATTTTAACTCTGTTCTTATTGATATTGTTTCCTTTCTTTCTGTCTTCATACCTCAGCTTGATTTTTACTCTCTCTTTTGAGTGCTGTCTTTTTTCAGTCCTGTGATGTCTCTTTTTCTGTCTTTATATCTCTACTCTATTCTTTCTCTTTCTTGTGTGCTGTCTATTTCTGTCCTTTGGTCTATTCTGTTTCTCATGTTTATCTCTGTCTTTATATCTCACGTCTGTTCTCTCTCATGTTATTTCTTCTCTTTGTCTTTGTATTTCAGCTTAGTCCTTTCTTATATTATTTATTCTGTGTCTGTCTCAGTTGTATTGCCTCTGTCATGTGGATCTTTTTTTCTATATATATATTTCAGGTATCTTCAGGCTTGATGTCTCCTTTTCGTTTTTACTCCGTAGCTTAATTCCCTCTTCTGTGGTGTCTCAATTTTATTTGATCTCTCCTTTCTGTCTCAGGTCTAAATCCTCCGAAGTCTTTGCTGCATCTTTGTGTCACTCTTTCCTCATTGTTCCTTCATCCTACCACTATTCTCTTGAGGTCTATCTTATTTATCAGACTCATAAGCATCTACACAGAGAGCTCTCAACCTATTTCCTGCAGAGACCTAAAACTGGAAAACATCCTTTTGGACGCTAAAGGACATATAAAAATAGCGGATTTTGGGCTGTCCGTAGAAAACGTCCTTGACCACATAAAAATTAGTGGCATTACAGGGACATTTGCATACATGGCCCCAGAGGTGAGCAACGGATCAATATTACTATCTATGAGGATAATAGTTATTGAAAGACGGTGACACTAGGAAATATATTGGGTGCAATAAGAGGTTTCTTGTCTCCCCTTTTACAGATGCTTCGGCGGCAGGAATATGACACAGCTGTGGACTGGTGGGCATATGGAATAATGTTATATCGTATGGCAACTGGCAGGTCCCCATTTTTTGATGGCTTCCCCAACAAGGCAGTATTTAGATCAATAGTGAAAGATCGTCCTAATTTTGCAGAGTGGCTAAGTCAAGACTTTAAACATCTGCTGAGCAAAGTGAGTATAATTTCATAGGACTTATAGGTATCATATACATGGATATGATGATTTACTTAAACAGGTGAGATGTAGAGAAATCTAATATATGGAAATACTAGTAGCCTTTAATTATATTAAGGTTATAAGAGAGCAAATATATAGAGGTTATATGAATATTTATACAGAAATATCATATATGAGGAGCAGTATTATGGAAATATTTTAAACAATAATATAGTTTTATTATAAGGAGAATAAGTATGTAGAGACACTATGAGCCTCATTTAATTGCAAGGCCGCAAGTTGCGGTATACAGGCCATATGTCTGCTACAATTATTGAGCAATTCAATTGAAAAAGGCTGAAAGTCACGGGCCGAAGCCTCAGGTCCATAAAGCCTTACCGCTCCCGCAAACTGTCAGTAGGCCGGACTAGATGCAGTCCGCATTATAATCCAATCCCGTTATTAGTGTGACGCAGACCTCTCAGCCAATAGAAATCAGGCTAGCTGAAGATGATTGACAGAAAGAGATTATAAAGTTGAGTTCCACCCACCCATGTGTTGGCTGTGTTGTAACACGCAGGTCCCAGGATTGCTGGTTTCAGCAGTTATAGAAAAAGAGTACGTGAGTTTTACGAACAGTATCTTCCGGTTTTATTATGTTATATTATTCTAATTATAATCTTACACTTAAACTTTGAATACACATATTTACAGATTACACATAATCCAAATACACATATATTTAATGACACACATAGAGACACATAGAACTAAGTCAGTCCATACATACACATCCATCCCATCCCCAACACCTAATCCCCCAACAGTTAATAAATACTCATAAAACACACATTTTTTCCATTATATATATATGTTTATATACAGTAACACTTATTTTTATTTATCGCTGTATTCTTTTTAGTATTTAAATGGTGGGATGAGGGGAGAGGAGTAGAGAGGTGAGGAGGGGGAGAAGAAGAGAGGCGAGGAGGAGAGAGAGGTGGTCCTGGGGAGTGGTTGAGGAGAGGAGGAGGAGGAGATAAGGAGTGTTGGAGAAGAGGAGAGTGGCAGAGAGAATAGTGGAGGAGGTGGAGAGTGGAGGAGAGGAAGATAGTGGAATAGAGGAGATGGGTGGGGGCAGGGTGCCCATATAAGTAGGCACATCAAGTACAGGGACAGAGGGGGAGGGGCCTGATAGCAGGGGAGGTGGTAGTTCAGGGGAGGGACAGGCCTCAGGGGCAGATGAGGGGGCACAGGATCCCTGTCCACAGACGGAAAGGCAAAAGGTTAAAGGCAAGCAGAGGGCCCCGAACTACATGCACCAGGAGAATGTGTTTCTCCTTGGTGGTATACGTGGATGCCCCGTTATTTTTGCAAGGGGTGGGGGGGAGTTACGCCTCAGCCTAGAGCCCAGGCTTGGAAGGAGGTAGCGGTCACAGTAACAGCAGTGGGAACAGCAGAAAGGCATGTGAGTTCTGTGAAACACAGGTTTAATGACATCGGGGTCACAGGTTTAATGACATCGGGGCCAAGGTGAGGAGGATGATGGCAAAGGAGGCCAGTCAACTGTAGCGCCAAGTGGTGGCCCCCAAGTGGTTGTGCAATACAATGAGTTGGAGAGGGTGACCAAGGACCTTCTGAGTCAAGTGTCCACCGCTGGATTTTCATGCCTGGTGGCCAAGCAGGATCCAGCCTCCATGTCAGGTGAATAACACATACACCAACATGGCATTACATGTACATCACACACACTACATATGTACATGATGACCAACTAGGACACTGACATGTCAGCTCTACGGAATTACCAAGGGATAGATGGATGTTTCATTAAATCAATGAAGCTGACAAATCACTGTCATTCCTGGACACAACAACATTAATCAACCAATAGAAAGTACATGTACTACAGCTTAAATTCCTCACATCTCTCTCTCTGTCAACAATGCCATCATCACACCCACCTCCCAAGCCAGTTGTCTTGGGGTTCTACTGGACCCTGCCCTCTCTTTCATCCCACACATACAGTCTCTAACCAAATCCTGTCTTTTCCATCTAAAAAAACATATCCAAAATATGCCATTACCTTACTCAAGACACTACTAAGATTCTAATACACTCTCTCATCATTTCTCGTCTTGACTATTGCAACTCGCTCCTTGTTGGCCTGCCCATCACTCACCTCTCCCCACTTCAATCCATAATAAATGCCTCCTCCAGACTCATTTTCAGGACACATCGTTCAGTGTCGGCAGCTCCTCTTTGTCAATCACTTCACTGTCTTCCCTTAGCCTCCAGAATAAAGTTTAAAATCTTGACCCTAACTTATAAAGCCCTCAACAACAGCACACCCCCATACATCACTGCTCTCATCTCCAAATACTCGCCCACGCGTCCTCTTCGTTCTGCTAACGACTTTCTCCTTTCTACCACTCTTGTCACCTCCTCTCACTCCCGCCTCCAGGACTTTTCTCGTGCTGCCCCTATTCTCTGGAACTCCTTGCCTCGCTTCACCAGACTATCCTCCTGCCTTAAATCCTTCAAAACATCAATAAAAACGCACCTCTTTAATGAAGCCTATAACCTTCCTCCCTAACATGCT
Organism: Discoglossus pictus; assembly: GCA_027410445.1. Lineage (NCBI taxonomy): Eukaryota > Metazoa > Chordata > Amphibia > Anura > Alytidae > Discoglossus > Discoglossus pictus. The sequence continues at coordinate 274,432,637 of CM050163.1, forward strand.
CAGCACTACTCTCTCCCTACTGTACCACATACACACTTCAACCTTTAGATTATAAATCTGTGAGTTTCAATCCTGCAAGGTGCTTTAGGGAAAGCGCTATGGACACCGGATTCCAAGCTCAAAGACAGGGCCATCCACTCTTTGCAATCTGTGAATCTTGAACTTGTCATTGCCTGTAACTTAACTTATGTATAGCGCTACGGAATATGTTGGCGAGTTACAAATAAACAATAATAATAATAATAAAATAATGTATGGGTGTGCCGTAATCAGGATAGCTTTAGGAGTAAAAAAATAATCTTTTATTAAACTTTTAAAATCTATATTCAATGCATACTTCCTTCCTCTTCTTATTTTAAAAATGTAAATACGGAGCTTGGCTGGATACAGTAAAGCAGATTCCTTACCCTCTTTGAAAATGTGATTATAGCATGTCAAAAAAAATCATTGCATTTTCTTATATAAATTATATAATCATTATATAATCTTGAATTTGAGCCCTCATACGATAAACTTTCCAATGTCCTATATATAATTTTGCATAATTTGTTGTTTTTCATGAAAGTTAAAATTTGTTATAATTTCTGTCCCATTACAAACTGCACAATGAATATTTTTCCTTTTTATTCCAATTGTATGAACTCTTTCTATAGCTGCTGAAGGCCTAATCATTCTGGGCAAGTCAATTGAAGCAAAGTATAACAGATTACTGCTTTTAACTAATTCTGGAAGACCAACAACTTTTAAATGATTTTTGTCTGCTTCTATTTTCTAGATCTTCCATCTTGTACAAAAAAAAATGCATTTTGTTGTGTTAGATATATAGTTAGATAGTTTTTCTTGTTTTATGTATCTGTATTCTGCATTCTGTTAGAGTTATTCTGTAATTTATAATTATGAATTCCTTCTTAAAGGAATCCAGACCTTTGTGCAGATTCTCTATTGATGGCTTATATGTTGACATTTGTTGTACAATAGATTGCACTAACTTCTAATCTTTTATTTTTTCTAAGGTGATATACAATGTTAATTCAAGTCATTTAATTTCTCTTTGTTCGCTTTGCTCTTTGTTTTCTTTCTGAGGATTACTTTTTCGATTAGTTCTTGATCCCGCCATATTGCTGGCACCTGGTGATCTTTTCATAAATGTGTCTATGAGTACTTATAAAAAGCAATCAAATTAAAAACATACTTTAATATATCTAAATAGATTATTTGCCTAAAACTTTCATTACTAAAAATACTCAGCCAATCACCTGGGGATCCTTTTCTATATTGAACATTAATAAGTATCCTTTAATTCAAAAACAAAACAAATCTGTCCCTTGTTATATCATTTTGTAAGCCAGACCAGTCAAATCACTTATATTCTCATAGATTTAACAAATAAATCCATATACACAATTATTGTTACAGATTTCGAAATGCAGCTAAGCATGGGCAAGTTCTAATAATGGGAGATTTTAATTGCCCTGAAATAAACTGGATAAATGAGACCAGCAGTTCAGCTAAGGGGAGCAGGTTCTTGAGTACACTCAGGGATCATTATCTGGCCCAGGTTATACAAGAGCCTACTAGACATGAAGCTATCTTAGATTTAGTCATTACAAATAATATTGATATAGTATTTTAAGGGGCCAACAAAAACTCTTAATTTAAAAAGGTAGATTTTAAGGGTCTAAGGGCAGCAATACAAAGTATAGACTGGGACAGAGAACTGATAGGTAAAAACACTGAACATAAATGGACAACATTTAAATCCTTACTTAATATACATACACATTGGCATATACCATTTGGGAATAAAAGTAAAAGGAGTAAATCCCATCTAATGTGGCTTAACAATGATTTAAAGATCAAGATACAGAGTAAAAAACAGGCATTTAAATTATACAAACAAGAGGGGACAGAGACTGCTTTAAGGAAAGCAGTACAAGGAAGTCAACAAAGCTTGAAAAAGCACTATTAGACTGGCTAAAATAGAAAATGAAAATTGAATTGCAAAAGAGAGTAAGACTAACCCTAAATTATTTTTTAAGTATATTAATGGGAAGGAGGCGAGGAAGGAAGCTATAGGAACATTACAATGTGACACAGGCCGTCTGATAATTAGTGACCAGGAAAAGGCAGATGAGCTAAATAGGTTCTTTTCTTCGGTTTACACAAGGGAGGTACCAGTGGTTGGCTCCGAAAGAGGTTGGAAAAAATAAATTTTAATAAAGCCCCAGGTCCTGATGGAATACATCCAAGGGTACTGAGGGAACCGGGTTTCCTTAATAGCCAAACCATTATATTTAATTTTTCAAGATTCACTCAACACAGGGTCTCCACCAGATAACTGGAGAAAAGCAGATGTGATACCTATATTTAAAAAGGGAGCAAGAGCAAATCCGGGGAAATATAGACCAGTGAGCCTCACTTCTGTAGTGGGGAAGCTTTTAGAAGGGTTAATAAGGGATAATATACAAGAATATGTCTATTTGAACAGAATTATAAGAAGGATTTATGAGGGATAGGTCATGTCAAACAAATCTAATTAGTTTATATGAGGAGGTTAGTAGGAACCTGGATCAAGGCAACTCAGTGGATGTAGTCTTTTTGGATTTTGCAAAGGCTTTTGATACAGTGCCACATGGGAGACTATTGTGCAAACTAAGAGACAAGGAATTGCAGTAAATATCTGCTCATCGATTGAGAGCTGGCTAAAAGACAGGAAGCAAAGGGTTGTTGTAAATGGAACATACTCCGATTGGACTAATGTGGTAAGTGAGGTTCCTCAGGGTTCAGTATTAGGTCCTCTCCTTTTTAACATATTTATTAATGACTTAGAGGTGGGATTGGAGTGTGGTGTCTCCATTTTCGCTGATGAAGTTGTGCAAGGTAATTAAATCAGATAATGATGTGCTTTCCCTCCAAAGGGAATTTAAAATTGAGGAATGGGCATCTAAATGGCAGATGAGATTTAATACAAATACATGTAAAGTTATGCATCTGGGAAGGAAAAAAACATGCAATTTATAATCTTAATGGAGCAAATCTAGGTGTATCAGATATAGAAAGCGATTTGGGAGTGTTTGTGGACAACCACCTAGGTAACAGTGCTCAAAGCCAAGCAGCAGCTGCAAAGGCAAATAAAATATTAGCATGTATTAAGAAGGGTATAGAAGCAAGGGAAGCAAATATAATTCTGGCACTATACAAATATCTAGTACGCCCTCATTTGGAATATGGAGTACAATTTTGGGCACCATTTCATAAAAATGAAATTTTAGAGCTGGAAAAGATACAGAGGAGGGCAACAAAACTAATAAGGGGAATGGAGGGGCTAAGTTAGGAAGAAAGACTAACCAAATTAAACGTATTTTCTCTAGAAAAAAGGCGTCTAAGAGGAGATATGATTACCTTATATAAATACATTCAGGGTCAGTAAAAAGATTTGTCAAGGGAGTTTTTTGTGCCAAGAGGTTTTCAACTGACAAGAGGACATCCCTTGAGGTTAGAAGTAAAAAGATTCAACCTTAAAGAAAGAAAAGGGTTCTTCACAGTAAGGGTGGTTAATCTGTGGAATTCTCTACCAGAGGAGGTGGTGACAGCGGATTCGATAGGTAACTTTAAAAGGAGACTGGATATATTTCTAATTAAAAAAGGGAATTCAGGGTTATCATGGATAATTGGAGAGACAGTATTGATCCAGGGATAAATCCAATCGCCAGTATCTGGGGTCAGGAAGGAATTATTTTTTTCCCTTTGAGACGATGAGCAAGGTCTCACTTGTTTTGTTTTTTTCTGTTTGCCTTCCTCTGGATTAATTAATAATTAAAAATCAAATAAAAAAATAATTAAATAATTGATTAATAATTAATTAACAACTAATTAATTAATATTTAATCCGCATATTGCAGATCACAGGAGATCTTACAAGGTTGAACTTCATGGACTGAAAGTCTTTTTTCAACCTTAATTACTATGTAACTATGTTAACTCGAAGTTATTGAACAAAATAGAAGATCAGAAGTTATAATATTAAAGCTAATACATTTAAGAACTTTACTTATGTTTTGTTAGTTCTCATAAAGTTCCACACAAAATTAATCAGACTCTTATCATATAGTCTCAAATAGTTGGAAAAAAAATCTCAACTAGCTAATAAAAATAAGGTAGATTATAGAATGTGTTGAATTAGACAGTTGTGATTATGTTACAACAAAAATGTCAGTTCCACCAAATGCTGTTTACCTTTTTTTAATCAATTCTGTTAACCACAACACCAGGTTATATTTGTGATAGTTGTATAAAACTGGAAGTTATTACAATATCCATTTGGTTATCAAATAACTGGGGCTATACATAGACTAATATGCCTCTCTCACTGGTGTCAGTTTCAGTATTTACCCTAATTGTGCAGTCTTAAAAACCACACAAACTGTAAATTAACTTTACCCCAATGGCAGAGTTAACATATTGTCAGCAACTTATCTCTTATTTGTATGATAATTTTGGTAATCAGACAGATTTTTATTCTGAAGCTTCTTTAATTTATGAGAATTCATCACCTAAAAAAAGACAAATTTGCTATATTTATAAGTTTCGAACAATCAATATACCAAATTGCCAGGGAGTTTTACACTTATACCTTACAATTATGGTTATAAGTAAGCTCAAACAATTGGGGTTCTACTTCAACTAATATGCCCCTCTTAATGGCAATTGATTCAGTATTTCCCTCTATTGCACAATTTAACAAACCACATAAGTTACAAATTTAATTTACCCATGTACCAAGGGTGAAACAATTACAACACATTTTTTCTTCTCCATAACATTTGGTTAACCACATAAATAGTAAATCAAGAGCTTCCTTAACTCTGTAAGGTTTTCTCAGCAAAAAAAGATACATTTACTATGTTTATCAATTTCTGATCAAAAAGTATATCACATTTCAAGGAGTTTGTATGCCTTGCAATTTTGGCTGTAATTAAACCTCTTATTTTTTCTATATAGAGATCTGAAACTGAAGTAACAGGGATTATACTTAAACCTCCATGCCTCTCTCACAGGCTATAGTTTCAGCATTTCCCCATCACACAATTTAAAAGCCACACAGGTTACAAATGTAGCTTTGGCCGCATATTCAAAGTAAAAATTGTTCAGCAAAATTGTTTTTATTTCCTGTAAAATTGTACTAGCCATATAAACTATCTCTAAAAGTTATTTTAAGGTTTCATAAGCCAAAGAGACAAGTTTACTATGTTTATGTTTCTATCCAGTAAATATATATAATTACAGAAATATTGCATTTATTCCAAATGACTATAATTTCTGCAAATAGAAAATATTAACATTTTATGAGAGTTATTTTGGCATATTTTCCAGATGCTGCCTTCATGCAATACAGTCTTCAACTAAGATATTAATATCCAAGACTCAGCATCTTTTCTCAGTTCTTACCATGATACTCTCATCTAATTTTATGTTAAGTGACAAAATACTTAGCCTTCACTGTAGTTATAGCAAAGTCGCGGAGATGCACTGGGTTTCTACATACGGCATCTGCAGAAATGCATAAGCAGCACAAATCACACTGTGTCTCAGTTACTTCAGGGCATCCTCTAAAGTGTAAAGTAATTATATGGAGAAAATATGTGGAGCAGCTATAAAAAATAATTATTGGGAGCTTTTAAATGGCAGGTATTGGACTTGATTACTTTCACCATATAAAAGTGCTCGCTAAGCTTATTTTGCCTAGAGTTTCCTGAGCTATTCCATGGCGCTTATTGTTTTTTTAGCGTTCACACAGATGGGGGCTTCACTAATTGGTTAGCCTGTTATGTGCTTGTTAAATATCTAACATGCAAATGGAAGTGCCACAAAGTATGATTGAGAATGTTAAAAACATAAAAACACAGTAGTAACACCACACTCTAAAAACATGATATATATATATATATATATATATATATATATATATATATATATAAAATGAATACTACATCTGTGATTCTATTTGAATGTCTAAAAAAATAGTTAATAAACTTATTTCATGCTCAAGTTTCTCAGTTGTTGCACTGCACTATGGGGAAATGGGCAGGACATACAAACGAGACCACAATGCACTCTCGCTCTATTAATCCAAAAAACACTTTATACATGGCTCCTTTAAGGCATATGTGCGCTGTATTAAACAACTTTAAGCATAGAACAGGTTGGATTATGCATAAATCAGGAGACCTACCAACAGACATCACTGTTTTTTTTAATACCATTCAGTCATTGAATACTTTTTTTTCTGCAGTATTGCCAGGTCAAGGTTTAACATTTCAGTATCTTTATGGTATGTGAAAAATAAAAATAATTTACTAGGTTGAATTAATCCAAATCCAAAATAATCTATCTTTTCCTATAAAACCCTAGTAAAAACTCATATATTTTTCCCATTCTTTTTCCTTTTACTACCTATCCCTTATTATAATTATAAAACCGTATAAAACCCTTTTTCTAAAAAATAAAAAAGGTAAAAATATTTACAAAGGAAAGTTGAAAAATTATTATAACCTGTTCCATTTCTGTTTTGCTTTCTTTTCTCCCAATTGCTTTCTATCTCTCCAATAATAAGTATTCAATAAATTAAAAGAGTATTTTATGCAGTCCCTGGGTAAAGTGTTATCATTTTTAAATAATAAAATAATCCTTGCTTTCCATAAAGCTTCTTTAAAACAATACATATTTATCCCATTTTGCAAAAAACTCTCTTTGCATAACATGCTCCCATATAAAACAGTTTCATGATTTAAAAGCTAAGATTACTTATCCACTTTAAAAGGTTCAACAATTTTTCATACCTTTGGGGCTTATCAGCAGTTCCAAAACACATGTAGTGCAGTCTCATCAGTATTGCACTCCACTCTTCGCCCAGGTGACCAAACCTTCTCTATGTTGGAACTCTCTTGTAGAAGGACAATCTGTAGTGGCTTCCCAAGACTCTCAACAAAACAGATAGATTGCACCAAATTTCTTTTGAAACCTCACTATTAAAATTTACCACCAATAAAACCATTTCATTTCATTTTTATAAATATTCTTATGTTTTTTGTTTTTTTTCACACTAAACGTTCGTAAATTGTATTCTCTTATTATTTTTGTCTAAAATAACATAAGGTTTTTGAAGGGTTACAAGCATATGACTTAGTTAAAAACAAACCCATCCACCCATATTTAAGAAATAAAAAAAAACAGTAGCATATTTAATAAAATAACTAGCTGTATAATCATCAGTACTGAGAGCCATGTTGATATTATAAGCAAGAAATGTAAGACACACATATTTTTAGATCAATAAAATTCTTCCCTTTGTTAATATGCATTTTACATAATTCTACCCTTTTGAATCTTTCCATTTTGAAATTAACTATTGATTTTATTTTTACAGGTTTAATTATTTTTTTATTTTTATAGTAAAGTTTTTTTTTTATTTCAATTGTAATGCATTTTTACTTTTCCATTGTTTTATTTTTTATTTTTTTATTTTTATCTTAGGGGTTAATTACCTAAAGCCCCACCCTGATGTATGTGAGGTCTGTGGAGACCTCAAAATAGATGTTATTGATGAAGAATGGGGCATAGGCAGAGGGTGTCTAAAAAAGCTAGGGGCTTACTTACACTCACAAAGCCTCTGAACAGCCATAGCAAGTGATCCAAATACTGGTTACTTTTTGTTCCATAGTGAGTAGTTACAAATGTTTGCAAGCACACTCTAAATATTAATAAAAATAAGTCATAATAATCATAGTAATGTAACACTATTGCACAAAAAAAGGTTACACATGGCTTACAGTTGCACATTAGGTTTTATAACGTACAGTATATAATAACTTTATTAATTTTAAGTGTGGTCTGCACATGCAAAAATATAGTGAGTGCAATGTTATTAAAGCTATATAGAGAGCTAATATATGGTAGAGATAAAGGGAATTGTTATACATACAGTTAATATTTGTATTACCCAAATTACAGCAATATAACAATATACAAATGTTCTCTTTTAATTTCAGCTGCTTAAGAAGAAGCCCCACCACCGCTTGGGGGCAACAGGAGACATTAAAGCCCACCCCTTCTTTGGGGAGGTTGACTGGGTGAAGCTGGAGAGCTGTAGGCTGGTACCCCCATTCCAGCCCAGCATCGTAAGTATATGAACATTATATGAAATCCAGCAGTCATCTATATCACCTGCAATACTTTTAATTAACACTCAAAGCATACACTCTATTTCATCCCATGTTTTTTTTAAATTGTCAAAGCATTGTTGAGACTAATTTTGCCAATATGAATTCAGTAGCCGGCTGTATACAGTATTTTTAGCCTAAAAGGAAATAGTAACAATAACCTCATATGATTTTTTCACTATACTGTTGTTTTAGATATCATGTGAAGATCTCCCTAAAAATCAAGAGGAACAACCTGTATGCCTGAATTCTAATGACTCCCACCACCTGCCACATTTCTCCTTTGTGAGTCCCAAGTGGAGGGTTTAAAAACAACAAGGCTCATTGTGCAGCTGATGTGAAGGTAAGTTTGCAGTATTTAGAAGAAAATGTTCTTGTACCAGAATTAAACCAATACTGCCAAAATGGCCAACATGTAGATACACACATAAAATATAGGAAAACTATTTTATTGCTTTGTGTACACACAGGTTTATTATCCAACCAATAACCTTAAGGTTTAAAAAAAAAATTAGGGCCTCATTTAATTGAGAAATTGTTACTGGAGCCCGTAATGTAGGCCGTAAGCTAATTTGCTATTCAATTGAAGTATTTTTGTGAGCCGCAAACAGTCTACGGGTTAAGGGCTTGAAAATCCCTGTTACATCCTGAACTTACAACCCATGTAAGCCTTTGATCTTTCAAGTCCGCAAGAGTTGCAATCACTAAAATCGGGATTCGTTATTTAATTGCTGCAATTCCGCAAGACCGCACACGGCAAATGTCGGCCAAAATCTTACGGTTTCCAAATGAGACTTGCAAAGGGTTTACAGACTAGTTTGTAACACTGCAAAAGACAATAAAAACACCCCAATGGACTTTAAAATATGGGAAAGCAATGGAAGGCATTAGAATTCATTGGGCAACAATTCCCAGTTAACAAATAGGCCTTTAAAAAATATATGTTTCCATATGTTGGAATGGTCATGCATATGCCAATATGAAAAGTCATATCACTCACAGAGGCTCTAATGTGGACCCTAAAAATACAAACATCATCTTATATACATCTCACTCATCACATCTAGATTGGGAAAACAAATAGTGGCCAAATTATACTGCCACATGACATATATCAAGTACCAGGGAAAAATTGTATTTTTGGTCGTTCAGTCCCTCAGTTGTGTCCGACTCTCTGTGCCCCCATGGACTGCAGCACACTTATTATGTCTCTGGCTGTTCTTATCCACAAGGTTTGCATGGCAAACATATTGGAGTGGGTTGCCAGTTCTTTCTCCAGTGGACTGTGATTTCTCTTACCTCTCTGCTATGACTTGCCCACCTACAGTGGCCCTACAAGGTGTAGCTCATAGCGTCATTGAGGTAAATAAGCCCCATCACCCCCACCAGGTAGCGATCAAGAAGGGGACTGGGGGAACACACCACACTAATCTACTCTAACCCATCAGGAAGGGCCGCAAACACACATGGAGGCTGTGCAGAGACACATGGTTCAACAGCCAACTCACCTCCATCTCCACTATGTCCATCCTGGAAAGTCCCATGCCATTGCTGGTGGCCATGTGCCAAGATGTATAGCCATTCCAATTTGGTGACCTTCCATTATGTATGCTATTCATCAATTTACATTAGTGTATGTTCCCCTGGTTCCCTTCTGGTGATGGTGAAGGGGCTTGTGTACCTGAATGAAGCTGCGAGCTATACCATGTAGGACCACTGTAGGTGGGCAGGTCATAGCAGAGACCTAGCTAAATGTGCTGCAGTCCATAGGGTCACAGAGAGTCAGACACGACTGAAGGACTGTACAACAATTAATAAAATGTTCCCCTGGTACTTCATATGTGTGATGTGGCGGTGTAATTTGGCCACTACTTGTTTTCCCAATGTAGATGTGATGAGCGAGATGTATATGCAATCATATATATATTCCAGTCTTCAGCCTCTGTGAGTGAGAAAGGGTTAATATGGCAACAGTTTCATGTTTTTGTGTTGCAATTTATTTAGGTAGTGTTTCTTTAATTGCTTTATGCATGTTGCAGCATGGCTTTTCATATTGGCATATGCATGACCATTCCAACATATGATGAAATAAAATATTTTTTAAATGCCTATTTTTTATTAGGGGATTATTGTGCAAGTAATTGTAATGCCTTTCCATGCTTTCCCCATACAGTGTTGAGAAATTGTCTATAAACCCTTTGCGGGTCCTATTTGAAGTCTGTAATATTTTTGCCTCTGTTTGCGGATTATGGGCTTGAATGCCAGGGAGTCTTTGGGAAATCGTAGAAATTTAAGAGCGATTTTCGAATAAAACTGTTACAGGCTTGACAGATCAAAGGTTTTGCAGCAACAGAGTTCAGATTTTGACAGCCCGTAGGGTTTTTCCCCTTGTAACCCACAGGTCCTTTGCGGGTATCTTTAAGAGGCCAAATTAATAGGCATACGGGCTACGGTTTTACACGTTGGGGGAATTTAATGGGGCTTTGGTGTCTCTTTCTCTGGCACATCTTCATTTCGTCCTCTGAATGTTGACGTACCCCAAGGTTCAGTCCTAAGCCCCCTCCTCTTCTCCATCTATACACAAAAAAATATATATTTTGGATATCAGTATAATCAATATGCTAATGGCACTTAAATCTATCTCTCAGCACCAAATCTATACCACTCTATACTAGTATGAGTGGACACGTACATCTCAAGCATATCCTCATGGATGTTTGCCTATTAGCTCAAACTCAACATGTCAAAGACTGAGCTCCTTATCTTTCCACCTAAGCGTCCACTCCTGAAATATCTCTCACTGTTGACTCTTTGAGTTCTACTGGACCCTGCCCTCTCTTTCATTTCATACATACAATCAGTCAATAATAATGTAATTTTCACCTAAAAAATCTCCAGAATATGTCACTATCTTACACAAGGCAACACTAAAATTCTAATCCATTCTCCCATCATTTCTCATCTTGCCTACTTCAACGCACTCCTTGCTGGCCTCACCATCTATTTTTAGACCCAATTCTTTTATTGCATTTGCGTTTTTGGCTATTTCTAATGTTAATTCTGCGAGTTAAGGAGTTTTTTTTAATTCTGCTAGCATTGTTTTCAATATTGTGGCTCTAAGTCTATCTTCATCGGATCTATTTGAAGTATAGCTTTCTATGACCTCTTCTTCTACACTAGATTGATTAACTGAGATATCCGACTTTCCTATTGAGTCTTCTTCTATTTGAGTTTTATCTAGATCTTTATTTTTATTGCCTGGTGAGAAAAAAATACCTGGGGTTTTAGAAATTGTGGAGTTTTTCCCTTGCTTTAGATTTTGAATGTTGAGTGTCTCTTTTCATTTTCAAAGATCTTTGAAAATTGTGGATAAGCTGAGAGAGCTTGTACAGGGATTACAATAAACGCTTAATATTCCTTCAATATGGCAGCTTAAACTGCTTTCCCTTGTAAGATCTTTTACTCTACCGAGCCTTCTTGAGTCAAAAAATACCCTCAGTATTATTAATTACGCTAGAGTGTTCAGCTTTTAAGTTTTTAAAATAGAAATGTTACTATATTGATTAACTGAACTATGTTCTCATCTAGATGTTCAAGATAGTATTTTTTATATTAATCAAACCCAAATTTTTTTGGGGAATTTTTAAGAAAAAAGTCCCCATATACATCTTAATAATAATAATAATTAAAAAAAAAGTTAAAAATAGCAAACAAGTATTCTTAGTGCAATATAGATCTTTGAATAGTTGGTTGGTCTTAAAGTCCTGTATTGGTCGCAGACTTTGTCAAAGCGTTTCCTTAAAGTTCATAGTCCAGACTGGTGCAGATAAGGTAGATTATTTCAAATCAAGTTTCAGTTTACTGGAATACTGTTAATTATCAAAAAGTTAGCCTTTGATTAGAGTAGCTGAAACTAGACTTCAGTATTGTCTTTGTTGGTTCTTTTACAGCTTTTATGGGAGTTGTTTTAATTATAACTTGAATAATTAGATCTTACAACTATGGAGATGTACACTGATTAGCATTTGATCAAGAGAGCTCTCCTCCGATTATTAGTCACTGTTTTTCTCTTTATTTCTATTCCTCAGAAACAATGTAACAAACGATAAACACTCGTTGTATTAGAATGTTTGTCGTTGACCATTATGTTCCGGTATTTATGTTCCGGTATCTGTCATCAGATTAATCTTTTATAGAGATGTCTTATGTCAGCATATACAGTCTAAACATAACTCCTCTTAGCTCCCAGGCACTCTGAGACTTCTCTATGCGCAGTTCCTTCTGACTAGGCCTTAGATTTTGTACTTAAGGTGGCAATTTTCAAAAGCATGGCAGCATATATGGGGAATAAGGGAGTGAGAGGTTGATTTTTTTTTTTCTGCTCCCCTGGTCTGGCCGACATGGCAAGCGGGGACTAAGGCAATAAAACAGATGTGTTTGACCAATTATATAACCATATCAGTCCAATGAACCTCACATTCCATAAAAAAGTGTTATAGATGTCTAAGCCGCTTTATTACTTAGAAAATGTGTAATGCTTGAAAGCTATTCCAATGGGAGCGAGACATACATCTCTGTAATAGAGCTCAATTACTGATCCTCACAACCTTTGTGCATACTACTTCTTCAATACATGGGAGTTTTCCTCCGTCTGTGCCTTGCCATGTCAGAAGGTATTTGGGCAATAGGGATTTACAGCATTTCTGGGTTACTATGACTCTATAGAGGAAAAATAAACCTGCTAATAGCAGAAATGACAGCCCCACAGTTTTGCTTGGTTGGACCTTCCATTCTCTTCCCCTTGGAACTAAAAGGGACATACAATTATGGTCTATGACCGATATCAGCTCAACAGGCTGCAACCCTTTTCTATTCCAACTGGTGGTCTCCTCTGCTGTAACTTTTTATGCCCATAGTCCCAATCTGTTATCTTGCAGTAGTTTTGAAATTCAACATAGGCTATTGAGGACTGTATATTGCAATAAACATTGTGACTACTCTCGTAATTATCTTCCCCCTGCTCTAACTCTGATTGCTTGATATGTGTCTTTTCCCTGAACAGATATGCTGTCTGAGTGCTGACAAAGCTGGAGGGGAACATAAGCCTGGGGGGTCTGATCAAAATTACAGACAAAAAAGAGTTCACATCCTCCTTACAACCACCCTAGAGTGAATCGGTCAATCATCTGGGTGTAGCTGGAGTGCACGGCCGCAACGCTCCCCCCTGGATCATCTCTACCGGTACTCTGGGAGCTGCAAGAGCGAGGGAATGCTTCTGTGTCTCTCCTCAGGTCTCAGCAGGCGTCCCCGCTGAAGGGGGGTTGTGTACTCTCCTAACCTCTCCTTTGCTTGTAGGTCTCATTCACTGGTGTGTGCTATGTTACTCCCTCATCTCAATTTAGGAAGGCAGAGCTGAGGCAAAACAAGGACAGCTTGCTGTATCCCCATGACGTTCCGGCAGGAATCTCTGCGTTCTTTGCACCACTGAATTCTGGCGCCAAATCTCTGCTAGCTGCTCATGCTAGCAGCTTCCTGGGCATGGACAGTGCTCCTACCTCGTGAAAGTGACACTTAAACCATGTAGATAATCCCTTGTATTAATAAAGCCTAACACAATTTTGGCGACGTCTATCAATTGTTAATACAATGTATGATGTGCTATAAAAATATAATTTTTTGTTTATTTGGACTAAGAGTGATGAAAAGAAAATAGTATTTTTTTTATTGCATAAAGGCGCTCCTTGCCAGCAACTGCGACCCTTTCAAAATTTACGAGGGTCACAGTTGCTGGCAAGGAGCGCCGAAGTCGCTCCTTGCCAGCAACTGCGACCCTCGCAAACTTTACGTCGTAACGCAAACAAAATACGAGACACGTTACGACCCATTACGACCTCGCAAAAAACGGCCGCAACACGCGCACATCAAAAATCCAACAAATACACACAACAAATACATAAAAAGCTTACTTACAGGAAGAGGAAGCATCCAGGACCTCGAAAACAAAAGTTACACCTCAATTTAAGTCAAATTAAAAGAGTTTAGACACTAAAAAATTCTCTAAGCAAGAGAAAAAATGGCCGCCGAAAAAAACGAAAACGAGGCTACAGCAGTCTAAAGACACAAAACACCAACAAAAACACCTACGTATTTGCCGAAAAACACCTACGAGATTAGAAAACAAGGATGCAACCCGCACAACCCCAAAAACATTACAAACACAACAAATACAAACAAGAAACACATAAAAAGGTTACTCACAGCAAGGGGGGGGCACCGAGGACCTCTGCAAGTGAAGTTACACCTCCATTTAACCACAAATTTCGGAGTTTAGAGACCCGAAAATCACCTAAGCAATAGAAAGAATGGACGCTGAACAAAACGAAAACGAGGCTAAAGGTCCCTAAACACGAAAAACACTACCGTAAACACGCAAAACACCACCAAACAGCTACGGATATTCCAAAAAACTTGCATGACATAGAAAATGAATATTACGAAAAACTTGCACGACATAGAAAACGAACGACACTACATCAGCCACATTATATACACCAAACACCCTTAGCTCACTTACAATTTCATTGTCATCATTTTTTGACGGGCAATTCGCTAATAAAGAATAGTAGGCAAACAATGCTGAGACTGAAAACCTCCCATCTAGGTTATAGTTCTTATTGATTACAGATCATTTTTCTTACAGGAACTCTCCGCTCTATATGACTTTGTCATACACACTAGTAGAGGCTACAGGGACAAGATGTCTCACAGTAAAGGTACAAAGCTGTAGCCAGATCTTTTTTGTGGCAAGGTTTTCAAATACAAAGTTTTTCCTTATAGAGAAAAGCCTGTGATATTAGTTACACAGTAAACATCTCACAAGAAAAGTTCGCTACAAATCACTGTTACCATATACTTTCATATGTAAATGTTTAAATAGAAGAACACCTACTTTGTAGGTCAGTACTGTTATTCCTAACAAATCCCATTCCAGATATTAAAGGTATTGGGGTTTTACCTTGCGGAACAACCCACTACATATTATCTAAATATTGATACCCTCATAATGAACTGGTTTTGTTAATAACCTCTTTTTATAAGAGAAGTCTGTCTTAATAAATAACAATAACAAATACTTAACAGAATCACACAACTGTAGATAACATGGCACAAAAGCTAATGGAATTTATCATAATGAGCTAATGATGTTAGCTGCAAAATGATTACCTTGTGGTAACAAGTTACTATTCTTTAATGCTAACATTAATAGATGTTTGAATCTGGAGCTTCTTACTCAGTAAATTATTTTAAAAATACCATACAGTAATTTCTTGCCAATAGAGCCAGCCAATCTTTAACAAAAAAGACATATAAAAGTATCCCTGAAATAAAGTGACTATAATACATAATACATTTACCTCACAGGAGCGACCCACTACAAGTACCCAAAACTAAATTGACTGAATCTAAGCTGCTCCAGGGATTATACTACAAAGGCTAACATGAAGGATTTTTTTTTTATGTATTCATAGATGAAAAGGCTTAAATAACACAATATAACAGGGTATTCCTACATAATTGTCTGTGAGGAGTGACCATTAAGACTGATAAACCTGTGGGCAGGTCTGCGGCTACAGCTCCCAGTGCTTCCATGTCTGCTGCTTTGTCTCTTGCCTATGGTCACTGGGCTTGAGCGTGAGTTGGATTAAAGTGAGGGATTGTTGAGCAACGTCAGCCTCACTCTCTCTTCCCTGTTCTCATCTACATCCAGTGGCAGGATAGAAATCAAGAGGGCTGCTGAGGGGGCAAGGAGCAGTGGATGACTAGGGCGCCATATGTTTCTTGAACGCTCCACAACACTTGCTGTCACTACCTTCCTAACCATTGAACCAGTGAGGTTTCCTTGTTTCAGTTAGCCAGATCCAGTCTTCACATGCATCAGTAGACAGGCCCTAACTCACTGAAGATCTCAGACCCCTCGGCTACCCTCACCTGGTTTGGCCTGCCAGTAGTTTCTGGAGTGTGGCTCCTGTTGCACAGTTACAGCTGCTTGGAGCCATAGGTGACGTCTACAATAGTACAGACTTAAGAGATAGGTCATGCCCTCCAATGGTAAGGCAGAATATAGAACATTACCAGACTTTAAACTAGACCTCCCATCCAGTCTGACTTCACTGTTTGTGATAGTGCTAATCATATAGAGAAAGTATAGTCACATTCAAAGAATGTGAAATCAAAATGTTTTATTAAATGTCAGAGAAACCTCAAAGAAAGAGTACCTATGAGAAGTATTCTAGCCCAGACTTGAGAGACAGACTTGAGAGATCTAACAAAGGTTCACAAAATTGGGTGGGACATTTCAAACACCCTTTGGCAAACGACAGTGTCTTTTGTAGGTAATAAATTCAAACAATAATTCTTAGAGGGCCAGTGTAAGCATTTTTCATGTCAAGTATATTTTTCATGTCAAGTATATATGTGCAAACAACAGCAAAGCTTTAGAAAGAAAAAAAAGTTTAAAAACATAGTTTTCCTAGTGAATCTTTGAATAATGATGCAAACTGTTTATTATATATATACTAGCGAATTGCCCGTAAAAAAATGACGGCAATAGAATTGTAAGTCAAGGAATGGTGTTTGGCACAGACATAATTTTTTGGGGTGGTGTGAGATCTCGGCGGTCATTGCGAGCCTCTAGGTTGTTGCTGTCATTGTAAGGTCGGCGCTCGTTGTGAGGCGCGCAGTAAATGTATTTTGCGTTTATTTCGATCGTTTTTTGTGTATATGTTTTTTGTGATGCTAATTAAATAATTAGTAAAATAATAAATTAATATACTTTACCTATTTGTAAGTAATACATGCAGGAAGCATTGTTCTGAAGAGCTGACAATCTGTTTTCATGTTCCTGCAGCATACAATGTAGGTTTGCAGTGTTGTGGAGCTGAGGTGTAAGTGTCAGCAATGCGTTCATTCAGTGTAAATAGGCTGCGTGCGCGAGGGTAAGCCATTTGTGTAGCTGGGTACTTCCGCATTCTGTAAGTTAGTGTTGTAAAATGGTGGTGAATGTGTATGTGGTAGGCGGGTTTGTATGATGAAGCGTCCTTGCTAATGGTGTATGTTGTAGGTCATACAGGTTTTTGTAAAAGCCGTATTTGCTTTGTGGAATTTAGCGGCTTTAGGGGTTGTGTAGCCTAGTTTTCGTTTTTTTCTGCAGCCATTTTTTCTCTTGCTTTTCGAGTGACTAAACCTTGTAAATTTGACAGAATTCGAGGTTTAAGCAGTGTTGCAGACGTCCTGGGTGTCCCCCATTGGTGTAGGTAAGGTTTTTATTTTATTTGTGTGTGTATTTTTATGTTTTTTAATGTTTGGCCCTGTGCACGGGTTGTCCGTTAAGGTCGTTTTTTTGAGTCCGTAATGGATTTTTTCTAAGTCCCGCAGGTCGTAATTGTTTTTGTGTAAGTCCGCAATTTATTTTGTTCTAAGTCCTGCGGCTGGTCTATTTTTGTGTAAGTCCGTAGTAAGTCATTGCGTGTTTATGTTTTTTTTTCCAAGTCCCACTTGTGTGGGGGTTTGTAACCGGTTGTGAGGGGCCGTAGAGCCTCCACCTCCGCAAATGCTGCCCCTCGCTTCCTGAGGGTCCACATTTGCGGGCCGAAAGTCGTAGGAGTCATCTCCACCAGCGTAAGGAGCGCCTTTGGCAAAAATCGGGCTCGCTACGAGAGCCTGCAAGCGTTAGTAACAACCCGCATGCTGACAACTATATATGTGATATATATATATATATATATATATATATATATATATATATATATATATATGTTTAAAATGGTTTGGATTGACAGAGTGATGGTGCATTATGTGGCCTCATTTGCATGCCCCGCCCAGTTTTTCCAGACTGCAGTGCATATACTGTATTTCTGGGAAATTTGGGCAGCTAATAGGTTTTCATCAACTTATTTTTAAACATTCAAGTGGAATCACTAATGTACTATTCCTTATTTGTACTACTATATATATATATATATATATATATATATAAATATGCATTGGCTCGCAAACACAACTTCACTCGCTCAACCTTATAATGTGGTGCTGGTACGGGGGATGTGTGACAGAGTGTACACAGGAATGTGTAAAAGAGTTTACTCCTTAAGCAGAGTTCACACTAGGATATGCCAGAGCTAACTCTTGAAGGAATTTTCATTAGACCAGCTATGTACAGATTTTAAAACAGTAAGCCAGAGAAATAGGTGTGTCCTTTAAGGATCCTGATGGAACTGTCTTAATATATACTGTATATATATATATATATATATATATATATATATATATATATATATATATAAAAGTGGATACTACTAAATATATGGAAACAGGATACATTGAAATATATATATTTCTGTAAATCTGTATATATAATTGCATATTGTTCTAATCTTATGCATAGTAATATTATATTTGGAAAACCACTTTATAAAATGTTAATTATATAACTACTAGTCCTCCTGCTACAACTGAGTTATACTTGTTACAATGTTATATAAGAATGCTGCGCTATGAACATATCTATAATTAGTGAGACATATGATATTCCCAATTTCTCTCCTCCAATATACCTTCACTCATTTTGGCAATTTCAACATAGCCACTCACACACCCACCTCCCCAACAACTGCAAAATTACTTGCACTTACCTCTTCCCTTGGCCTCTCAAAATAGACAGATTCCGCAACTAACAGTGGTGGACACTCCATTGACCTTATTTTTACTAATCTCTGCACTATCTCCAACCTTGACATCTCTTCACCTCTCCTATCTGACCACCACCTGCTAACTTGCAACTTCACCTCATTTTCCACTCACCACCCTTCTTCAAATCCTGCCACCAGGACACGCAGAAACCTGCAAGCACTCAACCCACAACAATTTTCAAATGTACTAAAACCCCTTCTCAGCCCCTTCACCACCCTTGCCTGCCCTGACATCGCCACTTCACAGTACAACGCTACTCTAACCTCCACCCTTGACTCTTTTGCCCCCATAATCACAAGCAAACGCCCTCGCTCTCATCCACAACCATGGCACACTACACAAACACGCTATCTACAGAGATGCTCACGCACTGCAGAACGACTATGGAGGAAATCTCGCACTTCAGCAGACTTTCTCCACTACAAGTTTACCTTGCGCTCCTACTTCTCTGCCCTCAGTCTTGCCAAACAACACTACTTCTCTTCACTAATATCAAACCTATTCTGCAACCCTAAACGTTTATTTGCTACATTCAACACCCTCCTTTGCCCACCCCCACCTCCTGCCCCTTCCTGTCTAACTGCTGATGACTTTGCCAACCACTTTAAAAATAAAATTGAAACCATCCAAAATGAGCTCTCCTCCCAGCTTGACCCTATCCCACCATCCTCTCCACAAACTTGACAACACCCAACCCTTACCCTTTCCCAATTTCTCCTCCACTATGGATTTCTTTGACCCTGTAACCGAGGATGAAGTATCTACACTATTATTAACCTCCCACCTTACAACATGTCCACATGATCCTATTCCAGCACAGCTAATCCCTCCCTTATCCACCACACTTATCCCAGCTCTCACACATCTATTCAACCTCTCCCTAAATACTGGCAGGTTTCCATCCTCCTTAAAACATGCCATAATTACACCCATTCTCAAGAAGCTCTCATCTGACCCAGCTTCTGCCTTCAACTACCGCCCTATCTCACTACTTCCCCTGGCTTCTAAACTGCTTGAGCGGCTTGTTTACAATTGCCTCACTCAATCTATTTCCTCCAATTCCCTTTTTCACCCCTTCCAATCTGGTTTCCGTGCCCAACACTCAACAGAAACAGCCCTCACAAAAGTCACCAATGACTTGCTAACCAAATCAAAGGGTCACTTCTCCATTCTAATTCTCCTGGATCTCTCTGCTGCCTTCGACACAGTTGACCACCCTCTTCTAATCCAAACTCTCCGCTCATTTGGCATCCAGGGCACAGCTCTTTCATGGTTCACATCCTATCTAAAAGATCGTCTCCTTCTCTGACACCTCTTCTTCACCTCTCCCTCTGTCAGTTGGCGTTCCCCAAGGTTCTGTCCTAGGCCCCCTCCTCTTCTCCATCTACACCTCCTCCCTTGGCACCCTCATAAAATCCTTTGGATTTCAGTATCATCTCTATGCAGATGATACTCAAATCTACCTCTCTGCCTCCGATCTATCCCCTCTCTTTGAGCTCAAGTTTCCAACTGCCTCTCATATCCTCCTGGATGTCTGCCCGTCAACTCAAACTCAACATGTCTAAGACTGAACTCCTAATCTTTCCACCCTCTACTACAGCTTCCACTCCTCAAATATCTCTCACTGTTGACAACACCATCATCACTCCCACCTGCCAGGCCCGTTGTCTTGGGGTTCTACTGGATCCCGCCCTCTCTTTTATTCCTCACATCCAATTAATACCAAAATCTTGTCAGTTTCACCTAAAAACATCTCCAAAATTCGTCATTATCTTACAGAAGACAAAGCTTAAATTCTAATACACTCTCTCATCATATCTCGACTCGACTACTGCAATTCACTCCTTGCTGGCCTACCCATCTCTCATCTGTCTCCCCTTCAATCCATAATGAACACCTCCGCTAGACTCATCTTCAATACCAAACGGTCAGTGTCTGCAGCTCCTCTCTGTCAATCACTCCACTGGCTTCCCATAGCTTCCCGAATCACATTTAAAATCATGACCCTAACATATAAAGCCCATCCTCCTTAAAACAATGCACCCCTTATGTCTCTGCTCTTGTTTCAAAATACTCTCCCAACCGCCCCTTTCGTTCTGCTAACGACCTTCTTCTTTCCTCCTCTCTCATCACCTCCTCTCACTCCCGTCTTCAAGACTTTTCTCGTGCTGCCCCTACTATTTGGAACTCCTTGCCTCGCTCCAATAGATTATCTTCCTGCCCCAAAACCTTTAAAAAAATACTAAAAACACACCTGTTTAAAAAATCTTATCACCTTCAGCCTTTATAATTACAACTGCACACTCCACAGCTTAATAACACTCACACCCACAATCTACAGTACAACACACAGACCCCTCCAATTGACTAAACAAATTGCATTCACATTGCCATTTTGCATTTGTCACCCTCTTGTATCACACCTAAACCCTTAGATTGTACGTTTGCGAGTTTTCAATTGTATGTCCGTGTCTTGGAAACAAGCTCTATGTACATTTGATTATATGCTCAAAAACAGGGCCCTCCATTCTTAATAAGGTGTTAAGTTTTTTTTTTTCCATGTACTAAACCCCTGTACAGCGTTACAGAATATGTTGGCGCGATATAAATAAAGATAATAATAAAGATAATAATAATTCCCACAGTATAAAAGAATTTAAATACTATTCACCCAATTGAATTGATACTGATATTGGGATTTCGCGAATTTGGTCACTATAAGCACAAGGCACCTTGTATTATCACTTATATAATTATATAGATAAAGCACTTTAAATATTATATTTCTTTATTAACAATTCACATAATTATTATTATTTTCACTCCGCACTTTAACTGCACCTTATTTTGTGTTTATCAACTGACAGTGCCTACCCTCTGGAAAAGCTTCCAATATTATATATTAATGTGTGATTTCTACTCAATGAATTATTGAATGTGATTTTTGTGATTAGACACTTGAGATATAATTTTATATATCAACGACGCTCTATATGGATAATTTTAAATTATTTTATCATTTATTTTAATTGATATTAATAAAGTTTATCTTTTAATTTATATCTTCCTGGTATTGAATATTAAGAGTTAAGATTAGATAGAGTGTTTCTTTTTTATCCTTCTTTTTTTTTAGTTTAGTTATTGCAACATTCCATAATCTAGTGGTATTTATTATGTTTATGTTCTAAATACTATACACACCACTCCCTTTCAATATATAAGGTATCCACCATTTTTTCTTTGACCTATACCTAACTTGTCGACAATTGTCATTTTACATTCTGTCTTCACGTGTCGCTGGATATTTGGTTGATTGGGATGGCTAAGTGATTATTTACATGACTACTTGACAAGTAAATCAGCTTAAAAAAAGGTTTGAATGGGGCCCATAGTGCACAAAATCAAGAAACAAATAATTTTATTGTTTTCAATATAACATATATTTTAAAGGTGAAACATAACACACATAGCAAACAAAAGAGCTGATAAACATGTTTGTTTTTTATTGTTTAGGTATGATTGCTATGCACATATTTTTATAAACAAATGCTAGCAGATTTTGAAAATGTGTCTGGCCTCCATGGTCAGAAAAATTACCCAATCACCTGGCACTAAATGAACAGCCTGTTGTCCCCCGAAAATGTGCTGATTTGGGCCCAGGCCTAATGCAGGACATTTTCAGGGGGAAGAGGACTGCGTGAATTTGCTGGTGCAATGTCATGAAATAGTGTCTCTATGTGCATGGATATGTCTGTAGTGTTAGTATGCCTTTTTTTGACAAATATATAGGAACCTTACAATGTGAAACAGGCTGTCTGATAAACAGTGACCAGGAAAAGGCAGATGAGCTAAATACGTTTTGTATATATAAGAGAGGTACCAGTGGTCGGGTCACTGCAACAAAATAGGACCACACTACCATCAGCAAATAATTGGTTAACGCAGGAATAAATCCAAAAATGGTTGGAAACAATAAATGTTAATGAAGCCCCAGATCCTGATGAAACCTTGACCAATGGTATTGAGAGAACTGGATTTTATAATAGCCAAAGCTTTATATCCAATCACCACAGGGTCGCTACCAGATGCCTGGGGCAAAGCAGATGTGATAACTATATTTAAGAAGGGAACAAGAGCAAATCCGGGAAATTATAGATAAGTGAGCCTCACTTCTGTAGTGGGAAAGCTTTTAGAAAGGTTATTAAAGGGATATCTAAGTTTCCTGGATTATGAATGCATCTGATGGAGGAGGATCAAAAGTGCATGGAATAAAAATGTTTGCATGAAAAAATACCACAATAAACATTTAAACACTTACCTTGAAGTTAGCAAAATCTATTGTAATTTCTGACAGTTTAAAATCAAGGTTAACACCGCAATTTGTTTTGGCCAATCTGGTAAGAGAAAGTTTTCAGACATAGCACTGTTAGTTGCTATGAAAACACCACACAGCATAGCCAGGAAGCAGGGATGAGTGATATACCAGCAGTGACAACACTGTTCTCCCATGGGCTGAGGTGCAAAGCAGCATTGGACATGTAGGCAAAGGAGCCTGGGAAATGTAGTGCATCACTGATATGTGACAGGAATTTGCAAGGAGGAAGCTGTAAGGAGATTGGCTGAGCAAGCAACGGTAGGTAAATAGTGGGTTAATAGTGTGCTGCAAATCACTGCCACCCATGATGCTTTATGAATTTCACCTGAGTGATAGCAAGAGCTGAAAAAAAATCAAGAACTTAAACAGAACAACCTGTTTGCAACAACTATTTGCACAATACATCAGTTCACCTCTAAATCCTCACTACACTCACATATCCCATGTTTGTTACTGGGTGGATTACTAAAATGTCATCAGAAAACATAGAGCCCTATTCTATTAGAAGCCTGCTAATGGCTCTAACCCGTAATTTTTGCTGCAGGCATTTTTTCCCCTAAATGTTTAGATATATTCTATTGACTCAAGCCCACAATTTACCTTAAGTCTAAACTCGTGAACTCTGCCTTTTTAAGTTAGATTCAGGGGACTGATCTAACAATATTTAAGCAAGCCTGTAATTTGCTTATTAGGCACAGCCAATAGTAAATAAGACCATTATCATGATGTCAGTAAAACATGGAAGTTACATGTAATCTGCAATCAGAGGCTACAAATGAATTAGTGCTAATACGTAATATTTGCCCATCTGGCTGGCAATCAAGCAATCTAGAAATCTATAAAATCTGGCTGGCAATCAAGCAATCTAGAAATCTATAAAATGCATTAGATCATCTGTTTCAGTACATGTGGTTTTCATGATATGTATTAACTCCTTTAGTCTGAGATCAACATTACTCAGAAGTTAAAAATAATATTTTTGAATTGCATATTTGTGGGTTTGAGACTGTTGTGCTTTTAAATTACAGTACTATGTGTTTAATTGCTGTCATATTTAATTAGTGTTTGAAAAACCCTTGTGAGTCCTATTTAGTACCGTACTTCCAATATTTTTGACAAAAACTTGATACTTTTGTTATTTGTGGGTCAGATTTTATTTGCAAGCAAGAGCTACAAGTCTAAGAATATAATATTGATTTTGTTAACTTTAATTAGTTAGAGCTCGTAATGTTGGAGATGTGCTAAAACCAATGGAGTTCTATGGCCGGTTTTACATCTCTGGCTGGCCTGTAGTGAATGTTGGGCAGGTAACTCGTAATCAGATTGCAAGTAGCTAACAGAATATGTGGCAATATTAAGAGCGATTTTAAGAGTGTATAAATCTATGAATTGGGTAACAAAAAGCGCCCATAGTCCTTTAAGAAAAAAAGGACTTCTATAAAAAAGTATTCTACTGCAGGACTCATTCCAACGGCTGTGGTTTTCAGTTTTGAGTTTCAGCAGCCTTTATAACATTAAGCAAATCTTTGGTTATTTATTTTAAAAGTATTTAGACCTTTAGATCATGTAGTAATAGACTACCATTGTTTTTTTTATTATTCCTGTTTGAGATTTTGTATTTTATTCCTGCAACGTTATAGAATTTGTTTTACATAAGTGTTTGTCGAGAAACCCAATACATGAATTGTTCAGTACTACAGAATTTGCTGACTTCTAATAAAAAGATATTAATGAGAGTAATAACATGTTTGCTGCTGAATTTATATTTATCTGTCTGACAATAAAAGTGCATGTTGATTATTCGTCTTTGTTTTAAAGTCTCTTCAAATTACTACACTAAAGAATTCCCAAAAGCAGAAATTTGCTTAAACACATCTGCTAAGAATGGATAATGAAAAATAATGAATTATTATCTGGAGTACTTATTCAGATATATTGATGATCATTTAGTATACAAAATGTTATACTATTACTAGATTGTGGAATTTGTAAAAGCATGAATGAGTTTTTATTGTTATGACTGTAGTGTCCATTGCTATGGATATTAAAGGGAATGGAAATATTTTTTTTTCTTTGTTGCTTCAGAGTGTATTTCCCAAAAATAACTTTTGTAATGTTTAAAATATCCTCTTTCAAATGCATAAAACAGTTGTGTTCAGTGTACTTTTAATCTATAAATATGGGGCTTGATCCCTAGAAGTAATGACTGTATATCCATTACTGGGAGGGTCTGCAGAGAAATATACCCTCATGTAATACAAAAAGTTCTAACCATTTACCATTCCATACCTGCTTTGGAGGCACAGTCCTAATTTCAATAGCCAATCCCTTTGTTCCTTCCAACACCCCCAATTTCCATCTTTTATACAGACTGTCTGTAGTCTGAATGGGAAGGTAATCATATGTGTCCTTGCAGTATCTTTAGAAGCTTTGCTTCAGTGAAAATATATGATTGGTTTAAATTTGAATCAAAATTAGGGTGAGCAGGTGATTTACAAACTTTTACTGCCCGCAGCTTGCGGGCTACAGGCCATATGTCTGTGTGCTTGAGATTTACTACAATTACAGAGCAATTCAATTCAGCAAGGCAGCAACTTACGGGCCGAAAGCCAAAACCGTATACCATGCAGTCATATGTAGCATTTCAGAGAGTGATCCAGGTCAATTAAGTAAGGCCATAACTTCTGATTTGGAAACAGCCAAAAGAAAATTAGACCGTCATCACTACTTAAGCAAAACATGGAGGTTACATGTCAATAAATTAGCGTTTAGGGGTCCCATATGCGATCAGACTCGCAATCCTGCAATGTACAAAATAAAAAAAATGAATGAAGGAAATGTTCTCATCCATGGGGGTGACCTGATATGTATTGATTGATATACCACCAAAATGACACATAAAAAAAATAATTTTTGATTGCAGACTGTTGTTCATTTAATTTGAATGACTTTCATTGCTTTCCCCGTCTTTAAAAGTACAATATTGATTATTTATTTGCATTGACGGTGCCACAAACGGGTTAAACCCCCTTGCAAGTCTTATCTGGTACCCATAGGATTTTCTTCTACATTTGACATCTACGGATGTGAAAATATTTGCGGGCTTGAGGCATTATCGCAATTGAATAGCGATTTGCGATGGTAACTCTTGTGGGCTTGAAAGATCAAAGGCTTAGATGGGGTGTACGTTATGATTGTAACAACTGCCGGGATTTTCAGCCTGTAACTAGAGATGTCCCGAATAGTTCGCCGGCGGACTGTTCCCGGCGAACATAGCATGTTCGCGTTCGCGGCGAACTGCGAACATATGCGATATTTGACCCGCCCCCTATACTTTATCATTGAGCAAACTTTGACCCTGCATGTCACAGTCAGCAGACACATTCCAGCCAATCAGCAGCATACACTCCCTTCCAGAGCCTTCTAACTCATGGACAGCAGCCATTTTGGAATCATAACTAACTTGCAGTCTTACTGAGAGGAGGCTGAGTGTAGGTGATACTGCATCAATAGGGAAAACCATAGCTAGGCTACTGTACACAGTGTGCAATACAGTCCTGAAGGACTCTTTTGATCTCTGCTGCAAGGACACTCCTGTGTCTCCTTCCCCCCTTATCATCATCCTCCCCTCACCTTAGCACCCAACCCTAACACTTATCCATAACACCCATCAACCTAACACCTAACCCTAACACCCCTCACACTTATCCCTAACACCCCTCACCCTAACCTTAACACCCCTCACACTTATCCCTAACACCCCTCACTCTAACCCTAACACCCCTCACACTTATCCCTAACACCCCTCACCCTAACCCTAACACCCCTCACACTTATCCCTAACACCCCTAACACTAACACCCCTCACACTTATCCCTAACACCCCTCACCCTAACACCTAACCCCCTCACCCTTATACCTAGCACCCCTTACCCTAACACCCCTTACACTTATCCCTAACACCCCTCACCCTAACCCTAACACCCCTCACACTTATCCCTAACACCCCTCACCCTAACCCTAACACCCCTTACCCTAACCCTAACACCCCTCACACTTATCCCTAACACCCCTCACCCTAACCCTAACACCCCTCACACTTATCCCTAACACCCCTCACACTTATCCCTAAAACCTAACCCTAACACCTAACCCTAACACCCCTTACACTTATCCCTAACACCCCTCACCCTAACCCTAACACCCCTCACACTTATCCCTAACACCCCTCACCCTAACCCTAACACCCCTCACACTTATCCCTAACACCCCTCACCTTAACCCTAACACCCCTCATACTTATCCCTAACACCCCTCACCCTAACACCTATCCCTAACACCCCTCACCGTAACCCTAACAACCCTCACACTTATCCCTAACACCCCTCACCCTAACACCTAACCCCCTCACCCTTATCCCTAACACCCCTTACCCTAACACCCCTCACACTTATCCCTAACACCCCTCACCCTAACCCTAACACCCCTCACCCTAACCCTAACACCCCTCACACTTATCCCTAACACCCCTCACCCTAACCCTAACACCCCTCAAACTTATCCCTAACACCCCTCACCCTAACACCTAACCCCCTCACCCTTATACCTAGCACCCCTTACCCTAACACCCCTTACACTTATCCCTAACACCCCTCACCCTAACCCTAACACCCCTCACACTTATCCCTAACACCCCTCACCCTAACCCTATCACCCCTAACCCTAACACCCCTCACACTTATCCCTAACACCCCTCACCCTAACCCTAACACCCCTCAAACGTATCCCTAACACCCCTCACCCTAACACCTAACCCCCTCACCCTTATACCTAGCACCCCTTACCCTAACACACCTTACACTTATCCCTAACACCCCTCACCCTAACCCTAACACCCCTCACACTTATCCCTAACACCCATCACCCTAACCCTATCACCCCTAACCCTAACACCCCTCACACTTATCCCTAACACCCCTCACCTTAACCCTAACACCCCTCACACTTATCCCTAACACCCCTCACCCTAACCCTAACACCACTCACACTTATCCCTAACACCCTCACCCTAACCCTAACACCCCTCACACTTATCCCTAACACCCCTCACCCTAACACCTATCCCTAACACCCCTCACCCTAACACCTAACCCCCTCACCCTTATCCCTAACACCCCTTACCCTAACACCCCTCACACTTATCCCTAACACCCCTCACCCTAACCCTAACACCCCTCATCCTAACCCTAACCGCCCTCACACTTATCCCTAACACCCCTCACCCTAACCCTAACACCCCTCACACTTATCCCTAACACCCCTCACCCTAACCCTAACACCCCTCACACTTATCCCTAACACCTAACCCTAACACTCCTTACACTTATCCCTAACACCCCTCACCCTAACCCTAACACCCCTCACACTTATCCCTAACACCCCTCACTCTAACCCTAACACCCAACACACTTATCCCTAACACCCCTCACCCTAACCCTAACACCCCTCACACTTATCCCTAACACCCCTCACCCTAACCCTAACACCCCTCACACTTATCCCTAACACCCCTCACCCTAACCCTAACACCCCTCACACTTATCCCTAACACCCCTCACCCTAACACCTATCCCTAACACCCCTCACCCTAACCCTAACACCCATCACACTTATCCCTAACGCCCCTCACCCTAACACCCCTCACACTTATCCCTAACACCCCTCACCCTAACACCTAACCCCCTCACCCTTATCCCTAACACCCTTTACCCTAACACCCCTCACACTTATCCCTGTGTCTCTTCCCCCCTTATCATTAAGGGAGGGGGAGGATGATGAGGGAGGGGGGAAGAGACACAGGGGAGGATGATGAGGAAGGGGGGAAACAGACACAGGGGAGGATGATGAGGGAGGGGGGAAACAGAAACAGGGGAGGATGATGAGGGAGGGGGTAAAGAGATACAGGGGAGGATGATGAGGGAGGTGGGAGGATGATGAGGGAGGGGGGATGAGACACAGGGGAAGGTGATAATGGAGGGGGTAGGAGACACAGGGGAGGATGATGAGGGAGGGGGTAAAGAGATACAGGGGAGGATGATGAGGGAGGGGTAAAGAGATACAGGGGAGGGTGATGAGGAAGGGGGGAAAGAGACACAGGGCAGGATGATGAGGGAGGTGGGGGAAGAGACACAGGGGAAGATGATGAGAAAGGGGGGAAAGAGACACAGGGGAGGATGATGAGGGAGGGGGGGAAGAGACACAGGGGAAGATGATGAGGGAGGGGGAAAAGAGACACAGGGGAGGATGATGAGGGAGGGGGGCAAGAGATACAGGGGAGGATGATGAGGGAGGTGGGAGGATGATGAGGGAGGGGGGATGAGACACCGGGGAGGGTGAGGAAGGGGGAAATTGACACAGGGGAGGATGATGAGGGAGGGGGTAAAGAGATACAGGGGAGGATGATGATGGAGGGGGATGTTAGGTTATTTATGCCCTTTATGGATTAAAACCAGACTCTGCATCAACTATGTAATTTTCCGGGGGAGTTTTGACATGGATCCCACTCCGGCATACCACAGTCCAGGTGTTAGTCCCCTTAAAACAACTTTTTTCATCACTATTGTGGCCAGAAAGAGTCCCTGTGGGATTTAAAATCCGCCTGCCCATTGAAGTCTATGGCGGTTCGCCGCATTCACGGTTCGCAAACCGAAAATGTTATACTCGCGACATCACTACCTGTAACCCCTAGATCGTTTTAAGCTCGCAAAAAGACGCCAATTGAATAGCAACATAGTTTACGGGCTAAATTACTGGCTCCCGAAAACAACAATACCTTAACTGAATCAAGGCGCACCCCCATACATCTCTGCTCTCATCTCCAAATACTCCTCCACACGCCCTCTTAGTTCTGCTAACGACCTTCTTCTTTCTACCACTCTTGTCACCTCCTCTCACACACGCCTCCAGGACTTTTCTCGCGCTGCCCCTATTCTCTGGAACTCCTTGCCTCGCTTCACCAGACTATCCTCGTGCCTTAAATCCTTCAAAACATCAATACAAACGCACCTTTTTAAAGAAGCCTATAACCTTCATCCCTAACATGCTCAGCACTACTCTCTCCCTACTGTACCACATACACACTTCAACCTTTAGATTGTAAGTCTGTGAGTTTCAATCCTGCAAGGTGCTTTAGGGAAAGCGCTATGGACACTGGATTCCAAGCTCAAATACAGGGCGCTCCATTCATTGTAATGTGTGAATCTTTAACTTGTCATTGCCTGTAACTTAACTTATGTATAGTGCTACGGAATATGTTGGCGCGTTACAAATAAACGATAATAATAATAATAATAAGGCCTTTATGTTTACAATAGGTTGAGAAGAATTCACGGGAAGAAACATTTACAATTAATCCTGCGATGATGAATTATGAAACCACACAGATTGGAGGAATATGTGGAGAACTAGAACCGATTAAAACTTAAACTGATGAAACAATAACATTTAAACCATGTATTAGTGTTTACAAGTCAGTCCTCAAGGTATATCTTTAAATGTATCTCTGCTTGAATTTGTTCAGTTGCTCAATAATGTTTTTTACTTATATTGATATGTGTATGGAAAGGTGACATTTTAAGCATATTATAAAAATGTATACTTGTATCTCTAGTCCTGAAATCTTTCTGTCAAAACAGGACAATTACTTTTCTTTTCTCTCTCTCTTTACCTTTCTGCTACCCGTATCATTAACTTTTCTCTACCTGTGGCCTTACCACAACCTATCTGCAATCTGTATTGTATCCACTGAGCCTCAGATGATGCAATATGAAAGTAGAGAAAAGCATGCAGTAAGACAACATACTATTTGTCTAACCCATTCTACAAATGTCAGGTCAAGGCAGACAGATAGGTACTGTACAAAATATACATACAGCATGTGAATTTAAAAATATAGGAACAATGATTCATCACATTCCTGGTAGTGTTTTTACTATTATGCAACATTAGTTAATATATCCTGTTGAAGAAAAGATTGTTTCAGAGTTTCTCACCACACAGTTCAGGCACTCAAGGAAGACCACGAAATCTCAGCGCTTCAATCAGATTTTGTTTTATTATCAGGCCTGAGAGATGCACATAGGGTATAGTAGCACAAATGTGGATCTGACAGAGTGATCCAGCACAAACCTTATATAGCAGTCTTATTACATCAACACCATTTTATATTGTACAATACATTTTCTACAGTTTGCATATTTCTAAGGTTATCAGTAGTGATGTCGCTAACATCAAATTTTCGGTTCGCGAACCGCGGACGCGAATTTCATCAAATGTTCGCGAACGGACGAACATCGGCAAACCGCCATAGACTTTAATGGGCAGGCGAATTTCAAAACCCACAGGGACTCTTTCTGGCCACAATAGTTATGGGAAAGTTGTTTCAAGGGGACTAACACCTGGACTGTGGCATGCCGGAGGGGGCTCCATGGCAAAACTCCCACGGAAAATTACATAGTTGATGCAGAGTCTGGTTTTAAGCCATAAAGGGCATAAATCCACTAACATTCCTAAATTGTTTGGAATAACATGCTTTAAAACATCAGGTATGATGTTGTATCGATCAGGTAGTGTAAGGGTTACACCCGCTTCACAGTAACAGACCAATCTCCCTGTTTAATGCACCGCAAACAACCACAAACAGTCCCTTTGCACAACCGCAAACTCCCCATTTGCACAAGGATGGATACCAAGCTAGCCATGTCCCGTTCCTTGTCCTCACTGATGTCATTGAAGGTCTCTTCCTCCACCCAGCCACCAAGGGTCCCCGAAAGGTGACAACAAGCCCCCTGGGACGCCTGCTGTGTTTGGTCGTCCACCTCCTCAAAGCCACCTTCCTCCTCTGACTCCTCTTCTTCAGACTCCTCTCTCTGCGTTGCCTCTGTCTGCGTTATTATAAGGTGTGTACTGTTATGTAGTACTATTCCTCCCACGGTCCTCCCACTTCAAATTTGGGGCACTGCGAGTGAGATGTAATGTGCCACCAGATAGGAGTGGTGTATTAAGTTGTACTATTCATTCCTATCAGTTTAATACCTGTTACGTCACCTATCAGGGGACGTGTATATGGCATGGATTTTTGGAACAGGGAGATGGAAAAAGATGCTTGGTCGGAAATCCCACTTCAAATTTGGGGCACTGCGCGTGCAATCTAAGGTGCCACCAGATAGGAGTGGTGTATTAAGTTGTACTATTCATTCCTATCAGTTTAATACCTGTTACGTCACCTATCAGGGGACGTGTATATGGCATGGATTTTTGGAACAGGGAGATGGAAAAAGATGCTTGGTCGGAAATCCCACTTCAAATTTGGGGCACTGCGCGTGCAATCTAAGGTGCCACCAGATAGGAGTGGTGTATTAAGTTGTACTATTCATTCCTATCAGTTTAATACCTGTTACGTCACCTATCAGGGGACGTGTATATGGCATGGATTTTTGGAACAGGGAGATGGAAAAAGGTGCTTGGTCGGAAATCCCACTTCAAATTTGGGGCACTGCGCGTGCAATCTAAGGTGCCACCAGATAGGAGTGGTGTATTAAGTTGTACTATTCATTCCTATCAGTTTAATACCTGTTACATCACCTATCAGGGGACGTGTATATGGCATGGATTTTTGGAACAGGGAGATGGAAAAAGATGCTTGGTCGGTCCTCCCACTTCGAATTTGGGGCACTGCGCGTGCAATCTAAGGTGTCACCAGATAGGAGTGGTGTATTAAGTTGTACTATTCATTCCTATCAGTTTAATACCTGTTACGTCACCTATCAGGGGACGTGTATATGGCAAGGATTTTTGGAACAGGGAGATGGAAAAAGATGCTTGGTCGGTCCTCCCACTTCAAATTTGGGGCATTGCGCGTGCAATCTAAGGTGCCACCAGATAGGAGTGGTGTATTAAGTTGTACTATTCATTCCTTTCAGTTTATTACCTGTTACGTCACCTATCAGGGGACGTGTATATGGCATGGATTTTTGGAACAGGGAGATGGAAAAAGATGCTTGGTCGGTCCTCCCACTTCAAATTTGGGGCACTGCGCGTGCAATCTAAGGTGCCACCAGATTGGAGTGGTGTATTAAGTTGTACTATTTATTCCTATCAGTTTAATACCTGTTACGTCACTTATCTTTCCTCCCAATAGCACATTCTATATGTCATCAACCGGCCTCTGTGTATTTAGGGAACCACACTTTAAGGCCCTTAACCTGGGACAAGGTGGCTTGGCTATCAGAATTGCCTCAGAGCCTTAAAAACTCGCCAAACCCCCTAATCAGACACTCACTATCATACTGGAAATGGGCCAAGAAACACACGGGTTTGTTCCCTGGATCCACCGAAATGACCCCAATTCTTGACCACCCTCAGGCCCCGAAACACATGAGCACAACATCACAACACTGGTGGAGGTCAAGGAAACTAGATAGACTGGGAGACTGGTTAGTAAAGGGCCAGATGCTCACCTATGAGGAACTGAGGGACAAGCATGAGCTACCGCTGTCAGAACATTACAATTACTGTAGGCTGAGGCATTTCACACACTCCCTGACCCAGAAACAGGGGACACCGGTCCTAAATTGGTTCTCCAAAATTTGTAAAGATAAACCTTTATCAAGGGGGATCATTGGGTCGCTTTACAAATATAAAACATTTGTTACTGGTTGAAGCGACACTGGGGCAAGGACCGGAGTGGGGGAGCACTTGAGACCCTTCAGAAGCAACCGGCAGCAAAATCATCACAGGAAAGGAGAGGTCGCTTACTGAAGCCTGCCCTAGGGTAACCCAAGGGTGATTGCCCAGGTTAGATATTGTAAATAATAAGCTAATACTGCTGGAGGGATGATAGCTAATAGGACTTTGGTGTTTCCTGCAGATATACTCTTTACTATTGTCTATTTTACCATGTTTTAGGTATCTCTTAAATTGCAAGCACAGTAAAAAATAAGAAAAATTATTAACCTAAAAAGTAAAAATAAGAAGGAATAGCCAGCTAACTTTCACAAAATGTCTTTATTGTAAATATGTATTTTTGCACAACTGTTATGCAAGACTGTTCAAAAATGCTTTATTTTTCATTACATGCTGTACGCCTTCTAAAATAAAAGAATTGAAATGCAAAAATTAGGTATTGTTGCCGCGACCAGAAAAATTGATGTTAGTTTGCCAGGCAGAAAAGTGCCCTAAAACATTGCGTCTTGAACCCTAGTTGGTGGCGGATAAGTCACGCAAGTCATCCGACATTCAGGGATAAAATACAGCAGCGTGTGGATCATTATTAGCTCAAGGCAGCTCATCTATCAGGCCTTTTTTAATCGAATGTATCGCCCACTGTCAGTCCCTTCGGGATCCATCCCTCATTCATCTTAATAAAGGTCAGGTAATCTAGACTTTTTTGACCTAGGCGACTTCTCTTATCAGTGACAAAACCTCCTGCTGCACTGAAGGTCCTTTCTGACAGGACACTTGAAGCGGGGCAGGACAGAAGTTCTATGGCAAATTGGGATAGCTCAGGCCACAGGGCAAGCATGCACACCCAGTAGTCAAGGGGTTCATCGCTCCTCATAGTGTTGATATCTGTAGTTATGGCGAGGTAGTCTGTTACCTGATGGTCGAGTCGTTCTCTGAGGGTGGACCCCGAAGGGCTGTGGCGATGCATAGGACTTAAAAAGCTCTGCATGTCCTCCATCAACAACACGTCTGTAAAGCGTCCTCTCCTTGCCGTCGTGGTCATGGGAGGAGGAGGATTATGTTCACCTCTTCCACTGTTAGATTGCCGTTGTGCTGTGACATCACCCTTAAACGCTGTGTAAAGCATACTTTTTAATTTATTTTGGAAGTGCTGCATCCTTTCCGACTTGTGGTAATTCGGTAACATTTCAGGCACTTTCTGCTTATACCGGGGGTCTAGTAGCGTGGACACCCAGTACAGGTCGTTCTCCTTCATCCTTTTTATACGAGGGTCCCTCAACAGGCACGACAGCATGAAACACCCCATTTGCACAAGGTTGGATGCCGAGCTAGTCATGTCCCGTACCTCGTCCTCAGTGATCTCACTGAAGCTATGTTCTTCACCCCAGCCACGTACAACACCACGGGTACCAGATAGGTGACAACGAGCACCCTGGGATGCTGGTTGTGGTTGGTCTTCCTCCTCCTCCTCAAAGCCACATTCCTCCTCTGACTCCTCTTCCTCACAATCCTCTTCCAGCGTTGCCGCAAGTCCAGCAAGCGATGCTGATAAGGCTGTTTCTGGTGGTGATGGTGACCACAACTCTTCCTCTTCACGCTCATCTACGGCCTGATCCAGCACTCTTCGCAGGGCACACTCCAGGTAGAAAACAAATGTTATGATGTCGCTGATGGTGCCCTGGGTGCGATTGACCAGGTTTGTCACCTCGTCAAAAGGACGCATAAGCCTACAGGCATTGCGCATGAGCGTCCAAAAACGTGTCAAAAAAATCCCCAGCTCTGCAAAGGCTGTCCTAGCACCCCAGTCATACAAATACTCGTTAACGGCCTTTTCTTGTTGGAGCAGGCGGTCGAACATTAGGAGTGTTGAATTCCAACGTGTCGGGCTGTCTAAAATCAAGCTCCTCGCTGGCATGTTGTTTCGCCGCTGGATATCTGTAAAGTGCGCCATGGCCGTGTAGGAACGCCTGAAATGGGCACACACCTTCCTGGCCTGCTTCAGGACGTCCTGTAAGCCTGGGTGCTTATGCACAAAGCGTTGTACAATCAGATTACACACATGTGCCATGCACGGCACATGTGTCAACTTGCCCAAATTCAATGCCGCCAACAAATTTCTTCCGTTGTCACAAACCACTTTGCTGATCTCCAGTTGGTGCGGAGTCAGCCACTGATCCACCTGTGCGTTCAGGGCGGGCAGGAGTGATGGTCCGGTGTGACTCTCTGCTTTCAGGGAAGTCAACCCCAAGACGGCGTGACAGTACCTGTGGAGCTGGGGGGGTGGCGTTGATGTGGAGCAAGACATAGCAGCAGCAGAAGAGGACTCAGCCGAGGAAGTTATGGAAGAGGATGGAGTAGGAGGAGTAGAGGAGGTGGCAGCAGGCCTGCCTGCAAGTCGTGGCGGTGTCACCAACTCCTCTGCAGAGCCACGTATTCCATGCTTGGCAGCCGTCACCAGGTTTACCCAATGCGCAGTGTAGATGATATACCTGCCCTGATCATGCTTTGCAGACCAGGTATCCATGGTCAGATTGACCCTTGCCCCAACACTGTGTGCCAGAGATGCCATTACTTCCTTTTGCACAATCGAGTACAGGTTGGGGATTGCCTTTTGTGCAAAGAAATTTCGGCCGGGTACCTCCCAAGAGCCTCAGACTCCACCAGCTTGTATGGTAAAAGCTGGCGGGCTAAGAGTTCAGACAAGCCAGCTGTCAGTTGCCGGGCAAGTGGGTGACTTTGTGACATTGGCTTCTTACGCTCAAACATGTCGTTGACAGACACCTGACTGTGGGCAGATGAGCAGGGACTGCTCAGGGCGAGACACGGAGTGGCGGATGGTTGAGAGGGGGCAAGCAGGGCAGCAGTGGTTGACATGGCTGAAGATGCTGGACCAGGAGGAGGATGGCGGCTTTGACTTTGTGTGCTGCTTGTACTCATGTGTTGATCCCATAGGCGTTTGTGATGTGACATCATGTACCTTCGC
This sequence comes from Discoglossus pictus, assembly GCA_027410445.1. NCBI lineage: Eukaryota > Metazoa > Chordata > Amphibia > Anura > Alytidae > Discoglossus > Discoglossus pictus. The sequence continues at coordinate 274,469,706 of CM050163.1, forward strand.
AAAGAAGTTGTACCCAGGAGAGTGTTGGACTTCCCACGACTCAGTTTCTTTTCGCACAGGTTGCAAATGGCATTGTTGTTGTCACAGGCAGACACAAAAAAAAATTGCCACACTGCTGAGCTCTGCAATGACGGCATTCTGATGGTGGCAACAGCATGCGTTGACTGGCGTGCTGTCTGGTTGACCCCGGGTGCCGATGCATGCTGTCTGACTGTGCCACTAGCTACTTTCGACGACCTCCTGCTGCTTCCAACTCGTCTCCTCCTCCTCTCTGTCTCCCCATCTGAACTTTTCTTCTCTTATAGCGGGCACCCACGTGACATCCACGGACGCATCGTCATCATCAACCGCTTCACTTGTATCTGATAACTCAACAAAGGAAGCAGCACCGGGTACAACATCATCATCATCATCAGACCGTATGTCCATGTGTGTAATGCTGCCTGACTGGGACATATCCCTGTTATCTACATCCTCTGGCATTAATGTTTGTGCATCACTCATTTCTTCCAACGTATGTGTAAATAACTCTGCTGATGGATCAAGTGAAGCGGCTGTGGTTCTAGTGTTGGTGGTGGCGGCAGGCGGGCGAGTGGTAACTGGAGAGGTGCCGGAAGCTAAGCTGGAGGAGGATGGTGCGTCTAGGTTCTGAGCGGAAGCTGTAGAAGATTGGGTGTCCTGTGTTAGCCAGTCAACGATGTCCTCAGAACTTTTCAAGTTCAGGGTACGTTGCCTCTGAAAACTGGGCATTATTCTAGGGCCAAAGGGAATCACAGCACCACGACCACGACGGCCCCTGCGGGGTGGCCTGCCTCTGCCTGTCATTTTTTTTACGATTAGTGGTACTATGCGTGCAAGCTACTGTGACACCAGATATGAGTGTCACTGTGCACTGGCAAAAGTTGGCAGAGTAGATGCAATAGGTCTCACACACACGCCTGTAGGCAGGCAACTGATATTTAATCAATTACAGAAAAAAAAGGTTTGTTTTTAGTCACTGTACACTACGGTTGCAGCAGATATGACGTATCACTGTGCACTGGCAAAAGTTGGCAGAGTAGATGCAATAGGCCTCACACACACGCCTGTAGGCAGGCAACTGATATTCAATCAATTACAGAAAAAAAAGGATTGTTTTATGCCACTGTACACTACAGTTGCACCAGATATGAGTGTCACTGTGCACTGGCAAAAGTTGGCAGAGTAGATGCAATAGGCCTCACACACACGCTAGCAGGCAGGCATATGCAGATTACACAGAAAAAAATAATAAAATAAAATAAATGATGTTCTAGCCCTAAAAAGGGCTTTTTTGGTTGCTGTCCTTCAGGTGTGTAGTAAAAGCTAAATACACAGCCTGGATATCTATTTCCCTATTAAATCATCAGCAGGTAGAATATATGTCCTCTCTCAACGAATGTAGCTTCAGAATGATTCTAAAATGGAGGCTGTCCTTCAGATGGAAGGCCCTGGAAGGGAGTGTATGCTGCTGATTGGCTGGAATGTGTCTGCTGACTGTAAGGTGCAGGGTCAAAGTTTCCTCAATAATAAAGAATAGGGGGCGGACCGAAAAGCGCATGTGTTCGCCGTTCGTTGCGAACGCGAACATGCGAAAATCGCTGCGAATAGTTCTTCGGCGAACTGTTCGGGACATCACTAGTTAACAGGTACTTTTTGGGCGTGCCCCATGACTTAGTACTTTTAGGCAAGTGTATTCCTAAGGTTATCAGCTACTTTTTTGGGTGTACCTCATATCCCAGCAACTTTTTTCTAGTCACTACATTTTCTGTCTGCTTACCTTGCATTTGGTCCATAGTTCTGAGAATAGTGCCCTCACAGCTTTTGTCTAACAGTAATGTATTAACCCCTGCAGTGCTGTCTGTATTAATAGCAAGGCATTCAGTGCTGTTTGTATAATAGCAATATAATATAAACTACTTCAATACTACCATTTACCTGAAAAAAAAAACATAATTTCACACTTGTATGGGATTTCCACAGCTTTATCAGATTTGTTAAATTGCTATAACATAATAAAAACCAGGAACTATGCCACCAAAAAAGAACTACATTATTGTAATTGTAATGCTTTTACACCCCTTATCTGATTGTGGTTACTTCAGTGCCCCTTCAAATTAATTTGCATTGCTACATTTGCCATCTGTACTATACAATAGTATATATTATATTTACTTGTGAGTTTAAGACTGCAATTCACAGAAGTATATACAGACAGGGGCGGCCCGTCCATTGGGGCGTCAGGGCAAACGCCCCCCCAAATATTTTCTTCACCCTGCAATAAAAAAAACACAACAATGTATTAGTATAACCCAAAAACAAATAAATATAAGGTGTACATCATCATTTCAAGTCTAAATAGTATTAAAATGAATTAAAGTTAGAAAAGGGACACTGTCACTTTAAAATAACCCTTGCGCTACATTAACTAATGCTGTGTATCTATCGCCCCCTGCCTGCACCCTGTGTGATCAAATTACAATAGTTATTTATACACTGTGTACACTAACCTTTAGACTCTTCTGCATCTGCTCTCTCTTCAATGAGTCCTGGCCTGGCCCACTGACCGTTAATGCATGCCGCCCACCATCACAGTGACGATATGCATGGGCGGTCATAAATGTATCAATTAATAAATGACAGTCTTCCATCATTGACCAATCAATGATGGAAGGCTGTCCAGTTACTAAGTGATCAATCTAAACCCACCCAGACCGTTAGCCCTGAGCGCCCGCCAGCAAATAGAGCCTCGAGTTTGATTTTGATTGACTGATACAGTCAATAAAACCACCAGTTCCCTGTCCCTTCCCCCTTTCTGTTTCCTGACCCTGGTCACGCTGAGACTGAGAGACCTCCCTGGCTGAATCTACTCATCTGCTCTGCCTGCCTAACACAGTAAGTCTACACCTGCCTCTGCCTGGCACCTGCCCCTGCCCCTGGCCAAACCAAAACCCCTAGTAGCCCCTAATAAAAGTTAGGGGTGACCAGTTACCCCCAGTCCCCCACTATGCCTGCCTAGCCTGCCAGTGCCACCTACCCAGCCACCCACTACCACCGACGACCCCAGCCATCACCCCCATGTGGCCTGTGCCACCCCCGATCAGGCCTGCCCTATGCTAGCCTAGCTATGCCATCATGCCACCACCGGATTACACCGATCACGGGATCGGGGTAGTCGGGTGGTGAGCGGGGTGGCACAGGCCCACATGGGGGTGATCGGATCACCCCCTTGATGAGGCCTGTGCCACCCCTGATGACCTCCATGTATGCCACCCCCGAGGCCCGATCACCACCGGGCCCCCGGCACCACCCCGATGCGGCCTATGCTACCCCGGGTATTCGGGCAGTGAGCGGGGTTGACCAGGCCACATGGGGGTGGATGTTCACCCCCATGAGGCCTGTGCCACCCCTGGTCGTGGCCTATGGGCGACCGATGGGCGCCTGACCGTGACCGACCCCACCCTGGATGAACCATTAACCAGCTACCTACCCCCCCCCCCCCCCCTATTTTTATTCCATTTTTAGAAGTAACAGGCATGTATATGTGCATGTCACTTCTAAAGATAAAATAAAAATAAGGGAAGGGAAAAAAAAAATACAGTAACAACATTATTACAATTAAACACACAGTAAGCAAACACATTGTTAGTACAGTTAGTAACACAACACATTGTATACAAAAATAAACAGCTTTAAACAAACATTAATAAAAAATAAAATAAACAGCACATACACACATTGTTAGTACAGTTAGTAACACAACACATTGTATACAAAAATAAACAGCTTTAAACAAACATTAATAAAAAATAAAATAAACAACAGCACATACTTACCTGTAAAATTGACCCCTCCAGCGTTGGCCTTCTGTCCTCTCTGGATATAGTCATGATGAAAAATAAATAATCCATGTTGATTGAAGCCAATGATCAAAAATTAAATAATCCATGTTGATTGAAGCCAATGATCAAAAATAAAATAATCCATGTTGATTGAAGCCAATGATCAAAAATAATCCAATCTTGATTGAAGCCATTGTCCATCCATCCATTCTGGCCCATTGAAAGAGGCCTCCAAAAAAAAAAAACCGACGCTCTAAAAAAAAAAAAACAACACACTAAAAAGAGCTCCTCCTACAAGGAGCCCCTCCCGCGATTAATTGTTTTTTTCCCACGGTCTGCTATATATACTAATTTTTGAAGGACTCTGATTGGCTGAAATTTTTGATTGACATCGATTTCAACCAATGAGAGTCTTTAAAAAATTAGCAAATCAGCAAGCAGGTATGGAAGCCTGTAAGGGTAAAAAAGGTTAGTGTGAACTTGTTTGACCCTGTATGTATTATACATATTACAGGGCTATTTTATGTGATATACATGTTACAGGATAATATCCTGTAACATGTATAGCCAAAAAATAGCACTGTAATATGTATAACAAATAAAGTGTAATAGAAATGCATGAACAATATAATATACCATGTAATAAAGAACATCAATTAATCAAATAATAAATATCAATTAATATATATTGTTGTATGTATATGTTTATGTATATTTATGTGTAATTTTTTATATATATATATATATATATATATATATATATATAAAAATTAATATCAAAATATCACAATAAATAAATAAATATATATATATATATATATATATATAACAATTTGATATATATATATATATATATTTATTTATTGTGATATATTGATATCAATTTTTATATATATATATATATATATATATATATATATATATATATATATATATATATTTATATATATATATATATATTTTTTTTTTTTGGGCCTATATGTTATTTAGGGTTTTTAAGGTACGGTTGGGGCCTATATGGTCCCAATTTGTTATTTAGGGTTTTTAAGGTACGGTTGGGGCCTATATGGTCCCAATTTGTTATTTAGGGTTTTTAAGGTACGGTTGGGGCCTATATGGTCCCAATTTGTTATTTAGGGTTTTTAAGGTGCGGTTGGGGCCTATATGGTCCCAATTTGTTATTTAGGGTTTTTAAGGTACGGTTGGGGCCTATATGGTCCCAATTTGTTATTTAAGGTTTTTAAGGTGCGGTTGGGGCCTATATGGTCCCAATTTGTTATTTAGGGTTTTTAAGGTACGGTTGGGGCCTATATGGTCCCAATTTGTTATTTAGGGTTTTTAAGGTACGGTTGGGGCCTATATGGTCCCAATTTGTTATTTAGGGTTTTTAAGGTACGGTTGGGGCCTATATGGTCCCAATTTGTTATTTAGGGTTTTTAAGGTACGGTTGGGGCCTATATGGTCCCAATTTGTTATTTAGGGTTTTTAAGGTACGGTTGGGGCCTATATGGTCCCAATTTGTTATTTAGGGTTTTTAAGGTACGGTTGGGGCCTATATGGTCCCAATTTGTTATTTAGGGTTTTTAAGGTGCGGTTGGGGCCTATATGGTCCCAATTTGTTATTTAGGGTTTTTAAGGTACGGTTGGGGCCTATATGGTCCCAATTTGTTATTTAAGGTTTTTAAGGTGCGGTTGGGGCCTATATGGTCCCAATTTGTTATTTAGGGTTTTTAAGGTACGGTTGGGGCCTATATGGTCCCAATTTGTTATTTAGGGTTTTTAAGGTACGGTTGGGGCCTATATGGTCCCAATTTGTTATTTAGGGTTTTTAAGGTACGGTTGGGGCCTATATGGTCCCAATTTGTTATTTAGGGTTTTTAAGGTACGGTTGGGGCCTATTATTGTGTGGTCTAAACAGAAGTGAAATGTTGTTGTTTTCTTGAATCCCAAGATCCACTGGTTTGGGCCTATGCAGTGCTGATTGGTCTTCTAAGGTATGTTTGAGGCCTATATGGTCCCACTTGGTCTTCTAAGGTATGTTTGGGGCCTATGGTCACACTTGGTCTTCTAAGGTATGTTTGAGGCCTATATGGCCACACTTGGTCTTCTAAGGTATGTTTGGGGCCTATATAGTTCCACTTGGTCTTCTAAGGTATGTTTGGGGCCTATGGTCACACTTGGTCTTCTAAGGTATGTTTGGGGCTTAGATAGTCACACTTGGTCTTCTAAGGTATGTTTGGGGCCTATATAGTCACACTTGGTCTTCTAAGGTATGTTTGGGGCCTATATAGTCACACTTGGTCTTCTAAGGTATGTTTGGGGCCTATATAGTCACACTTGGTCTTCTAAGGTATGTTTGGGGCCTATATAGTCACACTTGGTCTTCTAAGGTATGTTTGGGGCCTATATAGTCACACTTGGTCTTCTAAGGTATGTTTGGGGCCTATATGGTTCCACTTGGTCTTTTAAGGTTTTGAAAGTATGGTTTTGTTCTTGAATGGTCTGATTGATTTGCTTGTTTTCTTTCAACCCCAGGTGCAAACCCTATGTGGCTGCAGATTTGTTTCTACTCATTGGTCAACTTAATGAACATGAATACCCTGAGAAGAAGAGCCGACTAATGGTAGGTGTCACTCCTTTAATTTTTCTGTTAATACGTATAGGTGCAATTATGATATTGCTGTAGTCTTGTCACATGAGTTTTTTCAATCTATATTGTATACCAATGAATTTAACACATTGTTACTTTACTTCTTGACATTTCTGCATTGCAGATCATGTATTTCAATGGGCTTTACAAGCATAAGGTCATTGGGCGGGGCTTATAAAGGTCATTATGACGCCAGGGGGAGGAGTTATAAAAATGGGTGTGGTTTGAAAAAGGGGGAGTGGCTATGTTTCGCCCTGTCGCCCCTCCAACTTGAAAAGTCACCAGCCGCCACTGTATACAGACCCTAGGGTGGCTCCTGGGTGATAGACAGTGCTAAAGCAAGACAAATAGCATGCCTGATTATAGGCCTTTTAATAGATTCATTAAATGGACTGGTAGCTTGTTTAAGGACCAGAGTGACTCCCGGTCTAGTCCTCTCCCCAGCCTGTGCGGGGTCTTCTTTCCTGTGGGGTAGCGAAGGCTTGATCCATATGTGGGGGTAGGTGGGGCTTGCAGGTGGAACTCTCTTCCTGCAGTCCCAGCCTTGCCTGGATCTGCCCTATTCCATTTGAAATTTCCCCCTTGGACAGTTCTGCACCAATCCGATGGCTTCCTAGGTGGCAGCTTACTGGTTGGTCGCTGCCTCAGTGGTCTGGACCAATCAGAACAGTTGTTGAATAATCCAATCATTAGAGGGTTTAGCACCTATGTGAAATTCCATGGGGATTTTCCCTTGGAACCGCTGAGTCTTTAGAAGCCCAGGCAAGTGATAATTGTGCCCCCAGTGACTAGGTCTTTTAATGATGAGGTCATGCTCTGAAGGGGCAAAGGATAGGGGGGGGGGGTCAGGGTGGGCTTAAACTGACCCAGAACAGGAGATTGCAACAATATAGTTTTGTATGAGCCAGACGTTGTGTTCCATGTCCATGTTTATAAGGATCTCGCCACGTATTATACAGTATTGTAGATTATATTAGTGATTTAGAGCCAATGTTTCTAGTCATTGTGTATGAAGATCTGATCCAACTTTATACATCATGTGTCTCCCTTTTTCCCCTTTGCCTCTCTTCCCCATACCTCTCCCTCCCTCTATGTCTCCTTCTCTCCCCCCATGTCTCAGCTCTCCCCCCCATGCTTCTCTCTCCCCCATGTCTCCCCATCTCCCCCAATAGTTACATAGTAATTAAGGTTGAAAAAAGACTTTTAGTCCATAAAAATTCAACCTTTTAAGATCTCTGATCTGCAATATGCGGATGAAATATTAATTAATTAGTTGTTAATTAGTTATTCATTATTTAATTTGTTTTATTAAAAAAAATTTTTAATTATTAATTAATCCAGAGGAAGGCAAACAGAAAAAAAAAACAAGTGAGACTAAGCCAATCATATCAAAGCGGAAAAAAAATGAATTCCTTCCTGACCCCAGATACTGGCGATCGGATTTCTCCCTGGATCAATACTGTCTATCTCATTATCCATGATAACCCTGAATTCCCTTTTTAATTAGAAATAAATCCAGTCCCCTTTTAAAATTATCTACCGAATCCGCTGTCACCACCTTCTCTGGTAGAGAATTCCACGCATTAACCACCCTTACTGTGACCCTGGATGTATTTATATAAGGTATTTAATAATCGTATCTCCTCTTCGACGCCTTTTTTCTAGAGAAAATAAGTTTAATTTGGTTAGATCTTTCTTCATAACTTAGCCCCATTCCCCCTATTAGTTTTGTTGCCCTCCTCTGTACCTTTTCCAGCTCTAAAATGTCCTTTTTATGAAGTGGTGCCCAAAATTGTACTCCATATTCCAAATTAGGGCGTACTAGAGATTTGTATAGTGGCAGAATTATATTTGCTTCCCTTGCTTCTATACCCTTCTTAATACATGCTAATATTTTATTTGCCCTTGCAGCTGCTGCTTAACTTTGAGAACTGTTACCTATACGGTTGTCCACAAGCACTCCCAAATCCCTTTCAATATCTGATACACCTAGATTTGCTCCATTAACATTATAAATTGCATGGCTATTTTTCCTTCCCAGATGCATAACTTTACATTTATTCATATTAAATCTCATCTGCCATTTAAATGCCCATTCCTCAATTTTATGTAAATCCCTTTGGAGGGAAAGCACATCATTATCTGATTTAATTACCTTGCACAACTTTGTGTCATCAGCGGAAATGGAGACACCACTCTCCAAACCTACCTCTAAGTCATTAATAAATATGTTAAAACGGAGAGGACCTAATACTGAACCCTGAGGAAGCCCACTTACCTCATTAGTCCAATCAGAGTATGTTCCATTTACAACAACCCCTTGCTTCCTGTCTTTTAGCCAGCTCTCAATCCATGCAATTCCTGTATCTCTTAGTTTGCACAATAGTCTCCCATGTGGCACTGTATCAAAAGCCTTTGCAAAATCCAAAAATACTACATCCACTGATTTACCTTGATCCAGGTTCCTACTAACCTCCTCATAGAAACTAATTAGATTTGTTTGACATGACCTATCCCTCCATAAATCCATGTTGACTCCTACTTATAATCCTGTTCAAATAGACATATTATTCTATTTATCCCTTATTAACCCTTCTAAAAGCTTCCCCACTACAGAAGTGAGGCTCACTGGTCTATAATTCCCCGGATTTGCTCTTGCTCCCTTTTTAAATATAGGTATCACATCTTCTTTAATCCAGTGTTGAGTGAGTCTTGAAAAATTAAATATAATGGCTATTACAGAACCCAGTTCCCTCAGTACCCGTGGATGTATTCCATCAGGACCCATGTTTCTCCATCTCCCTCCATGTCTCCCCCTTCCCTTTCTCCCTCCATGTGTCTCCCTTTTCCCCCTCTCTTCCTCCTGCCTCTCGCTCCCTCCATGTCTTCTTCTCTCCCTCCATTTCTCCCCTTCCCTTTCTCTCTCCATTTGTCTTCCTTTTTCCTCTTTGCCTATCTTCTGCATGCCTCTCCCTCCCTCCATATCTCATTTTCTCTCCCATGTCTCCCCTTCTACCCACATGCTTCCCTCTCCCCCCATGTTTCCCCCTCTGCCTCCATGTCTCCTCCTTCTCTTTCTCCCTCCATGTGTCTCCCTTCTCCCATTTGACTCTCTTCCCCAAACCTCTCCCTCCATGTCTCCTTCTCTGCCCCATGCCTCTCCCTCCCCCATGCCTCTACCTACCTCCATGTCTCCTTCTCCCCCCATGTCTCCCCCTCTACCCCCATGTTTCTCCCTCTGCCTCCATGTCTCCCTCCATGTGTCTCCCTTTCCCCATTTGAATCTCTTCCCCATACCTCTCCCTCCATGTCTCCTTCTCTGCCCCATGCCTTAACCTCCCCCCATGCCTCTCCCTTCCTCCATGTTTCCTTCTCTTCCCACATGCCTCTCCTTCCCCCATACCTCTCCCTCCCCCATGTCTCCCCCATGCTTCTCTCTCCCCCACATCTCCCCCTCTCCCTCCATGTCTCCCCCTTCTCTTTCTCCCTCTATGTGTCTCCCTTTTTCCCCTTTGCCTCTCTTTCCCATGCCTCTCCCTCCATGTGTACTTCTCTCCCCCATGCCTCTCCCTCCTTCCATGTCTCCTCTCCCCCCATGCCTCCCTCTCCCCTCTCCCTCCATGCCTCTCCCCTCTTTCTTACCTTCTGCTCCTGCTCCGTGCTGCTGGTCTGCGGGCTCTTCCCTCTGCTGTCTCCTCCCCCTGCCAGCAGACACAAGCAGAAAGCAGGAAGCAGGAGCAGGGGACCGGGGGAAGGGGAATGTGCGGTGGAAGGCAGGAGGGGGCTCTGCCCCCTGCGCACCCCCCTTCCTACGCTAGTGCCTCATTCCATGTAGCCACATGGCAGAGAGAATAGGCTCCCTCATATCTGTGTTTTTTTTTTTAGCTAGCTAGGGAACAATGTCATCCTATGGCTCCTCTCAAACTAAGTGACACACATCAAGGAGGGTTTTCTAGCTGATCTCTAGCTATCTGTATGAACCCTCTGCCTATGACACGCTACACCCATGAGCCCGGGGACACGCAGGTTTCCCCCCCAATACCTCTATGAACCAAAGGATGCTCTGCGATATAGCCTTCCTCCATGGCAGGGGGTAAATCTTTAGATGCCAAGAGGGTCTGTTAGGGACATCCCTGGCAAAGGGTTAATATTTGGACACAGTATAGGGGTTCATATGAGGTGCCATTGTGGTCTATAGGGACCTCTATCCTTATAATTAAAAATACCATGTGGTCTATGGTATAGGGTTAATGTTAAGTGCCATTGGGGTCTCTAGGGACTCCCATGGTTATGATTTAAATGGAGGATCCCCAGTGTCATACAGACTAGTACATGGGAAGGAGGAATCTCAGGGACACGCCCAGCTCATAGCACTTAGACAGAGGGAGTGCTGCCTATCATGCCAATATTGGTCCAAAGTACAACAGCCATAACCAATTTTCAACAAATTATGTAACATGAACACAGTGCTAGAAACAATGGGCGATTTTAACTAAGCTATCGCAGGGGGTACAATCGGGTCAGAATCGGGCCCCATGAATGATAGGGTTAATTTTAGGTGCCTGGGGAAGGGGGGTCCTTATAGTATCCTGCCGCAGGGGTTAATATTTTATTTAGCGCAGGTCTTTGCAGGACCTTTACGATCCTTCAAGGACCGGCAAGGCGGGAAATTTTCATTTTTAAATGCAGCTGGGGTCCGCATCGGGACCCCCGCTGCAAGGGTTAATACGGGGACACTGTGGGGATCCCGATCGAGACCTCCAGCATAGCGGGGGTTTAATTTTAGGTGCCACGGGGGGAATGGCTAATGGTGTGCCGTGGGCCCTTTAAGTACCCGCTGTGGGATTTTGAACATTTTAAAAGCTGCGAGGGTCCCGATCAGTCCCAATTAGGACCCCCGCTGCAGGGGGATGTGGTTAGGGAGCAGAGGGAAGCATTTGATGCTGGAGTGGGGCTGCTCCAAGGCAGCTTGTATAGGCTTTAGTAGCCCTTGTGGTCTGAGCTTCACCCCATGGATTTATGGCTGCTTGTTACTACGAAGCTCTCTTGGAAACCTATTTTCGGCTGTTTTTGGGTGTCATCTCGCAATGGCGGCTGCGAGGAACATATTGATGAATCAGTCCTCGCAAACAGCACTAAGATGACTTTTGCAAGGAACGAGGGAACAACAGTTTCTAATTTAATGATGCCCTTAATTTGTAACTACCACCCTCTATTTCTAATCTTTTTATCTTCCAAACTACTGGAATAGCTAGTTTCAAACTATCTAATTATTTTTTATCTTGCACTGTTATCTGGTTTCCCTCTACGGAAATAAACTGTAACAGACTTTCCAAAATAACAAGTAACCTACTTAGAGCTAATAATATGGACGTCTACTTACTTTTTCTCTTGATGTTCTCCAATACCAGGGTCATGGCTAAAGAAACCCTTCCATGATAAAACAAATCAGAAACAAAATGAGTGTTATATAGTTGGGAAATGTGACTATTTTTTAAACATTTCTGCCCACATCTAGAGAGAGTGTGAGAGAACAAGCACCATGGTCCAGCGACTAGTATAAGATGGAAGTGTCCACATGACAACAGTACAAATAGAAATATGACGTTTTTATGCCATCTAGGATCTTTAATTCAGGGATTGGAGAAAGAGATAAAATATTGGTGCATTGTAAATAAATAATAATAATAACAATAACAATAATAATAATAATGTTTTCATTTATAGCAGTCTTATATCAGACCACTATCAACAGTAGCAGGAAGATTTGGGTAATAAAGACTGATCTGATTTAAAGTTTTCTTATGATCAGTTTTTAGCATTCAGCTTTATAGGAAAACTGAAGCCCCAATCATTCTATCAAATATTTAAAAGACTATTTAAACATTATATATTGTTTGTATTAAAAATAATGTGCCTATAACATATATATGTTTCCTTTAATGACCACTGTGTTCAGTATTTTTCAATATGGTCTTTTGGATAACTAAACATGATTGTTAACTAAACTGTTTTAAGAAAAAAAATAATATAACTTTTACATGCAATTATTTTTCACTGTAGGATTCCACGTTGCTCACTTGTTGTGTCTAGTTGGGGGCGTCCTTGCAAACGAATTACTTTCCTTTTAAATCTGCTGAGAGCAATGGCAGTGGCAACTGCCAGACTCCTACTATGCAGATATAAACTTTCTATATATTCAGTCTCCTCCCACCTCAGGAAGTTAATCTGTTGACACTGCAGCATAACTGGTAATAAATCAGAGGCTAGCCATTTTCTTTTCCAAAAAAAATCTAAAATTATGATGCGTAATTTCATAATAGTAAACTTAAAACTATATGCTAATTTTAAGTGAGGGATGGAACTGTTTTTTCATCTTCTCTTCTAACTTTTTACATGTTAAAGAGAGAAATGAAGCATTAGGAATCTATTGTGTATACACATGCATGTGTTTTACTGTCATGTTTTTGAATGCAAAACTAGTTTATAAATATACATTCAGTAGGCTTTCTAGGTCACTAGTTGGCACTTTTTCCCAAATCTCTTTCAATTCACTGGATAAGGCGAAGACAGATCTTATAAGTGTATTTTCTTCTATTTTATTGTTGGCTTCATATGAATTTTCAGTTTTTATGCAAAAATATGATGCATAATACACACTCTTTTAAATGCATGATAAAAAAAAACTAAGGCTATGATGGGATTTTTAAAAATATTGTTTTACCCCCTGTACCAAACTTATATGCTTAGATTGTAAGTCTGCGAGTTTCAATCCCCCGCGGTGCTTCAGGGAAAGCGCTATGGACACTGGATTCCAAGCTCAAAGACAGGGCCATCCACTCTTTGCAATGTATGAATCTTTAACTTGTCATTGCCTGTAACTTAACTTATGTATAGCGCTACGGAATATGTTGGCGCGTTACAAATAAACGATAATAATAATAATAATAATAATAATATGCATAATGCAAGGTAAGAAAGGTCAAACCAATACAAGCTGATACACTGGTTATTGGGGGATATAATTAAAATATATAATGTTGGAGTTTCACATCATATTGTTTATACACAAGTACAATTTCTTTAAAAGAGAACAATAATAAACAATAATGTTTTTTTCCCTGCAACAAAACACATCATTAAGCAATTTAAATCTGGGCCTTCTCTGGCTGTTAAATTCAAGTTAACAACTAGCCTCGTCAATATCCTTTAACATATGGTGGTAGCAAAATATTTTCCAAATAAAACCGTATGTTTCATATCTATCACATATATAGTTGTGAGCGTACGAGTTGTTGCTAATGCTGCGGGCTCGCGTAGCGAGGGCCTTGGCTCGCGAAGCGAGCCGCGGCCCTCGCAAAGAGAGGGCACTGGCCCAGGGTCTCAGTTGCTGGCATGGAGCGCCACAGGCGCTCCATGCCAGCACCTGAGGGCCTTGCAAAGTGAGGGCCGCAGTTGCTTTCGGCGCTCCATGCCAGCAACTGCGACCCTTGCAAAATTCACGCCGCAAACCAAACTCCACGACAAACACATTACGACACACGCAAACAACATACGACACACATTAACACCACGACACACACATTACGACACTCACAAATAGCATACGACACACATTCACACACATTATGGCCTCGCAACACTCGGACGCTACTCGCGAACATTACAAAATTAAAAACACAATACATACACACAGCACATACATACAAAACTTACCTACAGCAAGAGGTAACATCCAGGACCTCAAAAATGCAACTCACACCTTCATTTCACTACAAATACAACAGTTTACACACGAAAATATTTGCTAAGCGAGAGAAACAATGGCCGCCGAACAAAACGAAAACGAGGCTACACACGCAAACACCATACGAGACACGTTACGACACATTACGACCTTGCAAACATCGGACGCAACACTCCGACATACAAACATTTAAAACACAATAAATACACACAACACACACATAAAAAGCTTACCTACAGCAAGAGGAACCATCCAGAACCTCCAAAAAAACAAGTTACACCTTCATTTAAATACAAATAAAACACTTTACACACTAAGAAAATCGCTAGGCGAGAACAAAAATGGCCGACGGACAAAACGAAAACGAGGCTACAGCACTCTCCACACGTAAAACACCACAACACACTCGCAAAACACCACACGAAACTCGAAAAACAGTACGAGGCACCAACGGAAAATCCGCTAAGACGGACAACACAGAGAAACCGCCATTTTACGCAAATGCGGAAGTACACCACTACGCTAACGGTTTACACTCGCGCACGCACAGTATTACACTGCACACATTCACCACGCTTATACAGCAGCTCCACAACACTAATGCTGCACCAACATCATACAAGGTTCACGCATCTTAAACACAATGCTTCAAAATAGGTAAATTATATTAATTTATTAATTTATTACATGTTTAATATTATACACAAAACAACCTTTGATCAGTTACAATAACATTGCCGTCATTTTTTGACGGGCAATTCGCTAGTCACATATATAGTTGTGAGCGTACGGGCCGTTGCTCAAGAAGTTTTTAGTTAGTGAAAACCTTGCTTTTGGATAGATGTTTACAAACTAAAAACTTCTTTAAAAAAAATATGTTATGTGCTTATTTAGACCCCTAAAGCCTCATTTAATTCCGAGTTGCCAAATTGAATAGGGCTCTATATAAGCACATACAAAAAAATGTAAACAAACTTTTTAGTTACTGAACCTCTATCCAAAACCAAGGTTTTCACTAACTAAAAACTTCTGTCAAAAAAATATGTTATGTGCTTATATAGAGCCCTATTCAATTGACAAACTTCTAATTGAATGAGGACCCTATTGAATTGGCCAAACTGCAATTGAATGAGGGCCAAAGTATGCAACATATGGTACACACAAAGTGGTACACACAAAACAGGATTGTAACAAACTCAGACAAACACATAGCAAACTAAATTAACTTTCTTATTCAATGTTTAACAACCTATAAGCATTAGAAAAAAGCCTAAATAAGCATAACAAAAGTGGTGTGCACCAAACAGGATTGTAGGGAGACTCACACAAACACATAGCAAAGTAAATTAATATTCTTATTTAATGTTTAACAACCTATAAGCCTTACAAAAAAGCCTAAATAAGCATACCACAAGTGGTGCGCACCAAAGAGGATTGTACAAAAACTCACACAAACACATAGCAAAGTAAATTAATATTCTTATTTAATGTTTAACAACCTATAAGCCTTAGAAAAAAGCCTAAATAAGCATTTCACAAGTGGTGCGGACCAAACAGGATTGTACAAAATCTCACACAAACACATAGCAAAGTAAATTAATATTCTTATTTCATGTTTAACAACCTATAAGCCTTAGAAAAAAGGCTAAAGAAGCATACCAAAAGTGGTGCGTATCACGACCCACTCTCTGGCTGGGGTCTGCTGACCGGATTTGGGTTACTCTGGACCTTGGAGTAGCTTTGAGTACAGGAACATCATGTCTCAGCCCTTGGTTTAGACTGAGCAATATTGACAGTAAGTCTGATGAATCTTACTGCAAGCAAATGTCCCCGGTTAAATAATACATCTACACACCACGTCTTGATGAAAATTATGAACAACGTTTTATTTTGGAACAACATATTTAAAACATTTCACACACACACAGTGGAGGGAGTGGATCAACCTTTCCCCTTTCTCTGGCCAATAGGGTTACCTCCAGAGTAACCTAATTACCTCTGTCCAATGTAACAGAGGTAGGCTATGGGAACTACCAGACCCATCCCCTGGGCCAACCCCAGGGGTGGCCACCAAGCTCATTCTGACCCAGGCTGTCACAGGGGAAACTTCCTGTTTGAGCTCCTAGGCCCCCCATTGTTATCTAGGTGCCTGGCTGTCTGGCAAATCTCTTTGTTTAGGTCCTGGCGACACCCTGTGAGGTTTATCTTGTTCAGCTCCTGCCTCAGTGTTTACCTAATGGGGGATGGTTTAACTAAATACAATCACTCCATAATACTATATACAAGCTTATACTGTAATTAACTATTACAACCCAAACCATATTTCCCCATTCCCACATGGTATCAGGATGGGGCAAGTTTTCCACGTCAATCCATTTTATGCAGTAATGCTGACTTTATTTAATGGTGACAGTGGAACCCCCTATTCATACCATTCACAAGCAGTGAATTTGTGAGCCCAAACCTTTTGTTCTTCCACATGGCAACAGCATGTGGAAGATAACCCAGCCCAAAATGGCCACTGCTGCCAGTCACAAAATGGCCCCAGCATAGTTCACACCAAATCCAATATGGCCCCTGGGTGATTCATGACAGTGCGCACCAAACAGGATTGTACAAAAACTTACACAAACACATAGCAAACTACATTAATATTCTTATTTCATGTTTAACAACCTATAAGCCTTAGAAAGAAGCCTAAATAAGCATACCAAAAATGGTGCGCACCAAACAGGATTGTAGAAAAACTCTCACAAACACATAGCAAACTAAATTGATATTCTTATTTCATGTTTAACTACCTATAAGCCTTAGAAAGAAGCCTAAATAAGCATAGCAAAAGTGGTGTGTACTAAACAGGATTGTCGAAAAACTCACACAAACACATAGGAAACTAAATTAATATTCGTATTTAATGTTTAAGAACCTATAAGCCTTAGAAAGAAGCATAAATAAGCATACCACTTTTGGTGCGCACCAAACAGGATTTTAGAAAAACTCACACAAACACATAGCAAACTAAATTAATATTCTTCTTTAATATTTAAGAATCTTTAACAACCTATAAGCCTTACAAAGAAGCCTAAATAAGTATACCAAAAGTGCTGAACAGAAAATAGGATAATGCTAAAACCAGTGCAATCATATACAAAATAATTCACAAAAAATTAATTACAGTATAAAAAAATTATCTATGCAATATAAAAATACATTTAAAGTATTTTGAAAACGTTGCACAAACAAATAAATAGTAGAAAAATTCACCATAACAGATACAATACACAGAAATAATGTCATTTTTTAGTTAATACAAATACATTCAAATCAAATAACATTTTCATTTGTATTTTACAACAAATACTGCGTGAAGACCATCGGACCAGGAGTTTCAACTGAGGACCAGACCAGCGGGCGAGGACTTTCAACAGAGGACTACACCATCGGACGAGGACTTTCAACACAGGACTACACCATTGGACGAGGACTTTCAACACAGGACTACACCATCGGACGAGGACTTTCAACACAGGACCAGACCATCGGACGAGGACTTTCAACAGAGGACTACACCATCGGACGAGGACTTTCAACACAGGGCCAGATCATAGGACGAAGGCTTTCAACACAGGACCAACAAAGATTCTGCTTGAAATCAAACTTCAACCAAGGTACAGTATAACAAGTAAAAAAAGAGAAAAATAAATAAATATCTTAGCTTTGTATCGATGTCAACAGAAAATAAAATAAAAAAAAAAACACCAGTAACTATAACTTTGAAAAAAATATAACTAACACATTTTTCATCTATCTCTTCTTTGTCTTTTAGGGCCAATAATCTTTAATAGTAAATACAAACTTCAATTGACCAAATTGAAATTGATTAAGTATAAAATGTAAACACACTGTTGATAACAATTTTTGATGAAAACAAACTTAACATCTCAAAATAAACTAAAGATACATTATTTTATTTTTACAGATTAACATGGCTGATAACGAGAGTAAACAAGAAAAGAAAAGACGCCAAGCTAAAGAACGACGACAGAGAGCAAACAGCCAGCAGACACCGGAGAAGAAGGAAATTCGACGAGAAAAAGAACGCAAAAGAATTGCAAGCAAAAGACTGTCACCTGCAAAAATTAAAGATATGACAAAAAAAAAACAACAAGCAAATAAAGCATTTACAACCTGTTGCTGAAACATCAGATGACATTTTACCTGAAAAAATACAAGGGATACAAAAAAAAGCAACGAAAAAAGCAAAGCATTTAGAACCGGTTCATGAAACATTACATGACATTTTACCTCAAACAATACAACATATACCAAGAAAAGCCACAAAAAAAACTAAACATTTAGAACCTGTTGTTGAAACATTATATGACATTTCACCTGATGAATATCAAAAGTCAAACTGCTATATGCTTTGCAAATTGTCCTTTACTCAAGTCTTTAGCAGTAGAGGTTCATAGTTGTGGGGACATGAATACTCAATGTCAGTTTTGTGAGGCTTATTATTTTAAACAGGAGAGACCCAGAGATGGCCAATTTATTAGTTGCTGTCAAAAAGGCAAGTTCAAACTTCCAGAAAGGAAAGAATTTCCTATCTATTTACAAAACATTATGACTGAACCTACTTTTCCAAACTACAAACATTTTAAAACAAACTTAAGATACTACAATAATGCCATATCCTTTGCATCTATGGGGGCAATATTAGCTGCTAATGTACCAGGACATGGTCCTTACTGTTTTAAAGTCCAAGGACAAATTTATCATCGCACTTCCCATTTACATCCAGAGGAAGGAGATCAAAGAAAATTCGCTCAACTATATGTCCTAGATATAATGGAAGCTGTTGACCAACGTATGCAGATGGAAGAAAATGTTTTTATAGAGCTAAATAACATTATGGACAACAATCCCTACAGTAAAGCTTATAAAAAATTGGCAGAAGTAGAAAATGAACAACTACTTCATGCACAAAGACATCAATTACCAATGCCCAAGGTTAATATGGTGCTTAAAAGAGACAGACATACTGATAAACGTTGTTATAACTTGCCAACATCAAATGAGGTTGCAATGGTGTTTCAAAATGATGAAGGAGAACCACCATTTCAAAGAGACATTAGAATATATCCCAGAAATGAGGAGCAACCATTTATTAATATAAATATCTTAAGTCCAAATTTAGATCCAATGACATATCCCATCTTTTTCCCACATGGAGAAGCAGGTTGGCAACCAAAATTAACCCTTCCCAGTTACCCAAATGCGAAAGCCAGAATCCAAAATAATGTTTCTATGCTTGAATTTAAAGTAGCTCAAATTGCCATTCGACATGGATTTAATCCAATTTTATGTGGTGGAAAACTAACACAACAATGGATTATTGATTCATATTTGCAAGTTGAGGCCAATATTTTAAACTTTATAAAATATCAACAAGATAAACTACGTGTAGAACAATATTCTGGACTCATGGACTATGTTGCTGACGTGGCTACAAGCAGAGACATGACAGCTGGCAAAGCCATCATTTTACCATCTTCCTTTCAAGGATCTCCTCGAAATATGAGAGAAAGATACAATGATGCTATGGCTATTGTCACCAAATTTGGAAAACCAGATTTATTTCTAACATTTACATGTAATCCACAATGGCCAGAAATTA
Source organism: Discoglossus pictus (assembly GCA_027410445.1). Taxonomy (NCBI): domain Eukaryota; kingdom Metazoa; phylum Chordata; class Amphibia; order Anura; family Alytidae; genus Discoglossus; species Discoglossus pictus. The sequence continues at coordinate 274,489,640 of CM050163.1, forward strand.
CACAAAATCTACTTCTTGGACAAACTGCTTCTGATCGACCAGATTTAGTAGCCAGAGTTTTTAAGATCAAATTAAATTAATTAATACGTGACTTCACAATAAATCAGTTATTTGGCAAATGTCTTGCTTATGTATATACCATTGAATTTCAAAAAAGAGGCCTTCCACATGCACACCTTCTCATAATACTTCAAGAGAAAGATAAATTAGATACTTCGGACAAAGTGGATGCAGTCATAGTTGCTGAACTACCAGATCCAGAACTATATGGTAGTGTAACAGGGCGCCCCCTTCTGGCGGGGTTTGCGTCCTGCACTTTCTTATCTCTTTTACCCAGGGAGGAAGACACAGCAGGCTTGTCAGAGTTTTACTGCTATTTATTGTTAGCATAAACAGAACAAAAAACAGTGCTTTTATTCAGCAACAAAATAAATCCTGCATAAACGTGCTTACTACACTCAGGAACACCCTAACTGTATCCGGCCAGCTTCTCTGGCTCCTTGTGGCCAGGATGCAAACAGTCTCTTATTTGCGTTGTATCGCCACCTTGTGGCCAGGGAACAAACAGTCTCTTATTTGCATTGTATCGCCACCTTGTGGCCAGGGAACAAACAGTCTCTTATTTGAGAGTGAGAATGCCAGCTTGTGGCTAGGAAACAAAACAGTCTTTTAATGTCTTTTCCTCCACGGCTTCTGCCAATAGTGGGTGAAGCCTAGGGCCCTTGTCACCCTCTTGAAACGAGGAACTATTACTTTCTCTCAATGCACTCTTCTTCCTGGGGCATTTGTACTTCTTATCCTCATATGGTGAAAACGACATATATTTGTCACCAACCTTTTTATCCCTTGTTGCGTTCGGCTTCCCAGGGATGGGGTCTTTAGATAATCCTCTCTCAGTGGAGTATCTCTGAAACCACAGGCGTCTTCTCTGTGAACAAACTCTGGAGTATAATAGTCTTCCTGACTGTCTCGCTCCAGCACAAATCCCAGCTCTCTGGATCCCAGAGGCAGCTGAGCTGTTCAGGGCTTCCTCCTGCAATACACACAGCCCACGGCTCTTAGGCCCCAGCCTAAGTGAGAGAAACTCCACCCATCTCTCTGCTGCTTTTAAAGGCAGTATCCAGCTGGGTTTCCATTTAGCCTCTGATAACTGTCTGGATTTAACTCTTTCCATTCTCAGGGGAGAAGTCTTATAGAGCTCTCTTGTGACCCCTAATGGCACTCCATCACATATCCCCCCCCTCAGCTCAACACCATGTAGTTGAGCTACATGAGCCGAGAGGCCGAAAACGTTCACTCGTAACTTTATCTTCCCCTTGTCTTCCCGTTTACGGGGCTCCTCTTCATAGGGCATAATATTCTCTGGCGTAACTATGCAGTATGGGCCTGGGTCTTGCTCTATCTTCTTGAGCTCACTAGCACACGTACTTCCATGCGTCAGGAGAACTTTCCCTTCTTCAATTTCTTTTAATAGGACCTGCAGTTCAGATAATTCTGCGGAGAGCGATTTGGCTGTATCATTTCTCTCACAACCGGTTTCTTTTACATAATCTCTATAACGATTTGCCTTGAGTTCCTTACGCTTATGTTTCCATTCTTCTAATTCTTTTTCTGCTTTCTGGGCAGTAGGTTTGTCCTCCTCATCAATGGGTTTCTTTTCAAGTTTACGCTCTTTGACTTCAACGGCCTTGACAGAGGGACGTGAAATTCCCGGCGACCGTCTTAATGTCCGGCCTATGCTTTCCTCTGCTTCAGGCTCCTCAGCTTCTGCAACTGCGGAAACCACAAATAATGCGTCACCTCTCTTCCTCTTGTTGGAGACCCTGATTGTCAACTTGAGACCAACCACTGAGTTTGCTCTGTCAGTCTGTTTGCTCTCGTTGGGAAGTAATTTATCTTTATGTTTATTTTTTGACGTACTTGTTTTCTTCTCAGTTTCAGAAGATTTTTCAGTGTCAAGTGATTTTGTCTCCTTTTTTGTTGATGTTTCAGGTTGCTGCTCTGTATCACACTGATCCGCTATGGTTGGTGAAACCTTTGTTTCCCTGCCTTCTTCTGGCTGATCTATCACAGCTGACTCCGTATTTTGCTTTGCACCACTCTCAACTTTACTAGATGCTTCTTTGCCTACACTCGCTCTCTCTTTATTAGAGACAGAAATAATGTCTTTCTTTTTCTCTGTCTCTTCATCCTTGGCACTGGTTTTGTTTGAATCGGTCTTACGCAGCTCTTCTTTTGAAAGTACTTTTTGGTTTGATTTTTCAAGAGATGAAGTAATGTGATCATTTCCAAGATCTGGGGATTTTTCTAAATTCTCTGAGCTTGAAAGCTTACTGTTCTCTTTGAGGTTATGTAGACTTTGGTTTACGTCACTCTCTAAGAGATCTTTCAGATTTTTCACAGTCTCTTCCATAGCAAGCAATTGTTCTTTTAGGTGAAGGATTTCTTCTGTCATTACCTCCTTCCCAGAGATTCTCTGTTCATAAAGCCGTAACTGGTTGTCCTTCTCAATTAATTGCGTCTTTAGAGACTCCATTGTGGCTGCGTGCGTCTTACTTTGCGCCTCATTCTCAGTGTCCAGATTCTGGCATTTAGCAATTAGATCAAGGATGGTTGCATCCCGTTCTTGCACTTTAGCTGCCAATTCTGATTTTTCCATTTTTAGCTCCTCGGATGTGGCAAAACTTGATTGAAGACCTTTCTCCAGAGTCTCAACAGCTTGGTTTAAAGAGTTTAATTCTTGTTCATTTGTGGATTTGTACTCATTAAACACATTAAGAGTTGACTCTCTCTCACTAATCACCTTATTGTGCTCTTCCCTTAACTGAACCATCTGCTGGGCCTTGCTCTCCAGTTTTCTGGTGAAATTTGTTAGCTTGTCCTCAGTTTGCCTCAATATACTGCTTAGATTGTCCACTTGGTGGTTGAGTCCAGCTATGTTTTGTCTTGATGACTCTTCATTTATTTGCATGTCTTCAATCACCTGTTCCTTCTGCCTCTTCTCATCTTCTACCCGATATTGGAGTCCCTCAAGCTCCTTGTCCTTTTGCGTTAATACTGTTTTCAGCTTGGAGATCTCCAGTTTCAATGTGGTTATTTGACAAATCAGCTGCTCCTCTTGAGTTTGAGCCGCTTGGTCTTGTCTCTCCTTCTGTACAGTGTTCTCTGAAAGGGATGTCTGCAGATTGGTAATTATTCCCTGTAGCTGCAGTTTCTCAGAATCAAACCGGGCTCTCTGGGTTTCTAGTTCTGCATTGGAGGAGCTCTTCTCTTGTTCTAGCTTGGTGATCTGTACTTGGAGGGCTGTACACCTAGCAGTGATTTCAGCTCCTTCCTGGGTCAATCCTTCCATCTTCAGGATGTCCCCCATGTTTTCCAGCTTAGACTTGGGAGTATTCTTCCTCTGCTCCCAAATTGGCATCAGTTTCTCATTCCTGTAGGTCACTCTGTAGTCCTCAAATGCAGGCATCCTCCGCCATTCAGGAATATAGTCTGGCATCATCTTTACCTCTCGCTGGTCTGGTTTGGTATGACACATCTCCATGCTCTGCGTCATTTGTCCTGTCTGGGACACTGTATACTCCTTGAGTTTTTCTGCATTACGGTCAGCCCGTTTCTTTTCTCTGTTATAAGCAGCTTCCACTTCTCTGAACTGGTTTTTTATCATCTCTAAGTCGGATGCACTTTGCGAGTAGCTGGCCTTTTCCACTTGAAGTGAAGACTCAAGGTCCAGGATCTGCAACTGGATAACTTCAGAGTTAACCTTAGACTCCCGATGGGCTGCTCTTTCCGATTCGATATCTTCTTCCAGTCTTTTTACTGTGTGTGCTGCTGTCTCCAGTTCCAGAATCAGTCTCTCCTCTTTCTCACGACTGTATTCCAGCTCACTCTTCTGACGTGAGAAGTTATCCATGGCAACATTTTTCTCTGCTTCCATGTCATGTAGCTGCTTGTGCAACTCTTGAACCTTCCTGTTTTGGGACTGGATAACAGATTCCATTTCTTTCTTCATCTCCCGCTCTCTCATCTGAAGCTCCTCAATCTTAACTTTAAATTGTCCTTGGAGCCTTAAAGAATGCCGTTTCTCTTCCTCTAAGGCCATTCTGTCTGCACTTGCAGGCTCTTTTGCTTTCTCAGCAATATCTGTTACTGTCTCTGCCGTTTCTTTTGTGCACTCTGCATTCTCATCAGCAGCTCCTGCCGTCTCTGTGGCGGCTCCTGCCGTCTCTGTGGCGGCTCCTGCCGTCTCTGTGGCGGCTCCTGCCGTCTCTGTGGCGGCTCCTGCCGTCTCTGTGGCGGCTCCTCTGTCAGCCCGCCAGTTCCTTGCTTGTCTATCTTGGACAATATCACCAAATGACTTCTCAACGCCAAGCTCCAATGGGGTGTCCATAATATTTGGATGGAAATCTCTCCTTGTCATGCCAGTCGCACCTTTCTCGTGTGGTTGAAGTATAGGAGCACTTCTCCGGTTAGCTTGTTGCACCCCCAGCGCCTTTATGCTGGCTGTAAAGTACGCCTTCTGTTCATTCTGGGTACTGATTCTCTGTGCTCTGACATCCCGGGTAACTCCAACTCTGGCAAGGATCTCAGCTTTGAGGTCATCATAATTTTCTTTATTTTCTTCATTCAAGCTCAGATAAGCTTTCTGAGCTTCGCCCGTCAAATACTGGGCAATGAGGCTGGCCCAATACCGTTTGTGCCACGCCTCCCTAATGGCTGTTCTCTCAAAAATGGTGAGGTATATGATCACATCATCATCCTCTGTCAGCTCCAAAAGAATTTCATTGGCTCTAACTCTGGCCGCATCTTTACTATTTTGTTCCAGTATAGCTTCATTCTGGGCTAGCTGGATGGCCCACTTTCTAGTGAACTCTTGATGAGCAGCTGTGGCCTCTCTCATGTAGATTGTTTCCTCCTCTACTTGTCGCTGCTGTTCCTGCTGCAGTTGCTGCTGCAGTTGCTGCTGGTGCTGTTGCAGTTGCTGCTGCAGTTGCTGCTGTTGCTGCTGATGCTGCTGTTGGAGCAAGGCCTTCAGTATATCCTCCATCACTGTACTGTACTGTGGGCTGTCTTCTTGCACTCAGACACTTCACAATCCCACCACTGCCACCAGTGTAACAGGGCGCCCCCTTCTGGCGGGGTTTGCGTCCTGCACTTTCTTATCTCTTTTACCCAGGGAGGAAGACACAGCAGGCTTGTCAGAGTTTTACTGCTATTTATTGTTAGCATAAACAGAACAAAAAACAGTGCTTTTATTCAGCAACAAAATAAATCCTGCATAAACGTGCTTACTACACTCAGGAACACCCTAACTGTATCCGGCCAGCTTCTCTGGCTCCGGAGAGTGCCACCTTGTGGCCAGGATGCAAACAGTCTCTTATTTGCGTTGTATCGCCACCTTGTGGCCAGGGAACAAACAGTCTCTTATTTGCATTGTATCGCCACCTTGTGGCCAGGGAACAAACAGTCTCTTATTTGAGAGTGAGAATGCCAGCTTGTGGCTAGGAAACAAAACAGTCTTTTAATGTCTTTTCCTCCACGGCTTCTGCCAATAGTGGGTGAAGCCTAGGGCCCTTGTCACCCTCTTGAAATGAGGAACTATTACTTTCTCTCAATGCACTCTTCTTCCTGGGGCATTTGTACTTCTTATCCTCATATGGTGAAAACGACATATATTTGTCACCAACCTTTTTATCCCTTGTTGCGTTCGGCTTCCCAGGGATGGGGTCTTTAGATAATCCTCTCTCAGTGGAGTATCTCTGAAACCACAGGCGTCTTCTCTGTGAACAAACTCTGGAGTATAATAGTCTTCCTGACTGTCTCGCTCCAGCACAAATCCCAGCTCTCTGGATCCCAGAGGCAGCTGAGCTGTTCAGGGCTTCCTCCTGCAATACACACAGCCCACGGCTCTTAGGCCCCAGCCTAAGTGAGAGAAACTCCACCCATCTCTCTGCTGCTTTTAAAGGCAGTATCCAGCTGGGTTTCCATTTAGCCTCTGATAACTGTCTGGATTTAACTCTTTCCATTCTCAGGGGAGAAGTCTTATAGAGCTCTCTTGTGACCCCTAATGGCACTCCATCACATATCCCCCCCCTCAGCTCAACACCATGTAGTTGAGCTACATGAGCCGAGAGGCCGAAAACGTTCACTCGTAACTTTATCTTCCCCTTGTCTTCCCGTTTACGGGGCTCCTCTTCATAGGGCATAATATTCTCTGGCGTAACTATGCAGTATGGGCCTGGGTCTTGCTCTATCTTCTTGAGCTCACTAGCACACGTACTTCCATGCGTCAGGAGAACTTTCCCTTCTTCAATTTCTTTTAATAGGACCTGCAGTTCAGATAATTCTGCGGAGAGCGATTTGGCTGTATCATTTCTCTCACAACCGGTTTCTTTTACATAATCTCTATAACGATTTGCCTTGAGTTCCTTACGCTTATGTTTCCATTCTTCTAATTCTTTTTCTGCTTTCTGGGCAGTAGGTTTGTCCTCCTCATCAATGGGTTTCTTTTCAAGTTTACGCTCTTTGACTTCAACGGCCTTGACAGAGGGACGTGAAATTCCCGGCGACCGTCTTAATGTCCGGCCTATGCTTTCCTCTGCTTCAGGCTCCTCAGCTTCTGCAACTGCGGAAACCACAAATAATGCGTCACCTCTCTTCCTCTTGTTGGAGACCCTGATTGTCAACTTGAGACCAACCACTGAGTTTGCTCTGTCAGTCTGTTTGCTCTCGTTGGGAAGTAATTTATCTTTATGTTTATTTTTTGACGTACTTGTTTTCTTCTCAGTTTCAGAAGATTTTTCAGTGTCAAGTGATTTTGTCTCCTTTTTTGTTGATGTTTCAGGTTGCTGCTCTGTATCACACTGATCCGCTATGGTTGGTGAAACCTTTGTTTCCCTGCCTTCTTCTGGCTGATCTATCACAGCTGACTCCGTATTTTGCTTTGCACCACTCTCAACTTTACTAGATGCTTCTTTGCCTACACTCGCTCTCTCTTTATTAGAGACAGAAATAATGTCTTTCTTTTTCTCTGTCTCTTCATCCTTGGCACTGGTTTTGTTTGAATCGGTCTTACGCAGCTCTTCTTTTGAAAGTACTTTTTGGTTTGATTTTTCAAGAGATGAAGTAATGTGATCATTTCCAAGATCTGGGGATTTTTCTAAATTCTCTGAGCTTGAAAGCTTACTGTTCTCTTTGAGGTTATGTAGACTTTGGTTTACGTCACTCTCTAAGAGATCTTTCAGATTTTTCACAGTCTCTTCCATAGCAAGCAATTGTTCTTTTAGGTGAAGGATTTCTTCTGTCATTACCTCCTTCCCAGAGATTCTCTGTTCATAAAGCCGTAACTGGTTGTCCTTCTCAATTAATTGCGTCTTTAGAGACTCCATTGTGGCTGCGTGCGTCTTACTTTGCGCCTCATTCTCAGTGTCCAGATTCTGGCATTTAGCAATTAGATCAAGGATGGTTGCATCCCGTTCTTGCACTTTAGCTGCCAATTCTGATTTTTCCATTTTTAGCTCCTCGGATGTGGCAAAACTTGATTGAAGACCTTTCTCCAGAGTCTCAACAGCTTGGTTTAAAGAGTTTAATTCTTGTTCATTTGTGGATTTGTACTCATTAAACACATTAAGAGTTGACTCTCTCTCACTAATCACCTTATTGTGCTCTTCCCTTAACTGAACCATCTGCTGGGCCTTGCTCTCCAGTTTTCTGGTGAAATTTGTTAGCTTGTCCTCAGTTTGCCTCAATATACTGCTTAGATTGTCCACTTGGTGGTTGAGTCCAGCTATGTTTTGTCTTGATGACTCTTCATTTATTTGCATGTCTTCAATCACCTGTTCCTTCTGCCTCTTCTCATCTTCTACCCGATATTGGAGTCCCTCAAGCTCCTTGTCCTTTTGCGTTAATACTGTTTTCAGCTTGGAGATCTCCAGTTTCAATGTGGTTATTTGACAAATCAGCTGCTCCTCTTGAGTTTGAGCCGCTTGGTCTTGTCTCTCCTTCTGTACAGTGTTCTCTGAAAGGGATGTCTGCAGATTGGTAATTATTCCCTGTAGCTGCAGTTTCTCAGAATCAAACCGGGCTCTCTGGGTTTCTAGTTCTGCATTGGAGGAGCTCTTCTCTTGTTCTAGCTTGGTGATCTGTACTTGGAGGGCTGTACACCTAGCAGTGATTTCAGCTCCTTCCTGGGTCAATCCTTCCATCTTCAGGATGTCCCCCATGTTTTCCAGCTTAGACTTGGGAGTATTCTTCCTCTGCTCCCAAATTGGCATCAGTTTCTCATTCCTGTAGGTCACTCTGTAGTCCTCAAATGCAGGCATCCTCCGCCATTCAGGAATATAGTCTGGCATCATCTTTACCTCTCGCTGGTCTGGTTTGGTATGACACATCTCCATGCTCTGCGTCATTTGTCCTGTCTGGGACACTGTATACTCCTTGAGTTTTTCTGCATTACGGTCAGCCCGTTTCTTTTCTCTGTTATAAGCAGCTTCCACTTCTCTGAACTGGTTTTTTATCATCTCTAAGTCGGATGCACTTTGCGAGTAGCTGGCCTTTTCCACTTGAAGTGAAGACTCAAGGTCCAGGATCTGCAACTGGATAACTTCAGAGTTAACCTTAGACTCCCGATGGGCTGCTCTTTCCGATTCGATATCTTCTTCCAGTCTTTTTACTGTGTGTGCTGCTGTCTCCAGTTCCAGAATCAGTCTCTCCTCTTTCTCACGACTGTATTCCAGCTCACTCTTCTGACGTGAGAAGTTATCCATGGCAACATTTTTCTCTGCTTCCATGTCATGTAGCTGCTTGTGCAACTCTTGAACCTTCCTGTTTTGGGACTGGATAACAGATTCCATTTCTTTCTTCATCTCCCGCTCTCTCATCTGAAGCTCCTCAATCTTAACTTTAAATTGTCCTTGGAGCCTTAAAGAATGCCGTTTCTCTTCCTCTAAGGCCATTCTGTCTGCACTTGCAGGCTCTTTTGCTTTCTCAGCAATATCTGTTACTGTCTCTGCCGTTTCTTTTGTGCACTCTGCATTCTCATCAGCAGCTCCTGCCGTCTCTGTGGCGGCTCCTGCCGTCTCTGTGGCGGCTCCTGCCGTCTCTGTGGCGGCTCCTGCCGTCTCTGTGGCGGCTCCTGCCGTCTCTGTGGCGGCTCCTCTGTCAGCCCGCCAGTTCCTTGCTTGTCTATCTTGGACAATATCACCAAATGACTTCTCAACGCCAAGCTCCAATGGGGTGTCCATAATATTTGGATGGAAATCTCTCCTTGTCATGCCAGTCGCACCTTTCTCGTGTGGTTGAAGTATAGGAGCACTTCTCCGGTTAGCTTGTTGCACCCCCAGCGCCTTTATGCTGGCTGTAAAGTACGCCTTCTGTTCATTCTGGGTACTGATTCTCTGTGCTCTGACATCCCGGGTAACTCCAACTCTGGCAAGGATCTCAGCTTTGAGGTCATCATAATTTTCTTTATTTTCTTCATTCAAGCTCAGATAAGCTTTCTGAGCTTCGCCCGTCAAATACTGGGCAATGAGGCTGGCCCAATACCGTTTGTGCCACGCCTCCCTAATGGCTGTTCTCTCAAAAATGGTGAGGTATATGATCACATCATCATCCTCTGTCAGCTCCAAAAGAATTTCATTGGCTCTAACTCTGGCCGCATCTTTACTATTTTGTTCCAGTATAGCTTCATTCTGGGCTAGCTGGATGGCCCACTTTCTAGTGAACTCTTGATGAGCAGCTGTGGCCTCTCTCATGTAGATTGTTTCCTCCTCTACTTGTCGCTGCTGTTCCTGCTGCAGTTGCTGCTGCAGTTGCTGCTGGTGCTGTTGCAGTTGCTGCTGCAGTTGCTGCTGTTGCTGCTGATGCTGCTGTTGGAGCAAGGCCTTCAGTATATCCTCCATCACTGTACTGTACTGTGGGCTGTCTTCTTGCACTCAGACACTTCACAATCCCACCACTGCCACCAGTGTAACAGGGCGCCCCCTTCTGGCGGGGTTTGCGTCCTGCACTTTCTTATCTCTTTTACCCAGGGAGGAAGACACAGCAGGCTTGTCAGAGTTTTACTGCTATTTATTGTTAGCATAAACAGAACAAAAAACAGTGCTTTTATTCAGCAACAAAATAAATCCTGCATAAACGTGCTTACTACACTCAGGAACACCCTAACTGTATCCGGCCAGCTTCTCTGGCTCCGGAGAGTGCCACCTTGTGGCCAGGATGCAAACAGTCTCTTATTTGCGTTGTATCGCCACCTTGTGGCCAGGGAACAAACAGTCTCTTATTTGCATTGTATCGCCACCTTGTGGCCAGGGAACAAACAGTCTCTTATTTGAGAGTGAGAATGCCAGCTTGTGGCTAGGAAACAAAACAGTCTTTTAATGTCTTTTCCTCCACGGCTTCTGCCAATAGTGGGTGAAGCCTAGGGCCCTTGTCACCCTCTTGAAATGAGGAACTATTACTTTCTCTCAATGCACTCTTCTTCCTGGGGCATTTGTACTTCTTATCCTCATATGGTGAAAACGACATATATTTGTCACCAACCTTTTTATCCCTTGTTGCGTTCGGCTTCCCAGGGATGGGGTCTTTAGATAATCCTCTCTCAGTGGAGTATCTCTGAAACCACAGGCGTCTTCTCTGTGAACAAACTCTGGAGTATAATAGTCTTCCTGACTGTCTCGCTCCAGCACAAATCCCAGCTCTCTGGATCCCAGAGGCAGCTGAGCTGTTCAGGGCTTCCTCCTGCAATACACACAGCCCACGGCTCTTAGGCCCCAGCCTAAGTGAGAGAAACTCCACCCATCTCTCTGCTGCTTTTAAAGGCAGTATCCAGCTGGGTTTCCATTTAGCCTCTGATAACTGTCTGGATTTAACTCTTTCCATTCTCAGGGGAGAAGTCTTATAGAGCTCTCTTGTGACCCCTAATGGCACTCCATCACATATCCTCCCCCTCAGCTCAACACCATGTAGTTGAGCTACATGAGCCGAGAGGCCGAAAACGTTCACTCGTAACTTTATCTTCCCCTTGTCTTCCCGTTTACGGGGCTCCTCTTCATAGGGCATAATATTCTCTGGCGTAACTATGCAGTATGGGCCTGGGTCTTGCTCTATCTTCTTGAGCTCACTAGCACACGTACTTCCATGCGTCAGGAGAACTTTCCCTTCTTCAATTTCTTTTAATAGGACCTGCAGTTCAGATAATTCTGCGGAGAGCGATTTGGCTGTATCATTTCTCTCACAACCGGTTTCTTTTACATAATCTCTATAACGATTTGCCTTGAGTTCCTTACGCTTATGTTTCCATTCTTCTAATTCTTTTTCTGCTTTCTGGGCAGTAGGTTTGTCCTCCTCATCAATGGGTTTCTTTTCAAGTTTACGCTCTTTGACTTCAACGGCCTTGACAGAGGGACGTGAAATTCCCGGCGACCGTCTTAATGTCCGGCCTATGCTTTCCTCTGCTTCAGGCTCCTCAGCTTCTGCAACTGCGGAAACCACAAATAATGCGTCACCTCTCTTCCTCTTGTTGGAGACCCTGATTGTCAACTTGAGACCAACCACTGAGTTTGCTCTGTCAGTCTGTTTGCTCTCGTTGGGAAGTAATTTATCTTTATGTTTATTTTTTGACGTACTTGTTTTCTTCTCAGTTTCAGAAGATTTTTCAGTGTCAAGTGATTTTGTCTCCTTTTTTGTTGATGTTTCAGGTTGCTGCTCTGTATCACACTGATCCGCTATGGTTGGTGAAACCTTTGTTTCCCTGCCTTCTTCTGGCTGATCTATCACAGCTGACTCCGTATTTTGCTTTGCACCACTCTCAACTTTACTAGATGCTTCTTTGCCTACACTCGCTCTCTCTTTATTAGAGACAGAAATAATGTCTTTCTTTTTCTCTGTCTCTTCATCCTTGGCACTGGTTTTGTTTGAATCGGTCTTACGCAGCTCTTCTTTTGAAAGTACTTTTTGGTTTGATTTTTCAAGAGATGAAGTAATGTGATCATTTCCAAGATCTGGGGATTTTTCTAAATTCTCTGAGCTTGAAAGCTTACTGTTCTCTTTGAGGTTATGTAGACTTTGGTTTACATCACTCTCTAAGAGATCTTTCAGATTTTTCACAGTCTCTTCCATAGCAAGCAATTGTTCTTTTAGGTGAAGGATTTCTTCTGTCATTACCTCCTTCCCAGAGATTCTCTGTTCATAAAGCCGTAACTGGTTGTCCTTCTCAATTAATTGCGTCTTTAGAGACTCCATTGTGGCTGCGTGCGTCTTACTTTGCGCCTCATTCTCAGTGTCCAGATTCTGGCATTTAGCAATTAGATCAAGGATGGTTGCATCCCGTTCTTGCACTTTAGCTGCCAATTCTGATTTTTCCATTTTTAGCTCCTCGGATGTGGCAAAACTTGATTGAAGACCTTTCTCCAGAGTCTCAACAGCTTGGTTTAAAGAGTTTAATTCTTGTTCATTTGTGGATTTGTACTCATTAAACACATTAAGAGTTGACTCTCTCTCACTAATCACCTTATTGTGCTCTTCCCTTAACTGAACCATCTGCTGGGCCTTGCTCTCCAGTTTTCTGGTGAAATTTGTTAGCTTGTCCTCAGTTTGCCTCAATATACTGCTTAGATTGTCCACTTGGTGGTTGAGTCCAGCTATGTTTTGTCTTGATGACTCTTCATTTATTTGCATGTCTTCAATCACCTGTTCCTTCTGCCTCTTCTCATCTTCTACCCGATATTGGAGTCCCTCAAGCTCCTTGTCCTTTTGCGTTAATACTGTTTTCAGCTTGGAGATCTCCAGTTTCAATGTGGTTATTTGACAAATCAGCTGCTCCTCTTGAGTTTGAGCCGCTTGGTCTTGTCTCTCCTTCTGTACAGTGTTCTCTGAAAGGGATGTCTGCAGATTGGTAATTATTCCCTGTAGCTGCAGTTTCTCAGAATCAAACCGGGCTCTCTGGGTTTCTAGTTCTGCATTGGAGGAGCTCTTCTCTTGTTCTAGCTTGGTGATCTGTACTTGGAGGGCTGTACACCTAGCAGTGATTTCAGCTCCTTCCTGGGTCAATCCTTCCATCTTCAGGATGTCCCCCATGTTTTCCAGCTTAGACTTGGGAGTATTCTTCCTCTGCTCCCAAATTGGCATCAGTTTCTCATTCCTGTAGGTCACTCTGTAGTCCTCAAATGCAGGCATCCTCCGCCATTCAGGAATATAGTCTGGCATCATCTTTACCTCTCGCTGGTCTGGTTTGGTATGACACATCTCCATGCTCTGCGTCATTTGTCCTGTCTGGGACACTGTATACTCCTTGAGTTTTTCTGCATTACGGTCAGCCCGTTTCTTTTCTCTGTTATAAGCAGCTTCCACTTCTCTGAACTGGTTTTTTATCATCTCTAAGTCGGATGCACTTTGCGAGTAGCTGGCCTTTTCCACTTGAAGTGAAGACTCAAGGTCCAGGATCTGCAACTGGATAACTTCAGAGTTAACCTTAGACTCCCGATGGGCTGCTCTTTCCGATTCGATATCTTCTTCCAGTCTTTTTACTGTGTGTGCTGCTGTCTCCAGTTCCAGAATCAGTCTCTCCTCTTTCTCACGACTGTATTCCAGCTCACTCTTCTGACGTGAGAAGTTATCCATGGCAACATTTTTCTCTGCTTCCATGTCATGTAGCTGCTTGTGCAACTCTTGAACCTTCCTGTTTTGGGACTGGATAACAGATTCCATTTCTTTCTTCATCTCCCGCTCTCTCATCTGAAGCTCCTCAATCTTAACTTTAAATTGTCCTTGGAGCCTTAAAGAATGCCGTTTCTCTTCCTCTAAGGCCATTCTGTCTGCACTTGCAGGCTCTTTTGCTTTCTCAGCAATATCTGTTACTGTCTCTGCCGTTTCTTTTGTGCACTCTGCATTCTCATCAGCAGCTCCTGCCGTCTCTGTGGCGGCTCCTGCCGTCTCTGTGGCGGCTCCTGCCGTCTCTGTGGCGGCTCCTGCCGTCTCTGTGGCGGCTCCTGCCGTCTCTGTGGCGGCTCCTCTGTCAGCCCGCCAGTTCCTTGCTTGTCTATCTTGGACAATATCACCAAATGACTTCTCAACGCCAAGCTCCAATGGGGTGTCCATAATATTTGGATGGAAATCTCTCCTTGTCATGCCAGTCGCACCTTTCTCGTGTGGTTGAAGTATAGGAGCACTTCTCCGGTTAGCTTGTTGCACCCCCAGCGCCTTTATGCTAGCTGTAAAGTACGCCTTCTGTTCATTCTGGGTACTGATTCTCTGTGCTCTGACATCCCGGGTAACTCCAACTCTGGCAAGGATCTCAGCTTTGAGGTCATCATAATTTTCTTTATTTTCTTCATTCAAGCTCAGATAAGCTTTCTGAGCTTCGCCCGTCAAATACGGGGCAATGAGGCTGGCCCAATACCGTTTGTGCCACGCCTCCCTAATGGCTGTTCTCTCAAAAATGGTGAGGTATATGATCACATCATCATCCTCTGTCAGCTCCCAAAGAATTTCATTGGCTCTAACTCTGGCCTCATCTTTACTATTTTGTTCCAGTATAGCTTCATTCTGGGCTAGCTGGATGGCCCACTTTCTAGTGAACTCTTGATGAGCAGCTGTGGCCTCTCTCATGTAGATTGTTTCCTCCTCTACTTGTCGCTGCTGTTCCTGCTGCAGTTGCTGCTGCAGTTGCTGCTGGTGCTGTTGCAGTTGCTGCTGCAGTTGCTGCTGTTGCTGCTGATGCTGCTGTTGCTGCTGATGCTGCTGTTGCAGCAAGGCCTTCAGTATATCCTCCATCACTGTACTGTACTGTGGGCTGTCTTCTTGCACTCAGACACTTCACAATCCCACCACTGCCACCAGTGTAACAGGGCGCCCCCTTCTGGCGGGGTTTGCGTCCTGCACTTTCTTATCTCTTTTACCCAGGGAGGAAGACACAGCAGAGTTTTACTGCTATTTATTGTTAGCATAAACAGAACAAAAAACAGTGCTTTTATTCAGCAACAAAATAAATCCTGCATAAACGTGCTTACTACACTCAGGAACACCCTAACTGTATCCGGCCAGCTTCTCTGGCTCCGGAGAGTGCCACCTTGTGGCCAGGATGCAAACAGTCTCTTATTTGCGTTGTATCGCCACCTTGTGGCCAGGGAACAAACAGTCTCTTATTTGCATTGTATCGCCACCTTGTGGCCAGGGAACAAACAGTCTCTTATTTGAGAGTGAGAATGCCAGCTTGTGGCTAGGAAACAAAACAGTCTTTTAATGTCTTTTCCTCCACGGCTTCTGCCAATAGTGGGTGAAGCCTAGGGCCCTTGTCACCCTCTTGAAATGAGGAACTATTACTTTCTCTCAATGCACTCTTCTTCCTGGGGCATTTGTACTTCTTATCCTCATATGGTGAAAACGACATATATTTGTCACCAACCTTTTTATCCCTTGTTGCGTTCGGCTTCCCAGGGATGGGGTCTTTAGATAATCCTCTCTCAGTGGAGTATCTCTGAAACCACAGGCGTCTTCTCTGTGAACAAACTCTGGAGTATAATAGTCTTCCTGACTGTCTCGCTCCAGCACAAATCCCAGCTCTCTGGATCCCAGAGGCAGCTGAGCTGTTCAGGGCTTCCTCCTGCAATACACACAGCCCACGGCTCTTAGGCCCCAGCCTAAGTGAGAGAAACTCCACCCATCTCTCTGCTGCATTTAAAGGCAGTATCCAGCTGGGTTTCCATTTAGCCTCTGATAACTGTCTGGATTTAACTCTTTCCATTCTCAGGGGAGAAGTCTTATAGAGCTCTCTTGTGACCCCTAATGGCACTCCATCACAGGTAGACTATATGAGATTGTTACTCATCGCATGATTTATGGACCCTGTGGAGACCTTAATCCACAATCACCATGTATGGAAAATAAAAAATGTTCCAAAGATTTTCCAAACGAGTATAGAGACAAAACATATGCAAATTGTGATGGATATCAACTTTATAAAAGAAGAGAAGGATATAGTGCCATTATTTGTGGAAAAAAGTGGACAATAGATATGTAGTACCCTACAATCCACATTTACTCATGAAGTACAACGCCCACATCAACGTAGAAGCCTGCACTTCCATCAAATCCATTAAATATGTCTACAAATATATTTACAAAGGCTATGATGCAGCTACTGTAGTCGTCAAAAGTGCAGACAACCCTGAATGTAGTGAGTTAGTACATGATGAACTTGCATCTCATGTAGATGCTCGCTATGTCAGTGCGCCAGAAGCTATGTGGCGGCTTTTAAAATTTGAAATGCATGATAGATCACATGCAGTATATAGATTAGCAGTACATTTGCCACAACGACATTTTGTCTATTTCCATGCTGGAAATGAAATGAATGCATTGGCCCAAAGTGAAGATCGTCACACTACACTAACTGCATGGTTTGCATTAAATTCCACTGATGCTCAAGCAACACAATACTTATATATTGAAATTCCATATCACTATGTTTTTGTGAATGGATTATGGAGACCGAGAAAAACCAGAGGCAATAAAATAATTCCAAGAATTTACACAGTCAGTCCAAGAGATGTTGAACATTTTTGCTTACGGATATTACTTTTAAATGTTCCAGGAGCACAAAGTTTTGAACAATTAAGAACTGTTAATGACATTGTATATGAATCCTTCCATTTAGCTGCAAGACATAGAAACTTACTCGCTGATGATACAGAGTGGGAAAGATGTTTAGAAGAAGCAGCACAATGTCAAATGCCACGACAGATGAGAGAACAATTTGCTTTTATTTGTATCTTCTCAAATGCTCCAAATGCATTAGCTTTGTGGGAGACTTTTAAAAGTAATATGGCTGAATACTTTATGCAACGATACAATGAACCCATTGCACACTTAAAAGCGTTAATGGAAATCCAAGAAGTATTTTTAACTCATGGATTAAGTTGTGCAAGTTTTAATTTGCCTCATCCAGGTCTTATAGATGACATAAACTTTGAAGACTATGACATTCAACTACAAGCAGAAAGAACACAAGAAAGACTTGCAACTTTAAATACACTACAATTGCAAGCATTTCATGCCATTAAAAATGCAATAGATGATGACATGGTGACAGAGCGTTATTTCTATCTTGATGGACCTGGCGGATCAGGAAAAACCTATTTGTACAATTTATTAATGAGTTCAGTACGAGCACAAGGTCAAATAGCAATGGCATTTGCCACTACTGGAATTGCTGCACTTTTATTAGAAGGTGGAAGAACTGTTCATAGTGGATTTAAACTGCCAGTGCCTATTTTAGAAAATTCTGTGTCAGATATTCGCATGACATCATTACAAGCAAAGAAATTGAAGAAATGTAAATTAATTATAATAGATGAGGCCACAATGATGTCATGCTATGCCCTCCAATGTATTGACCGTTTGCTTTGTGAAGTCATGGATAATATTTTTCCATTTGGTGGAAAGGTAATGTTGTTGGGTGGCGATTTTAGACAAACATTACCTGTCGTTGTACATGGCAATCGAACTGACATTATCGAAACCTGTATCAAGTCAAGCACAGTATGGAAACATTTTACCCATCTTCAACTGCAACAAAATATGAGATCAGAAGGCAAAACTGATTTCAATGATTGGCTTATTAAAATTGGAGAAAGCAGAACAGAAAAAATACTACATTTAGCTGACGACACTGTAGAGATCCCACCTCATATGATTTGTCAACAAGATATTATATCGGCTATATTTGAAGGGAGCATAAATAATGAAGAATATTCCGAGCTTGCCAACAAAGTCATACTAACGTGTTAAAAATAAAGATGCATTAATCCTCAATAATGAAATCTTAAAAAAAATTAATGCACCACAAAGAAATTATCACAGTGCTGATTCTGTACTTGCTGATGACAATGAAAGTCAGGCTAACTTTTCGACTGAATTCATAAACTCTCTAACTCCTTCTGGAATGCCACCACATATTTTGCAGCTAAAGAAAGGTGCAATTATCATGTTACTGCGAAATATGAACCCCAAAAAAGGCCTATGCAATGGCACAAGATTAATATTTCAACAATTAAAAGACCATTTTATAGATGCTGAAATTTTAACTGGTACCCATAAAGGAGAGAGAGTTTTCATACCAAGAATAGATTTAGCACCAAGTGAAAGTAGTCTCCCTTTTATACTTCAAAGAAGACAATTTCCCATTATTATGGCATTTGCCATGACCATTAATAAATCACAAGGTCAAACTTTCAAATCTGTGGGTATTTTCTTGGAAGAACCAGTATTTGCACATGGTCAATTGTACGTTGCGTTGTCACGGTGCAAAAATCCACAGGCTATTAAAGTTTACATTGAAAAGAATAAAAGTCAAGGTGATTTATTAGAAGATGGACGTATTTTTACTAAAAACATTGTCTACTATGAAGTACTATAACTTTGCAGGATACAAATTAAAGCCATGCAAACATTTGTTAAAAGCATTCAAAAATACATAACAATTTGTTGTTTAATTCAGTCATAATTAATGTAAGTACTGTTTATGGATCATTCGCCTTACAAAATACTTGCCTTGCATTATTCTGAAAAATTATGTTAAAATGTTAAGTCACTATGTTAATGTTTCTAATGTTACAAGTTTAAAAACAATATTTTCAAGTTCTTTCATTCAACATATTACAAAGTTCATGTTAAGAGCTCAAGCACCTTTTACGTCACAATGTAAATATTGTCTGTTATCTTAAGATTACTACCTACATTGGGGCCTCATTCTATTATCGGCCGTAAATCGGCCGTAAGGCTGCGATTCCTTGCGGGGGTTCAGTTAACTTGCGATTCTATTATACGGCCCCGCAAGGATCTCCCCTTACGGCCGGCCGCATATCTTGGAACCGGCCGTAAGCTCAGAAATATAAAAACGCAAAAATAAATTCAAGCCTACACTGTACAGCTCTGTAAATGCTAGGGATCATATTGGGGGACAAGAGGATTAAAAGGAACCCCCTCTCAAGCTTGCACATCTGCCCAAACCCGAGTTCAAATTAACTGTTTATTTTCCGGCTGCGGCGTGGGCGTGTCTGAGGTGCTCCAAGCACTCTGGACTTTTTACATGGATATTTTACGTATATTAAAAATAAAATAATTTACGGATTTGAGTATAGGGTAATTATGTGCTATTTTTTCTAACACCGAATATCACTTTATAGTCTTCTCAAAGTGCAGGATGGCTTTATTTGAGCTATTTTATGTGCTTAATTGGTGCTAGCGAGACCTTTTTGCTGCAAGTAAGCTGCGGCTCGTTTTTAGCCTTGCAGACAGGGTTCCCGGAGCAATAGAATCGCAACCATGCTTTTCTTACGGCCGATTTCCTTGCGGCCGTTTTAGATCAAAGGCTTTCCTCCGGCGCGATCGGCCGCAAGAGATAGCAAGGCGCCGGCCGCAAGCCTGCCGGAGTCCCCGGCCGTAGGGGAATAGAATAGCCGTAAAGCTTGCGGCCGGTCCTTGCGGCACGCAGCGGCTGCGGCCGTAATAGAATGAGGCCCTTAGTGTTTATCAGCAGTTTATGTGGTCAGTAAGGAATTACTTTCATTAGGTACGTTTTAAGGAGAATTTTTACTGTATGCCTTCCTCTACATTCAATGTATATTGAAGTTAACAATTATTCTGATAGAAATTGCATGTTAATACTGATTAATTTAAAGTTCAACTGTTTTTACATTCAAATGTTAATACTTTTAATAAAAATTTATGTTTCAATATTAATTCACTATCTTACTGTTTATAATGTTACAAGTTGTAAAAATGTTTTGGAAAGTTTCTTACTTACACACAGAATTAGTATCTGACTTAAACATATTACAAACTTCATGTGAAAATTGTGTACGTTTAAAAGAGGGTTTTTAGAATGTTTATCTTACTCTGCATTTAATCTATATTCAATTTAACAATTCTTCAGATAAAAATTGCATGTTAAAAAACCATTACCTAAAGTTTACTATAATGATTACTTGAAAGTGCAACTGGTTTTACATTCAATTGTTAATACTCTTAAAACTAAATTAGGTTACAAAATGTATTCACTATGTTACTGTTTATAATGTTCAAAATTATAAAAATGTTTTGTCAAGTTCCAAAGTTACATAAAAAATAAAGTTCAAGTTTCAAAATATATACTTTGAAAGTTATTGCTTACATATATTTTAAACTTAATGTTAAAATTCGGGACGTTTCAACAAGGCTTTTTACTTTTTGCTTTCCTCTGGATTCAATGTATATTAAAGTTAACAATTCTTCAGATACAAATTTCATGTTAAAAAACCATTACATCAACATTTTACAAAAATACACGTTCATATCACAATACTTACAAGTGTCAAAAATCTATATTAATAACTAAACAACTTGACAAACATATACATCACATTGCCGTCATTTTTTGACGGGCAAGTCGCTAGTATTTGAATATTATGAAGCAACCAGACTTTCACAAATATTAGAATGGGTTTTTCCTAGACATCCAGCAAAATGGTGGTATATAGAAAAAAAGCTACAATGATGAATATGAACATTCAATTTATAATATGGTATAGAGAAGAAGATATATTATCATTATTAAAAAAATCTCTAAAAACTGTTAGTTATGGAATAAAGATGTGGTATAAATGAAATAAAAAATATGATATGTTAACACTTTCTTCTCCGATAACACCGATCAAAGCTATATATGAAAAATGTGATCTAAAAAAGAGTAGAGAGATTGGAGGGGATACAATTAAACATATTAGAGATTTATACCTTAGAGGAAATATTAAACGATTTAAAGAGATTGTAAATGAATATAACATATCTGCAAACCTTTGGCTTATACATAATACCTTAATAACTGGTTTAAAAACTTGAGAGTATAGTATGTTTGAAGATAAGACCACTAAGTATAATTGAATTATTAATAAATCAAAACGATTAAAAAAAATCTCAAGAACTAAATCTCAAGAAATTATAAAAAATAAAACACAACTAACTAAAACATCTAGAATAGAGGACTGGGAAGTTGAATTAAATATAAACTGCTCTAATAAACAATGGTACCAAGCATTTGAATTTACAAAAAAAGCAACAAAATGTTCAAACTATAGAGAGATTTTTTTCAAATTTACACAAAGATGGTATAGAACACCAGAAATAATGAAATATATCCAGATCTATACTCTGAGCTTTGCTGAAGAAACTGCGGTTATAAAGGCACCCATTCCCATCTTTGGTGGACTTGTTGCGAAGAATTTTGGTCCCTGCGCATTACTCAAATTACACATATTATTGGATCTCAATTTGACATCTCTCCTCAATCAATGTTGTTCCACATGTTCCCAATGACAATGAAATATCCAACAAAGGTCTTGATAATCCAAATTTAATGCCAATAAAATGGTTAATTGCTAGACATTGAAAAATACCTACATGGCAAGAAGTCTGTCATCGACAGAAATAGACAACTAAAAAAAGACTACTTTATTTTAAATAAACTCCAAAGAAAGACCTTAGATAATTGGTATCCATGGGAACAATATGTGGATAAAAATACATTTCTTGTTAAACTCCACTTTGTATTTTAAGATTTGTATTTCTTTTTTTTCTTTTTGTTTTGTGTTTGGTACTGTGCTTATTGTTTTATAAGATGAAGATGTTTTTGATCTTTTATGATCAATTCAAACACTATGGGCCTCATTCTATTAACGGCCGTAGGAGTTGCGGGGCCGCAAGGACTGGCCGCAAGCTATTCGGCTATTCTATTCCCCTCCGGCCGGGGATTCCGGCAGGCTTGCGGCCGGCGCCTTGCTATCCCTTGCGGCCGATCGCGCCGGAGGAAAGCCTTTGATCTAAAACGGCCGCAAGAGAATCGGCCGCAAGAAAATCCTGTTTGCTATTCAATTGCTCCGGGAACCCCCTCTGCAAGGCTAAAACCGAGCCGCAGCTTACTTGCAGGAAAAAGGTCCCGCTAGCACCAATTAAGCACAAAATATACCCAAAATAAAGCCATCCTGCACTTTGAGGAGACTATAAAGTGATTGTAGGTGTTAGCAGAAATAGCACAACATTCCCCTATACTCAAATCCGTAAAAAAAAATTTTTATATATGTCAAATATCCATGTAAAAGGTCCCGAGGGCTTGGAGAACCTCAGACCCGCCCACGCTGCGGCCGTAAAATAAACAGTTAATGTAAACTCCGGTTTGGGCTGATGGGCAAGCTTGAGAGTGGGTTACTATTAATCCTCATGTCCCCCAATATGATCCCTAGCATTTACAGAGCTTTACAGTGCTGTCTTGAATTTATTTTTTACTTTAAAGATTTCTGAGCTTACGGCCGGTTGCAAGATTTACGGCCGAGAGATCCTTGCGGGCCGTATAATTGAATTGCAAGGTAACGGAACCCCCGCAAGGAATCGCAGCCTGGCGGCTGTTTTACGGCCGATAATAGAATGAGGCCCAATATATGTAACTTTTTTCTAATTCTGATAAAAAAAGAAAATAATTAATTGCAGTCTCAAGCTTGCAAAACTGCAATAGAAAATAATATATCAGGCCACCCATATGCATTAGAACAGTATTGGCATTCATTTTTATTAGTTTTTATTTTGCGGGTTTGCAAGTTCGATCGCATATCGGACCTCCAAACGCTAATTGATTGACATGTAACCTCCATGTTTTACTGATGTAATGAAGATGGTCTAATTTTCTATTGGCTGTTTCTAAATGGGTAGTTACAGCCTTGCTTAATTGATCATGATCACGCTCTGAACTGCTACATACGAGTGCATGGTTTACGGTTTTGGCTTTCGGCCCCTAACGTGCCGACTTGTTAAATTGAATAGCACCGGAATTGTAGCAGAGTTCTAGACCTCAGCACACCTACAGACATACGGCCTGTATACCGCGAGATGCCGGCTTCGAATTGAATCGGGCTCTCAGTCTTGAGGAGGATGACTGAAAATTAATCAGTGCTGAAACTGTTCACAGGGTCTTACAACTTGTTTTTGATGCAGTGCTGGTCAAGGGCTGTTGCTAAGTATGTCATACCATTTTTGTTTCTACAGTCACTATCAGCATTTTTCATGCTACATCCTTGCAGTTTTTTGTTTAATTCTCTGTTTATATTGCTTTTGTCTGTTTTTCTGATACTAAAAAGAGCCATATAATTTTGCTTCTGTAACTATATCTTGATCATCATGCAGGTATTTTTTAAAGGTACAATTCATATTATTTTGTATATTGATATAGGCTTATACTGGCTTTCAAACTAAAGGACTGTTATTTATTTGATTTGATTCTGTTATTCCTCTGGTCCCTACAGAATTTAAAATGGAGGCTGTTGTGAAATCTGATAATGCAATAATTTCCGCAGCCTAAGGTGAGTCCCTATATATTGGTGCAGATGTTTTTTGGGCCTAATCTCTATAATCTGGTCAGGGCTGACATTAAACCATAAACAAAAAATAAATGCTTCTTGATGAAACCTAAAAGACATCCTCTCTGCTTCTGGACTAAGGTCCCTGCTCCTCACTAAGGTGATAGTTTCTACAGCTACAATGGTTTTAATTATACATTGAGACTGCCACATTAGCTAAATCTGTGTATTTTTTAACTGTTTGTTACATTTAGTAGAATTCTTCTCTGTTTGTCTAAGAAAAAGCCATATCCTCTCTGTTTGCTTTATCATGCCCCTCACCCCCATCATCCCACCTTCTGCCTTCATTTGATGTATTAGCTTTTTCAACAATTTCCTTTTTCCATCAGTTCTAGACCCACTGTCCCTCCTACTTACCTTGTGCAATCTCACTCACATATAATTTGTGTTCCTTTAATAGTGCAGGTCTCTGCACTATCATTTGTATTTCCCACAGCTGCTCCAGACACATCATTTTTGATTAACCCTTTACTTTCATCATATACCTCATCCTCCCTTGCTCTTTATATCTTCACTGTCACAATCCAGTCAGCATGCAATATCATTTACACGTCACTGCAGCACTAAAGCATGTATACCTTTCTACCCTCTCCTACTAAATGGAAACATCTTCCCAACTTTGCATATTTTCTAACCAGGCAAACGTTACATTACTGGAACAGAATTTTCAAATCCTCTTTCAATTCCTTATCTGTTATTCTTGTCCAGGTTTTTGCCTCTCCCACTCCCTTACATATAGCCTTGTTGCCCTTATAACTGTGATAGCTACAGGTCAATTACTTTAATAAATACAAGTTTAAAAATACTTGACAAGGCCCCTCCAGGTGTGGCTGTGGTTGTCAAATGAGCGGCAGAATAATGAGTGAAAACCTGCAAGTCAGCGATCGGAGGACGCTTAGGTCTAGCCTGGACCCTGTGTCTGGCTTGGAGCAAACTGAAGAATGCTGAAGAGCAAGAGGGGTTTCAGTCCCTACCTGTACACAGCTGGGGAGTGCTACTTACCCGAGTCCCTGTTTGTAAAGGATGTGACAACCCACTTATTGATAGTAAAATTATTTGTTTCATTTGTCTCTGTTTATTAAACCCTGGGGGTCAGAAGATACCAGGGAAACTATGTCAACTGAAAAAGGTATTGACAGAGCCTTCCAAGTCCTCAAGAAATCAAGATTATAAAGAGAATCCAAAAACAGAGATTCTTGGTCATCTGATGATGAAGATCTTTCCTTTATGAATACATTATCTGAAGACAAAGAGGAACCAGCAGCGAAATAAATAAACCCTACAGAGTTTTGGGTTGATCTTATTAAATCTTTGGTCTTGGATGTAATAAATGTTCTTGAAATCCAGGATTCTGGTCCAGGTACATCTTCCTTGAAAAGTTAAAAAAGATGCAGCTCATTTCTAGTTAGTCAGGGTCATTGTTATGTATAATTCTACCAAACTAGGGGAGACCCCCAGTTTAACCTTTTTGGGGACACAAAAAGATATGCAAGGTGTTACGACCGCCAGATTTGGGGACTACACTCACCCCAATTCTCTCTCTCTATGGGTTACAACTTTTTGTTCAGATCTCGGCAGCCAGTCAGACCAACTCTTTAGGAGAACTCAGGACTACATAAGTTAATAACTCGCCCCAGAAGAAGACACAGGCAGAAATTCCTTTGCTCTTAGAATGTTTCACACAGCAGTCTCAGGTCTCCATCACTTAGCGTCCAAAATCAGACTGGCACTTCTTTATTTTTCAAGACACATTTTCAGATAACACAAAACACTGAAGACTTCCCCCCAGTTCCAGTCCATCCTCCTGGGCAAATAACTTGCCATACCCCCCACCTCTTAGTTGCTAGATCGCAACTTACTGGGTTATCAACTAAACTTTCCCCTTCCAAACTCATTATAAAGGACTGGTTTTAATTTTTTATTACTAGAGTCATTAGAATAGTTTTCATAGTGTTTAATGCCTGCGTGCGTATGGGGGGGGGGGACACACAACAAAACAGGTATTCTACTGCACAAGCAAAGATGGAGGGGAGAGGTGGAGAGACAGGGGAGAGGGGGGAGAGACATGGGGGGGGGGCAGGAGTGATGGGGGAGAGAAACATGGGGGGAGAGAGGGACAGGGGAAGGGTTGGAGAGAAACATGGGGGGAAGACAGGGGGAGGAGTGAGAGACACAGGGGGGAGAGAGACATAGGAGGTGGTGGGGGAGAAACATGGGAGGAGGGAGACAGGGGGAGGGGGAGAGACAGGGGAGAGGATGGGAGAGAGATGGGAGAGGGGGATATAGATACAGGGGAGAGGTGGAAGGGATGGGAGGCATGGGGGAGAGAGACGGGAAGGGTCAGAGAGAGACATGGGGAAGTAAAGTAGGGATGGACAGGAAGAGGGAGAGAGAGAAGAAGGGAAGGAGCGAGAGAGAGAGAGATAGGGCACAGAAAGTGAGAGGGCATAAAGACCGAGAGACAGCGCACAGACAGAGGGAGATAGAGCACAGACAGAGGGAAAGAGCGCACAGAGAAAGGGAGAGAGTGCACAGAGAAAGGGAGAGAGCGCACATAGAGAGAGTGGAAGACCAACTGTGATCTAGTGTGGTACTAGAGGCAGTAATAGTAAATTGTACACTCAAATGAAAGCTGAAGTCTCGTATTGTTATAACATAGCCTTTATTGTGAACACAAATTTAATATAATAATCAACACTTAAAACAGAGGTAAAGGAAGGATAGCGTTATTATACTGCAAATTTAGACATATGTTGCTGCAGTACCAGGTTAAGGAGCTTTCAACCTAGGGTCTATGGCTGCAGACCTTTAAAGAACCAAAGAGACAGTGCAATATCCTTGGTCAAAGTGTATAAACATGTAACTAGATGTTGATGCTAATAGAATGTTTGTTGCAACATTTGATAACAATAATGTGATACATGAGATTCTCCTCACTAAGATAAAATGCCAAATGATGATATGAATGAATGTGGCTGTGTGTCTTAAGTGCTCAAATTGGCACAGAGTAAAGGATGGTAATCTTTATGTTTAGAAACGTTCTGGTGGCAACCATATGAAAAGCATACTATAATCAGTCATTAGTCAATGACTAATTCACAGGTCAGAAAAGGATCCTAGTATACATAGCCAGACAGTATCATAATGAATGTACAGAAAATCTATAACCATCCAACCTGGTAATGGTCGTGGTAGACTAATGTGGGTCCTGATACTAAGTGATCATACGCAAAGATATAGTAAATGCTAGAAATCAGGAATTGCAGTATAAATCAATGAAGGATCAATCTCATGTGGGCTGAATCTAATGCTGCCTTCACATTGCTGGAGTAATATAATAGGGTACAAATTCCCATAAAGAAATAGAGAACAGAAAATCTAAGTGTGTCCCACTGTACCGCAGTATAAAGTGACAGTAGGGGAGAGAAAATAACAAACATTAATCCTACTAGATTCCCTCACAGCCTCAATGGAGGCACCTAAGGACTTACCCTAACTACACTTGCGGTGCATGGAGAAGAACTTGCTGTTTTCCAGTAGAAGAGCTCACTCAATCCTACACGCCATGGCACAACCTTCTCAACTGCCGCCCCGACGCACATTTCCCTTTCCAGATGAAGGATTCTTCAGGGGGAGATTATGGCAGTAGAACCAGATGTCATAGACTCATCCATGCATTGAGTGCCTGAACGTTTCAGCTGAGCCAGCTTTTCACAGCGTCATCCCTTCTTATAGGAGCCTTGTGGTATAGCAGGGTATTTCTTATTTGTCTTAAAGCTGCATTACACTACTCCACCACTTGGGGGCCCGGCATCCAGGTGTTAAGGTGTCATGTCAGTATAAAACACTTATATGTAACTGTGATAAGGTGGATGAGAATAATGCACCAATAGAGTCCCTAGGAAATTAAAACAGAGAGGAGTTAAAACAGTTGAAAGACTCCAAAGTGCATTAATTAAGAGAGAGATCACTGATAATAGGGAGCATAGTCATGGCACAATCTGCCAGACACAGGAATAATTAATTAATGGAAGTCCATTTGTTAGACAAAGAGACATTATTACTATCCCTAGTTTCTATTCCCTATCTAATGGCAATATTCTTTTGGGTAAATATAGAACCAAAAACTCGCAATATTTTTACAGGAATGATCAGCACACTTTGGTCTGCAAAGAGCATGTGGAACTAGGGAAGGAAGAACCGGTGTTAGCTCTTGTTTATTAGATCTGAAAAGGTGATGATATTACTTCTATAGAGAAGCATTTCTTTTATACGTGGCCAAAGAGAATTGTCACCTTTATATGAAGGGAGCAAAAGTGAACCCCTCATCCCCTTTCTTTAAACCTGTAGTACAGATCCTTTGCTTGCGTGTAAAAGTCTTCAGGGCAACTGCAGTTTCTTTTGATCCTTTGGTATTGCCCATATGGTATACTTGTTTTCAAGTATGTAGGGTGGTGGATGTTAAAATGTAACAAGCTATTAGTGGCCATGATCTTTCTGAAAGTCTTTGTTTGTAAATTGAGGTTCTCATCTATCATGATCACAAGATCCAGAAATTCCAACTTGTCACTGCTGATATTATTTGTGAATACTGAGGAGAAAAAAGATTGACTTCCTAGAATCTCTAGTTCATAAGACTTAATTACTAATTAATTTACTTTTATTGTGGGACTATTACAATTAGAGAAAAATCGCTGCTGCTTCAGTGAGTTAAAATTAGTAATTGAAGAGATGTCTTATACTGAAATTGTAAACTGGAAAGGGGACTAAAAATATCTACTTATTTCACACTATACTACTTATGAGACATTCACTGTTGTAAAATATAATCCAATTTTTCAGTATGTCACATTTATAGATACTATGATCAAATCTTAAATAATCCTCATATATGCAGAAACTGCTAATCATAGGATTATATGGTTAGCGGTTTCAATAATCCACATTAATGTCAGAGAACATGACTTAAAAAAATGTTTAAAAACAAAAAAAAGTGGTGAAATAATATTAAACAACAAAGTTGGTAGGAGAGATTTAAGGAGAAAGGGACTAGAACAATGTACAGCTAATTACTGCACAGTCAGATCCACAGTGCAATATGCCCTATAATAAATAAAATAATAAAGGCACACCCAATGTTTATCAGACTTCTGCTGGTCTGTATTCAATACATTACTGCAATATACTTGCTGTTTCATTTGTGAAGAGGGTTGCCAGTAACTCAATACATTCCTTAATCCTTCCTCTCCTCCAGCATCCCGATGGCTACTGTTTCGCCCTTGCACAGGGCTTAGTCATGGGATAAATACCACTGGTTTTAGGCACATATTTAAGCTCCCGTCACTTCCGGGTTTGTGTCAATCACACCAATACGTGACGTAATGACGTCACAGCGTCTATTGAAACAACAAACAGTTGACACTTCTTGGTATGCGTCAATCACGTCAACACGTGACGCGATGACGTTACTACGTATGTTGAGACATCTAGCTTAATTAAGTTGAAACGATAAACTTTATTTGGGCATATTTAGACATTCAACACTTCCGAATTTGTATAAATTGCGTCAACGCATGACGCAATGACGTCACTACGTGTATTGAAACATCAAACTTTATTGAATAACACTTTAGAAACACTTGAATGTGTTTCAATGGAGATAAAATATCACTATAGTGATGATGGTGTGATATCTTGTCAGCTTCCATTCAAACCATATTACTTTATTAAATGGCACTTGGTAGACTATCAATACTCTTCTATAGGGCTACATAGTTAATAAATATAAGTAGATTTGGTGATATATATAACAAAATTGATATTAGCCATAAAGTAGCTAATTGAGGGACAAGTAAATTAATTAAAAAAGAGGGTGAAACTAAAGTATGTAAATTCAATATAGAAATCTAGAATAAAACTTTGGGTGATAAATTTAACGTGATAGATTGTGAAAAAATATATTACATACCATAAATAATGGACCTGGTAAGTGAAAACATGTAAATATAATTAAGACAAAAAATGTAATCCTGTTGAAAATAAACTACGTAAGTTATAAAAATTATAGTGACATAAACACTAGAGATTAATTAAAAGTGTCGGAAAAAATTGTATTAGTGGTGTAACATTGGTGTGATTGAGTGTAATGAATAAGTAGATTGTGTTAAAGAAAAAAATAATTTAAATAAATGATGAATACGAAAATCCCTCATTTAGTTCTTCAGGACTTTGTTCAATTAACAAAAAATCCATCTACTCTCTTGTTGAAGATATTTGTCCAAATCTCCACCCCTCGGAGTTCTAAAAACTTGTTCAAGGACATAGATCTTCATGCATTCTGGTGTATTTAAGTGCCAGTTTGTAATGTGGCGTAACACCAGTCTTCGTAGGGGTCGAATGGTCTTGCTTAAATACATTTTTTGGACACGTACACACAATTACGTATACAACATGACATGTACCACAGTTACCAAAATTTCTTAAAGGGTATTTTACATTTGTGACTGGATGTACGAAGCCTTTATTAGGTGTATATATCGACAGGCTTTACAGTGGCCACAGCGATAAAGGCCAGTCATGGATTTAAGTCAAGGGACCGGTATATTTATATAAGTAACAAAAAAGAGAGAGAACAGAACAAGTATCCTTTAGGGATTGAAGTGCAAACTCTCTGCCCAAGTGACAATATAAAGCAGCAAAAACTCTAAAACTTAACGTTTATTAATATTCTTCTTAAAACTTGTTATTAAAATATTGAGATTCTGACAAGATGAAGTAAGTAGGGCAAATTCTGAATTATTCTGGACTCATTTGGACATTGACTTGAATTGTTGGAATGTTAAATATACCAGTAATCCCTATATCTTCTTATTAAAGTGCAATGCCCTAATCCATAGGGTAATAGTGTAATATTAATGAGTAGCAGAAACAAAGGTCCAAATGCTAGACTTCTGTGTTTGCACTTCTATATATATTGCACCTACGAAAGTGTCTGGTACTATTAATAGAAAATATAATAATTACATTTTATATATTACTTCATTTGGAATGTATATTGTACTGTTATAAAGTGTCTAGTGCTGATATTAATCAAATCAATAATAATAAATAGAAATAGTGATAATCAATGCAGTGAAAAATAAAGTGCAAGTGCTAAGTGAGGTTTAGGGATAATGGCCAGTCCTATATGTATAAGAGAGAGTGCAGTGCTGTGATAATATTGTGATTATATATTCCACTACTTAAACTTAGGAGCTAGGGTTTATACTGTCTGATACCACATATCATATTCTATGTTCATTGGTAATTTGTAGATAGGTATCGACAGTATTAATATGATTGAGTAATATAGATGGTAAGTCTATATAATGGTGAAGCGCCTGAGCTCCTAAACTACCCGCGTGTCGCCCATGCGTCTACGTGTGACGTCATAGAGCGGCGTTGCGGCATAGTGTGTGCAACACGATGCACGTTTCTGAATATTTCATCAGGAGTTACCGACAGAGTGTCAGAGGAGCTATTTATGCTCACTGGTTGCCATAGCAACCTCGAGAGCTTGTGAAATAGCTTTTAATAAAAGGACATATAGAATTAAAATTGAAATAGAACATTTAAAAAAAATGTTGGTTGATAGGAAACAAAAGAAATTCCATAGGGATTTAAATGACTTCCAAAGTGGAAACATTTTTAGAAGATCTAGAAAGCAATTCATCTCAAAAACACATGTAGATAATACTACATCTGAATCAGAATGGTCTGATCTAGAAACAAATGGTACATCAGGATCAACTAACCCCTTAATGGTAAAAAGATCAACCAAAACTTTTTTAGATCAAAGAGTAAGATCAGGAGGGGTAAGAAAAAATCAAGATACATACAAACATCAACAAAAAAGAATACGGAAGAACTAGACTCTTTACAAATATTCAACCTGTCAACCAAAGTTCTATCAAATGAGCACTTAGCAGTTCTCAAAAAAGGCCTAAACTTTTCACCTACAAGGGATATTAACCTCTTTGAATGGGTAAAGGATACTCATTTATTTGCCAGAAAATTGGCTTTAAAGAAGTTTTTATCTAAAAAGAAGAACAGAATTCCAATAGAACCAATGCATTCCAAGACTTTGAGAAGTCTTGAAAGCTTACTAGCAGAAAATGAAGAATTTCAATCTACAGGTCCCTACTCTGCTTTCAAACCAAAACGTAAATATACACCACCTTTCAGTATAAGTCCCAGCATAGAGCTATTTGTAAACAATGTGGTTGGTGATATGACAAACATGTCTAATAAAAGTAATGTCAATTATAACTTGATTAAATCTGAAAGATTGGCATTAAAACAACTACAACAAGATAATAATATCATTATCAGAAATTCAGATAAAGGAGGCAATATAGTTATACTTGACAAAATTGATTACACTTTGGAATGTGAAAGGCTCCTGAAAGACAAAAAAAGTTATAAAAAACTAGAAAAAGATCCAACTGATGATTTTATTGAGGAACTTAAAACATTCTAATAAGGGGTTTAAACACTAAAGTTATATGTAAATCTGAATATGACTTCCTTTTGAATCCGAACACAAAAATACCCACTTTTTATACCATTCCAAAAATACACAAGAATCCTATAAAACCTCCAGGTAGACCAATTGTGTCAGGCATTGAGAGTATTACAGAGAACTCCAGCAAATATGTGGACTCTATGTTACAAGAATTTGTGTTTACATTGGCATCACATGTAAAAGACACAAAAGATGTTTTACTGAAATGAAATGACATTTCAGTCAGTAATGAAGCACTTTTGGTATCATTAGACGTTGAGTCCCTCTACACAAACATACAACACCTAAGAGGTATAGAAGCAGTAAATTATTTCTTATCAAAAAGAGGTACTCAATATCTTAATCATAACAAATTCATACTAGAACTACTGGAGTTCATATTAACCCACAACTATTTTGTTTTTCTCAACAAGTTTTACCAGCAAATATGTGGTACAGCTATGGGCACAGCATGACCAATTGGATTATTACACCCAGTATATTTAATTATGGATAAGATTCATTGATGATATCTTGTTAGTGTGGAATGGAAATCAAAAAGATTTAAAAACTTTCATTGAAATACTCAATAAAAATAATATGGGACTTTACTTAACCTCAGAAATGAGTGAGGATGAAATTACTTTTTTGGATTTGAAAATTGCAAAGTTAGACAATGGTAAATTACAAACAACTACATATAGGAAACCAACAGCCACGAACAGTCTGTTACAGGCGGATAGCAGCCATCCTAAATCATTAATTGATGGGATACCAGTGGGGCAGTATTTAAGAATCAAAAGAAATTGCTCCAGTCAAATCAACTTTGAGATTGAAGCCAGAGAATTACAGAATCGGTTTAAGGAGAGGGGGTATAAAAACAAACCCCTAAAGAGAGCATATAAAAGAGCGAAAGCAGTAGATAGAGATCTACTGCTATCTAACAAAAATAAAGAACAAGATGAAGTGGTCAGGTGCATAGGTACTTATAATGGCAAATGGCATGAAATTAGAAGAATATTCAATGACAATTGGAAGATTCTTCTAGATGATGAAGATCTGAGGCCATTTCTAAGCAACCAGGCCCAAATCACTAGTAGAAGATCAACTAACCTGATAGATATGCTATCTAAAAGTCCCCTAGAAGGTACCAAAAACAATACTTGGTTCAATCGAACAAAGGGCTGCTTCAAATGCCTATCATGCAAAGCATGCAAATTTGTAACTACCACCAAAACATTTCCCTCCAAGGAGGGAATGGGACATTTTAAGATCCAACAGTTAATAACATGTAAAACTGTAGGAGTTATATATCTGATGCTTTGCAAATGTGGCATGAAATATGTAGGGAAAACCTGTAGAGAATTCAGGCGCAGAATATTAGAACATGTATACAGCATTACTAAAGAATATAACACACGAGTGGCCAACCATGTTAACTCTCAACACAATGGAGATCTTAAAAATATATCTTTTATAGCCATTGACGGTATTAAACATAATATCAGAAGAGGAAATATTGATAGGGAATTATTAGAAAAGGAGGCCTACTGGATTTTTACATTGAAGACCAAAATAACGTGGGGCCTTAATGATGGATTCATGTTTACACTATTCATTTAAGGTGTCTACTTAATCACAAAGGATATCCATGTACTATCTATGTATTACAATATATCAGGAATTGGACAAAATGGGCTATATAGGGAATATTAATTTTCCTTTTTTTTCCCTTCCTTATGTCTCCCCACATAATAATTTCAAGAGAAAAAAGATGAATAATTAATGTGGTTTATATCCATCATACAAATATATGACTTAATAAATATGATGTATAGAGTTATTTAGTACATCTCTAAACACCACTATAATGAAAATATCAGTTTGCAAATTGTACTGAATTGAATATAAAATAAATAATATAATTAATCATCATATATATATTTTTTCTCCTTTTCATGGCATATTGTTGAGTAACATAACTTATTCCCTTTTGAGGCATTAATATGACAATAGTAACATGTTATATCATTTTGCACTTTAAAAGTACCTATAATAGTTAATGCTGTATCACATAAAGGACATTGTCCTTCTGCAATACCTTGATAAAGTGTTCATAATAGCTACTTCAATTGCGATTGACTCTCAAAGTTTTATACATTTCTCACCATTTTATAGCTGTATTTTAAATCCAATTTTAATTATATATATTCTTTTATTAAAAGCTATTTCACAAGCTCTTGAGGTTGCTATGGCAACCAGTGAGCATAAATAGCTCCTCTGACACTCTGTCGGTAACTCCTGATGAAATATTCAGAAAAGTGCGTCGCGTTGCACGCACTATGCCGTGACGCCGCTCTATGACGTCACACGTAGATGCATGGGCGACACGCGGGTAGTTTAGGAGCTCAGGTGCTTCACCATTATATAGAATTACCATCTATATTACTCAATCGTATTAATACTGTCGATACCTATCTACAAATTACCAATGAATATAGAATATGATATGTGGTATCAGACAGTATTAACCCTAGCTCCTAAGTTTAAGTAGTGGAATATATAATCACAATATTATCACAGCACTGGACTCTCTCTTATATATATAGGACTGGCCATTATCCCTAAACCTCACTTAGCACTTGCACTTTATTTTTCACTGCATTGATTATCACTATTTCTATTTATTATTATTGATTTGATTAATATCAGCACTAGACACTTTATAACAGTGCAATATACATTCCAAATGAAGTAATATATAAAATGTAATTATTATATTTTCTATTAATAGCACCAGACACTTTCGTAGGTGCAATATATATAGAAGTGCAAACACAGAAGTCTAGCATTTGGACCTTTGTTTCTGCTACTCATTAATATTACACTATTACCCTATGAATTAGGGCACTGCACTTTAATAAGAAGATATAGGGATTACTGGTATATTTAACAGTCCAACAATTCAAGTCAATGTCCAAATGAGTCCAGAATAATTCAGAATTTGCCCTACTTACTTTATCTTGTCAGAATCTCAATATTTTAATAACAAGTTTTAAGAAGAATATTAATAAACGTTAAGTTTTAGAGTTTTTGCTGCTCTATATTGTCACTTGGGCAGAGAGTTTGCACTTCAATCCCTAAAGGATACTTGTTCTGTCCTCTCTCTTTTTTGTTACTTAGTTGATAATATCCTCAAGTAGCACCCCTTGTTTCTATCCCAGAACCTATTTATACCTAGAGCCACCTATCTTTTCTATTTTGTATCTACTGGTTTATTTATAGGCTGAAAAAAGCTGTGTACCAGACCGTCTCTCAGACTCTTGTCTCGTCTGTATGTTATCGACTGTTTATATGTCAGATAATCTTGTAGTGTTGGGTCATTTATTAATATGTCCCAATGTTTGCTTAGAATGGCTTTAATTTGCTGCCAGTCACTACCATATGTCATGATGCAGTGGATTTTATCATCTTCTTCTTTGGCATTTCTATCATATAACAGAGTCGATCTTCCCGTTTCTAATGCTCGTTGATATGCCCTTTTAAGTATATGGTTTGGATAACCTCGCTCTCTGAATTTCTTCTTCAGGTCCTTTGCTTGCTTTTTAAACATATCCACTGTATCACATTTGCACCTTAGTCTTAAATACTGTCCAACGGGAATCCCTGCCTTCAAGGGGAAGGGATGTTGGCTGGACCAATGCAATAAAGAATTGGTTGCTGTGGATTTATAATGTACTGAGCCTTGTATTTCCCCTGAAATATCTCTAGTGATAGCTATATCTAGAAATTCAATACTCCTACGATCAAAGTTATATGTAATTTAAGCCAAGATTGTTTGTATTAAGTTGCTCCAAAAACTTTTTCAGGTCTTCTGTTTTCTGGACCAAAACAATAGCACATCGGAGAGGTGTTCAAAGGTTTCAGCAAACACAATTGTCTTTTCTGAGTACCCCAGATACAGGTTCGCATAGCTGTTCCCCGTATCTGGTGGTACCAGGATTTATTAAACAGAAAGGCATTTCTGGTTAGAATAATTTGGAGTAGGGACAATATGAAGTTGTTAAATTCACTATTTTCTTGTCCTTTTTGTCTGAGGAAAAACTGGATTGCTTTCAGACCTTTATCATGTGGAATGCAAGAGTATAATTGCTCTATATCGATAGTGACAAGAAGTGTGTTGTGTTATTTCCGGACAATATTGGTCGGCCCGGTACTGGGTTTCTACGTTTATGCACCTTTGGTGAGGCATAAAACGTGGCGATCCTAGGATGTTTTGTATATAGATATTCATAAGTATTGGCGTCAATGAGCTTTGAGTCTTTTGCATCCTGAAGTAATTTATTCAATTCAAGGCTGAAATCCCTAATCGGAGATCTATCCAATTTACGATATGTTGATGTATCTGATAATAAATTATCACAAATCAGAATGTAGTCACATGCATCTTGGATGACTATATTGCCATCTTTATCGGCTGGCTTTATGACTACAGCTCTCTTACAGCTCTCTTACAGCTCTCATTGCTTGTCTTTTCAGATAAGTCATGTTCTTCTTGATATTAAAACGTAATACATCATCTGTTGATAGGGATTCAAAATGTTGTTTCAAATCCTTTTTTGACTTGGTAAAAAAATACCTTGATGTTAGTATATGAATTTAAATCTGGAGTAAATTTACTATTCCTTTTCCATTTCAGGTTCCTTTGATTGGATTCCTCGTGTTCATTTAACAGAGACATCAGGTCATTAAAGAGACCAGCATCCTCTTTCTCTAAACAGAGATTGACAACTTCCCTCTCTGATTTATTCATAAAAAAAAATGTTTAAAGCTAATTTACGGGCAAAGAGATGTATGTCTTTGATATTTGTAAACGAATCGGACTGTTTAGTCGGTACAAAAGATTATCCTTTTAGCAGAAGTGATCTGTGAGACTTTAACACAATCTACCAATTCATTACACTCAATCACACCAATCTTATACCACTAATACTGTTTTTTCCGACACTTTTAATTCATCTCTAGTGTTTATGTCACTATAATTTTTATAACTTACATAGTTTATTTTCAACAGGATTAAATTTTTTGTCTTAATTATATTTACATGTTTTCACTTACCAGGTCCATTATTTATGGTATGTAATATATTTCTTCCTACATTTTTATTTTCTTTAAACATATATTTTTTCACAATCGTTCACGTTAAATTTATCACCCAAAGTTTTATTCTAGATTTCTATATTGAATTTACATACTTTAGTTTCACAATCTTTTTTAATTCATTTACTTGTCCCTCAATTAGCTACTTTATGGCTAATATCAATTTTGTTATATATATCACCAAATCTACTTATATTTATTAACTATGTAGCCCTATAGAAGAGTATTGATAGTCTACTTAGCACCATTTAATTAAGTAATATGGTTTGAATGGAAGCTGACAAGATATCACACCATCATCACTATAGTGATATTTTATCTCCATTGAAACACATTCAAGTGTTTCTAAAGTGTTATTCAATAAAGTTTGATGTTTCAATACACGTAGTCGCGTCACGTGTTGATGCGATTTATACAAACCCGGAAGTGTCGAATGTCTAAATATGCCCAAATAAAGTTTATTGTTTCAACTTAATAAAGCTAGATGTTTCAACATACGTAGTGACGTCACTGCGTCACGTGTTGACGTGATTGACGCAAACCCGGAAGTGTCGTCTGTTTAATATGCTCAAATAAAGTTTGTTGGTTCAATAGACGCTGTGACATCATTACGTCACGTATTGATGTGATTGACGCAAACCCGGAAGTGCCGGGAGCTTAAATATGTGCCTAAAGTCAGTGGTAGTTATCCCATGACTAAGCCCTGTGCAAGGACGAAACGGTAGTCGTCGGGATGCTGGAGGAGAGGAAGGATTAAGGAATGTATTGAGTTACTGGCAACCCTCTTCACAAATCAAACAGCAAGTATATTGCAGTAATGTATTGAATACAGACCAGCAGAAGTCTGATAAACATCGGCTGTGCCTTTATTATTTTATTTATTATAGGGCATATTGCACTGTGGATCTGCCTGTGCAGTAATTAGCTATACATTGTACTAGTCCCTTTTCTCCTTAAATCTCTCCTACCAACTATGTTTTTTAATATTATTTCACCACTTTTTTTTGTTTTTAAACATTTTTTTTTAAGTCATGTTCTCTGACATTATTGTGGATTATTTAAACCACTAACCATAATCCTATGATTAGCAGTTTCTGCATATATGAGGATTATTTAAGATTTGATCATAGAATCTATAAATGCAACATACTGAAAAATTGGATTATATTTTACAACAGTGGATGTCCCATAAGTAGTTTAGAGTGACATAAGTAGATATTATAGTCCCCTTTGCAGTTTACAATTTCAGTATAAGACATCTCTTCAATTACTAATTTTTACTCACTGAAGCAGCGGCGATTTTCTTTAATTTTTATAGTCCCACAATAAAAGTAAATTAATGAATACCGAGGAGGCCTTCAAGAACTTTATGGATGTCCTGAGTGATAACCACATAGGCCTTATGTTCACACAGAATATCAGCAGTGACAAGTTGGAATTTCTGGATCTTGATATCATGATAGATGAGAACCTCAATTTACAAAGGAAGACTTTCAGAAAAACCACGGCTACTAATAGCTTGTTACATTTTGACAGCCTCCACCCTACATACTTGAAAACAAGTATACTACATGGGCAATACCTAAGGATCAAAAGAAACTGAAGTACCCTTGAAGACTTTTACACGAAAGCAAAGGATCTGTACTACAGGTTCAAAGAAAGGGGATACAGCCTTAGCTGCCTTCAAAAGGCTTTCCGGTAAAGTACTGCCACAACCTTGCACAGAACTTTTGCGGCTCAACAAAAAGGGAAAAACAAGGGAACAACTAGAATAATAAGTACTTTCAATAATCAACATGAATGGATAATAGAAGTAATGGGACGACATTGGAGGATACTGCTCCAGGATCCAGACATAGCGGATACACTACCACACTCTCCATCAATAACTTGGAAATGAGCACCAACTTTATGTGACCATTTGGTGCACAGTCACTTCCACACCAAAAGCAAAGACAAAGATTGGCTAACACAGCAGAACTGGGGCTGTTATAACTACAAGAAGTGTTAAGCTTGCTCATTCATAAAAGAAACAAAGAACTTTGAAAATAGTACTAAAGAAATTAGCTATAAAATACAATCAAAAATATTGTGCTTCACAACTGCAGTCATCTATATGATGCAGTTCCAATGTAAGAAACAATACATAGGCAAGACCATCCGCCAGATCAGACAACGAGTTCTGGAACATGTCCGGACTGTTCTGGACAAAGATGATGTACCAGTGGCAAGACACATCAACATTGAACACAACGGAAACATTAAGGTTATGAGATTCATTGGTATTGACCACATAAGCCTTAAAGAAAGGAATGGAGACCTGGACCGAAAACTCCTACAGAAAGAAGCAGAATGGATTTTTAAGTTAAATACTCTAAACTCGTATGGACTCAATGAGGGGTTCACTTTTGCTCCCTTCATATAAAGGTGACAATTATTTTTGGCCACGTATAAAAGAAATGCTTCTCTAGTGAAGTAATGTAATCACCTTTTCAGATCTAATAAACAAGAGCTAACACCGGTTCTTCCTTCCCTAGTTCCACATGCTCTTTGCAGACCAAAGTGTGCTGATCATTCCTGTAAAAAATATTGCAAGTTTTTGGTTCTATATTTACCCAAAAGCATATTGCCATTAGATGGGGGATAGAAACTAGTGATGGTAATAATGTCTCTTTGTCTAACAAATGGACTTCCATTAATTAATTATTCCCGTGTCTGGCAGATTGTGCCATGACTATGCTCCCTATTATCAGTGATCTCTCTCTTAACTAATGCACTGTGAGTCTTTCAACTGTTTTAACTCCTCTCTGCCGGTCCCCAAGTGGTGGAGTAGTGAAATGCATCTTTAAGACAAATAAGAAATACCCTGCTATACCACGAGGCTCCTACAAGAAAGGATGGTGCTGTGAAAAGCTGTCTCAGCTGAAACGTTCAGGCACTCAATGCATGGATGAGCCTATGACATCATCAATATGGGGCTTAGTACCTGACACAGAAAGTCGGGGACTACCATTCCAGACACTACAATAGAGGACCCTGCTGGATCTACTACCATAATCTCCCCCTGAGGAATCCTTCATCTGGAAAGGGGAAACGTGCGTCGGGCGGCAGTTGAGAAGGTTGAGCCATGGCGTGCAGGATTGAGTGAGCTGTTCTACTGGAAAACAGCAAGTTCTTCTCCATGCACCGCGAGTGTAGTTAGGGTAAGTCCTTAGGTGCCTCCATTGTGGCTGTGAGGGAATCTAGTAGGCCGATTCATGTTTTTTATTTTCTCTCCCCTACTGTCACTTTATACTGCGGTACAGTGGGACACACTTGGATTTTCTTTTCTCTATTTCTTTATGGGAAATTGTACCCTTTTTATATTACTCCAGCAATGTGTAGGCAGCATTAGATTCAGCCGACATGAGATTGATCCTTCATTGATTTCTAGCATTTTCTAGCATTTACTATATCCTTGCATATGTGACCACTTAGTATCAGGACCCACATTAGCCTACCACGACCATTACCAGGTTGGATGGTTACAGATTTTCTGTACATTTATTATAATACTATGGTTGCCACCAGGACGCGTCTAAACATACAGACTACAATACCTCCTTTACTCTGTGCCAATTTGAGCACTTAAGACACACAACCACATTCATATCATCATTTGGCATTTTACCTTAGTGAGGAGAATCTCATATATCACATTATTGTTATCGAATGTTGCAACAAACATTCTATTAGCATCAATATCTAGTTACATGTTGATACGCTTTGACCAAGGATATTGCACTGTCTCTGGTTCACTAAGGATCTACAGCCATAGACCCTAGGTTGAAAGCTCCTTATCCTGGTACTGCAGCAACATATATCTTAATTTGCATTTTAATAAATGAAAGCTGGAGTCTCATATTGTTTAAACATAACCTTTATTGTGCTCCTCCCTACAACCTCGTAAAACTTTTCTTTGTTAAAATCCATGATGATAGATATTTAATATTCCTTTTTCTTCCTTATTTTTGCTTTTATATTCTTTCATAGTTTTTCTATCAATTTACTTTATCTCTTCTAAGGCATTATCTATTTCTTGTTCTGGGTATTTTATTTCCTACTAATTTCTTCTTAATGTTTTCTGCTTGTTTGAGAAATATTTTGTTATCACTGCAGTTTCTTTTACTTCTTCTAAACTCCCCTTTTGGTATATTCCTAAGCCATTTCTTATGGTGTTGACTGCTTTTTAAGATGAAGTTAGAACAGTCTGTGGGTTTAAAATATGTTTTTGTTTTAATGTTGCCATCCTCTATATAGATATTTAAATCTAGAAAGTTTACCTCTTTTGTACTTATTTGTTCTACACATTTTAAGTTTTTTTTTATTGTTATTAATTTCCTTAATAGATTCCTTTAGGTCTTGTTCACTACATTTCCAAATTATAATTATTGTCTTTATTTATATCGCGCCAACATATTACGTAGCGCTGTACAGTGGTATTGTACAAGGCAAAAAGCAAACTTAACACCTTATAAAGAATGGAGGGCCCTGTTTTGGGGCATATAATCAAATGCACATAGTGCTTGTTTCCAAGACACCGACACACAATTGACAACTTGCAAACTTACAAATGAAAAGGATATCATCCACATATATTTTCCTTGTAATAATGTTGTTTTTCAAAGGTACCATTTTAGGAAGGTCTCTTCCCACCAACCCATGAATAGATTTGCATAGCTTGGTTCAAATTTAGATCCCATTGCTGTCCCTCTTTGTTGCAGAAAAAAAATCATTTTCAAACCAAAAATAGTTGTTATGAAGGATAAAATGTATTCCATCTAGAATTAAGTTTATTTTTCCCTTTTTAACTTTTTTCTTGATTTAAGAAATATTTTGTAGCATTTAAACCTTGCTCATGATCTATGATGATGTATAATGAGGTAACATCTATTTTAAGAAACCAACAATCTTTTTCACATTTCAGTTGTTCTAGGAAGTTGTTCTAAGGAAGTTGGTGTCTTTTACATATGACGGAATTTTTTTTACCACAGACTGGAGGAAGTAGTCAATATATTCTGACAAGTTTATAGTGATGGAATCAATACCTGAAATTATTGGTCTGCTAGAGGGGTTAGTTAGATTTTTGTGAATTTCTGGTAATATATAAAAAATTGGATTTTTGGATATTGATTAAACAGAAATTCACATAAATTTTTATTAATATTTTTTTCTTTTATACCTTTGTTTATACGACGTGTTATTTTTTTTAGTTGGATCCCATTTTAGTTTGTCGTATGTTTCTTTATCTGCTAGTTGTCTCAAGCATTCTTCAATGTATTTGTCTTTATCTAGTATAACTATTCCTCCCCCTTTATCTGCTTGTTTGATAATTATATTATTGTCCTTTCTAGATTGTTTAATGCCTGTTTCTCTAGTTTTGATAAGTTGTTTTTTTCTTTTATCATCTCTATCTTTTATATATCCGCTATTAGTAGATT
Source organism: Discoglossus pictus (assembly GCA_027410445.1). Classification (NCBI taxonomy): domain Eukaryota; kingdom Metazoa; phylum Chordata; class Amphibia; order Anura; family Alytidae; genus Discoglossus; species Discoglossus pictus. The sequence goes on from CM050163.1 coordinate 274,532,260, forward strand.
TTCAAAGATTTCCATATAATAGCTTTTAGTTTGATTTGGATTAAATGTGGATTTTCTTTTGAAATTTGTATGTATAATTCCTTCCAAGTTGCTTTTCTTGTTCTCTATATTTTTATTAGCAAAGAATCTTTTTATATTTAATTTTCTCAAAAATGTTTTGAGATCGACAAAAGGTTTACATTTATTTATATTTGATGTTGGGGCAAATTTGAATCCTTTGTTAGGTAGATTTACTTTGGCCTTGTTTAGTATTTTTTTACTTAGATTAAAAATTCCCTGTGTTGATATATTTAGTTGGTTCTTTTTTATCTCTTTCCCTCCCCTAGTTCCTCTGTATCTTTTTTTCTTTTTAATTTCTGTGGATAAATGTTTTTATTGTTTTTTTGATACCTGTATCTAAAAAAATATTGGTCAATTGTGTTAAAATGTTGGTTAATAGAGTCTTGAGCATTTAAAGGGTTTGGATTAACATCTTGTTCTATTATTATAGGGATCCCCCCCCCCTATATCCTTAATATGTCAAATATATTGCTAAGTGCGAAGGAGGTAGCAGGCTGTAATTCATGGTGAATTTCTGCTTATACTGTCATGATTTTAGAACTATGTTTTTTATTCATTTAATTTACTTGAATGTACTTTCTAGCATCCTTTGGTTCTATTTTTTATTTTTGTGTACTTATTTCACTAGGTTGCTCTATATTTTTTTCATCTAAGTTGGATTCTAGTTTTCCATTGTTTGAGTAATTTTTGTTTTGCACTGATGATTTTGTGTTTTTATGATAAAGGTTATGGTTAAAATCCATCCAATTTTGATGTTTTCTGTATGCAAAATATGTGATATTCCTATTAAATTCGTGGGGCCTCATTCAATTATCGGCCGTAAAACGGCCGCAAGGCTGCGATTCCTTGCGGGGGTTCCGTTACCTTGCAATTCAATTAAACGGCCCCGCAAGGATCACCTCTTACGGCCGGCCGCATATCTTGCAACCGGCCGTAAGCTCAGAAATCTTTCACTCTCAAGCTTGCACATCAGCCCAAACCCGAGTTTACATTAACTGTTTATTTTCCGGCCGCAGCGTGGGCGGGTCTGAGGTTCTCCAAGCCCTCGGGACCTTTTACATGGATATTTGACATATATAAAAAAAAAAATATTTACGGATTTGAGTATAGGGGAATGTTGTGCTATTTTTGCTAACACCTACAATCCATTTATGGTCTCCTCAGAGTGCAGGATGGCTTTATTTTGGGTATATTTTGTGCTTAATTGGTGCTAGCGGGACCTTTTTCCTGCAAGTAAGCTGCGGCTCGGTTTTAGCCTTGCAGAGAGGCTTCCCGGAGCAATTGAATAGCAAACAGGATTTTCTTGCGGCCGATTCTCTTGCGGCCGTTTTAGATCAAAGGCTTTCCTCCGGCGCGAGCGGCCGCAAGGGATAGCAAGGCGCCAGCCGCAAGCCTGCCGGAAGCCCCGGCTGGAGGGGAATAGAATAGCCGAATAGCTTGCGGTCATAGAATGAGGCCCGTGGTGTTTTCTAATCGTAATATCTTTTTCTAATTTAAACTCAGCAAGGGGGAGGAATAGTTATACTAGACAAAGACAAATACATTGAAGACTGCCAGAGACAACTAGCAGATAAATAAACATACCACAAACTAAAATGTGAAATGAAAAAAATAAATAAAAAAATTAACACATCATATAAACAATCCTTAATAAAGGCATAAAAGAAAAAAATATTATTCAAATTTTTTGTTTAATCAATATCCAAAAATCTCATGTTTTTTATATATTACCAAAAATTCACAAAAATCTAACTAACCCCCCTGGCAGACCAATAATTTCAGGTATTGATTCCATCACTACAAACTTATATATTGACTACTTCCTCCAGTCTGAGGTAAAAAAAACTTTGGACATATGTAAAAGACACCATTGCTATAATTAACTTTGTAGAACAACTGAAATGGGAAAAAGATTGGTGGTTAGTTACAATACATGTCACCTCATTATACACCATCATTGATCATGAACAAGATTTAAATGCTACAAAATATTTCAAGAAAATAAGTTAAAAAGGGAACAAATAAACTTAATTCTAGAAGGAATACATTTTATCTTTCATAACAACAAATTTTAGGTTTGAAAATGAATTTTTCGTGCAAGACAGAGGGACAGCAATGGGAACTAAATTTGCACTAAGCTAAAATGTTACTTTTGAAAAATAACATTATTACATGGAAAAGATATGTGGATGATATCCTTTTCATTTGGAAAGGTGGTGAACAAGACCTAAAGGAATTTATTAAGGAAATTAATATTAATAAAAATAACTTAAAATTTATAGAACAAATGGGGGCGTGTCTACCAGCCGAAGAGTACAGATGTGCTGAGCTGCAGCTCTGCCACAAACAACAATAAATAAGGGAATATAAACCCTTGATTGGGGTCATTCCCCAAATATAAAGACACAATCAGAACCAGCAATGTCGAACCAGCAGAAAGATCCAAATTTCAGCTAGATCCGTCAACTTCTCCCATAGCGTGGTTGAGGCCTACTACACCTGGCCTTGCACGGCGGTGGATTGCAGCAACCCCCCACGCTAACAACAAAGACCGTCACCAGAGTCCAGTTGCCATTCCAGCTGGGCATGGCGCAGCATAAGAAGCAAGGCGCAGCAGTCTAGATGTCTTATACCCTGGCGCTGCCTCAACGGACTCCTTACAGCAACAGTCGGTGAGCATCGGCAGAAGGAGACACAAGGCATCAAGAGAGCCCAGGGACACACCTGGGTACAAAAGGAGAGGCGGACACAGAGCTTCGAGACGGCCCAGAGGTGAGCGGACGGCTGGGAAGGAAAGGCGGAGATCCAGCGAGACGGTGGCCATCTTCCACCACGAGGTAGGGGGGCTACGGGGATAAGACTGGGAGGCCAAGCAACCAGGCAATCCCGGGATTCAGGCACCGATAAGGCGCTACCTCTGGGTGCCACCAAGTGAAAGGATCGCTCCCCCCTCCCCTGTGGTGGCAACTCCAGGAGGACCAGAACCGTCGCAGCCATTTAGTAGCAAAGGGGATAGCGCGGGGCGCCAAACCGCCATCTTAGCTTCCCCTCGGCAAGGCTTCCTGCAAAAACACAGGCGGCCATCTTGGGACAGCTGGAGCAGCAGAGAGTTTTTATGGTGGCAGCCCACTCAAGGGCCTACACAATCTTTACAGCAATTCATAGCATAAATAAAAGGAAACAGACATGATGACCTAGAGCTCACAAAGGGGCAAGCAGATAATGATCACAAGGACACTCACAATACCCCAGGGAGCACTATAGGTTAATAAGAAGGTTCTTTTCCAACTGATTGATAATATTATTACAGTGGAGATAGTTCCAAAGAAATTAAGATGATATTGGAAAGTTAACACTGGTAAAGGCTGACTATTGATAGTAGACTACCACCCTGTGGCCACTGGTTGAAACAGATAATTTCAACAGGAATATCAATCACAGTGGAGGGGTACACCCAGGCATCGTACCAGGAGCATTATAAAACATTAAATGTAAGCCAACACATAAACTTCCACGGAAAAACAATCTTCAGGTAATTGTCCGGTACAAGACAGGACTACGGCTATCATTTGCCTGTTCACCATACACTGCAGCCCCGCTTAAACACGGGGAAATTCTTTATGCTGGACTGTTGTACAGTGTTGACCGTAGGGGGGACAGCTAAGCATGTGCATATACATAACAGGTCAAATGCTGAAGATCACAGCCCAATTGCGGCGGTTACATTCTGTAAATGAAGCTCACTAAGCAGTAATCCCCCTCACAGGCCGCCAGGATCGACCTATTAGACCTTCGGACACTATGAATAGATAAGCTTAGACTGAAGGGAGCTCCCACCTGGGATCAAACGATTTCATTGCCACATCTCTGAGAACTTAAATATTGGGCCCACATTTATAAAAGTATGGTCTTTATAACCTGGACATAAAGATGGGCAAATCAAAGCGAAATCTACCCTCACGCAGTATCCAAGAACATTTCAAGGCACACCAACAAACCCAAGTCTCCCCGCATACATCTATAATGGGTTCATCAGAGGGCACAGACATAGAAGAGGATAATCCTCACGCAAAACAATCTACAAAACTGTCAGACATTTCTCTACCAGATTTTAACAATTTACTTAAATCTCATTTTGACAAAGCCGTGAAAGAAATTAGGCAGGATTTACAAGATCTTGGGCATTGCATCCATTTACTTGAAACAATATACGATCAAATTGTGGATACCCAACAGAAAGACCGGTTGGATATAACACAGAACTGTGCCCATATTGTTACGTTGGAAAACAAATTGGAAGACCTAGAAAACAGGTCCAGACACAATAATATAAGAATCAGAGGGATACCAAAATCAGCGGGAGATCTGAAAATGTATTTGAATGTGGTTATCCACAATCTCCTACCGCACCTCCCTGAGGACTCTTGGGAGATTGAAAGGGCACACAGGGCTCTGGGGGGTCCCAATTCCTCAAAGCAACCGAAAGATGTCATAGAACGATTCCTCTGTCAGGGGACAAGAAACTTGATACTGGCAAAGTCTCGGAAGACACAGTCCATCACCGGCCCGGATGGCGCCCAAATACAGATCTTCGCTGACCTGGCTCCCTCCACTCTGCTAAAACGAAAGCAATTAAAACCGGCTTTGTTAATCTTGATCAAGAATGATAAAGTACAGGTAGGGGTTCCCTTTCAGCTTATCAATCCAAGTAGGGGCGACTAATCATATGGTTCGCACCCTAGAGCAATGCAATGCAGTTCTTTCAGATTTAAATCTTATACCCAGAGGGGACACTCTTGAAACTCCTACGGGAACAAATTTGTCTTCAAGGCCAAGAAGGGAATGGTCTGAAGTCCAATGGTCAAGACGTCAAAGTAAACATCAGGATCAAAATTTAGAACCCACTGCCTCGCCTCCAAGATCTTTAGCAAAGATCTAAACTGGACTTATACTATGGAACTATAGAGGGGATAGGGCACGGTGAACTTTGCCTGGAGAGGTTCAAAAGAATAATGGACCCGAAGGACGCTATTCAGTGCAGGACCACCTCTTCTATAACTCATAGACAAAATTCTGGACTTACAATTTGGGAACTGTGACCAATTGGCAAAAGGGTTAAGATGTCAGGGCAAAATTCTCTAGCTTTTGTAACATTAAATTGTCATAAGTTTCTTTAGACCATCCTGATAGGGTTCCCAGTAACTCTTACAACGTACAATAGCACTATTAGATGTGGGTATTACAGTTTAGAGTTTGAGAGACAGGAATGAGTAAACTGTGAGACCATTAAGTCCAGTAGTAAAGAGCCTTCAGTGGGGTCTCAAGATGAAGGGCTAACCGTGGGTCAGATCATTGGATATAGGCTCTGAGAAGGGGTATTTTGTTTTTTACTTTGAGTAGATCTTAGATATCTACAACCGACTATTGATCGGAAAGTGATTCCTCGGCAGAGGGGATAGATAGGAAAATGAGGATTTTGTTTTCCTCCCCTGGCATGAAAGTGCCTTAAGTGATTGGCTGAGGAAAAGTCAAGGTTTAGCGGTTAACCTGTTATGTTTATATGTTATGTGTTACAGGTTTTAGTTCAATATGTTATTTCTTTCTTTTCTCCTTTTTGTGGTTCCAGATACCAGACTACATGAAATGGTTTCTCCGCCTTCTCCGGGGCCAGCCCCACCGACCGTCAAACCTCTAGCATGTGGGGCAGTAGGGGTAGACAGAGATTTTTACAGAGATTAGCAAAGCTTCTGCATATCTGTGGAGGTACCATGACAGACACCTCTTTTGTCTTTGTTTCACATAATGTACGGGGTTTTAACTCTCAATTTAAAAGACGAAAGGCCTTTTTGTCCTATAAACCCCTACACCCAGATGGGATTTTCCTACAGGAAACACATTTTGCGCGTAATAGACTTCCCAAATTTTTGCATAAGGAATACCCGTCTTTTGTCGCTACCACCCAACCTACCAAAAGAAAGGGAGTAGCTATCCTGCTTCATAAGCACTTTCCATTTGTTATCAAACATAGGAAAATAGACTCTAAAGGCAACTTTGTGGTATTGACAGGTACATTGATGGGTACAAAATTATCTTTGGTTTCATTTAACTCGCGGACCACGGCCCCACACAAATCCTTTATAAACCTTCTTAAATACCTAAAGTCAGCGGACCTGGGGAGGATTGTGCTAGGGGGAGATCTTAATCTAGTTCTGGACCCCAATCTAGATAGATCGGGCCGGGATGGAGGTGGCAGATATTTAAACAAATTGAAATGGATAGACACATTACTTAAAGACCTGTACCTGTTAGATGCATGGAGGTTACTACATCAGGTTGAGAGGGGGTACACCTTTTACTCGTCAGTACACGGCACGTATTCCCGAATAGATACCATCTTGATAGACTCATTACTCTCAGATAATATAGATAAGGCAGATATTCATCAGTGCCCGTGGTCAGACCACTCCCAGAAAAGCAGACCCCCTACAGCTGGAGACTAAATGAGAACATTTTGTCCAACCCAATAGTGGGAAAACAAACAGTGGATGATCTTGAGCTATTCTTTGCGACCAACATCACCCCAGACTCAGATATGGGATGGACCTGGCTGTCCCACAAAGCCTTCATAAGGGGCTTCCTTATTAAAATAGCAAGCGGTCTCAAAAGCCAATCCAAACAAAGGGAGGAGTCCCTAAAAAAAAACTTAGGAGATCTAGAAAGATTAAATCAACAAAACACTTCCAGACATTTACATAAAAAAATAGATAAAATTAGACTGGAGCTGGATATGTTATTATCTAATCACACTGAAAAAGCAATTAGATGGACAAATCACAGGTTCTATGCCAAGGCTAATAAGCCGGATAGCTTACTAGCCAAAAAAAGTAAAAGCAAAATTTCGCAGTCAAAAATTTACAGAATTAGAACCCCTACAGGCGAGGTCACGGCCAGCCCTAATCTAATACAAAAAACCTTTCTGGAATTTTTCCAGAAGATATATTCATCAGGCCCGCATCAACATCAGCAAGAGCAGCAGAATCTTGCCTTCTTGAACTCATGTGATTTGCCCACTCTGACTTTGGAGGAAGGGGAGCTCCTTAACTCAAGGGTGGAGGAATCCGAGGTTAGAAAAACTATTATAGGCCTGAAAGGTGGGAAGGCCCCAGGCCCGGATGGATTCACCAACCTGTAAACAAATCTTTTTAATCACATCCTGGAAGGCCATCAAATGCCACAGGAATTGAACCAGGCAGACTTGATATTCTTCCCCAAAGAAGGTAGGGATCCCCTAGAAGTTAAAAATGATCGCCCAATATCGCTCCTAAATGGAGATATTAAAATCTTAGCAAAGCTAATGGCTAATAGAATCTCACAATTCCTCCCCAGACTCATCCATAAAGATCAAGTGGGATTTGTTCCTTGCAGGCAAACAGGGGACAATATTAGGCGTACTTTAAATCTAGTTTCATGGGCGTCCCAAAACCGCACCCCAACTTGCTTATTGGCCTTAGATATAGAAAAAGCTTTTGACACCGTAGCATGGCCATATCTCAGAGCGGTTCTATCCAAATTGGGCTTTGGGGGTAAATTTATGGACTTGATTGAGACCTACTATAGATCTCCCAAAGCAAGGTTGAAACTTCCAGGCGATTCCATGGCGCAAATTGAGGAACAAAGGGGCACCAGACAGGGATGCCCCCTCTCACCCTTACTATTCGCCCTGGCAATAGAGCCGCTAGCGCAGTCTATACGCTCAAATTCTAAGATTACGGGGATCCAGATTGGCCATCATCACTACAAATGCAGCCTCTTTGCGGATGATTTTTTAGGTTTACTCACAAAACCTGCCACCTCCATCCCGGAGCTAATAGGACTTCTTACCCACTTTGGAAACCTCTCGGGACTCAAAATAAATGTGGCTAAATCGGAAAGCACTAGGCATTGCGCTCTCTCAGACGGACATGCAATACCTTAAGCAAAACTTTGATTTTTCCTGGTCTAAATCTCATATTAAATACTTGGGAGTAGTGATGTCGCGAACATTAAATTTTAGGTTCGCGAACCGCGGACGCGAACTTCATCAAATGTTCGTGAACGGGTGAACCAGGCGAACCGCCATAGACTTCAATGGGCAGGCGAATTTCAATACCCACAGGGACTCTTTCTGGCCACAATAGTGATGGGAAAGTTGTTTCAAGGGGACTAACACCTGGACTGTGGCATGCCGGAGGGGGATCCATGGCAAAACTCCCACGGAAAATTACATAGTTGATGCAGAGTCTGGTTTTAAGCCATAAAGGGCATACATCACCTAACATTCCTAAATTGTTTGGAATAACATGCTTAAAAAACATCAGGTATGATGTTGTATCGATCAGGTAGTGTAAGGGTTACAACCACTTCACAGTAACAGACCAATCACCCCGTTTAATGCACCGCAAACAACCGCAAACAGTCCCTTTGCACAACCGCAAACTTCCCATTTGCACAAGGTTGGATACCAAGCTAGCCAAGTCCCGTTCCTTGTCCTCACTGATGTCATTGAAGGTCTCTTCCTCCACCCAGCCACCAAGGGTCCCCGAAAGGTGACAACAAGCCCCCTGGGACGCCTGCTGTGTTTGTTCTTCCACCTCCTCAAAGCCACCTTCCTCCTCTGACTCCTCTTCTTCAGACTCCTCTCTCTGCGTTGCCTCTGTCTGCATTATTATAAGGTGTGTACTGTTAAGTAGTACTATTCCTATTGGTTTAATCCCTGTTACGTCCACTATTAGGGGACGTGTATATGGCATTGATTTTTGGAACAGGGAGATGGAAAAAGATGCTTGGTCGGACCTCCTACTTCGAATTTGGGGCACTGCACGTGCAATGTAATGTGCCACCAGATAGGAGTGGTGTATTAAGTTGTACTATTTATTCCTATCAAATTGATACCTGTTACGTCACCTATCAGGGGACGTGTATATGGCATGGATTTTTGGATGCGGGAGATGGAAAAAGATGCTTGGTCGGTCCTCCCACTTCAAATTTGGGGCACTGCGCGTGCAATCTAAGGTGCCACCAGATAGGAGAGTTGTGTATTCAGTTGTACTATTTAATCCTAGCAGTTTTGATGTATGCTTTCCTTCAGATGGAAGGCTCTGGAAGGGAGTGTATGCTGCTGATTGGCTGGAATGTGTCTGCTGACTGTGAGGTGCAGGGTCAAAGTTTCCTCAATGATAAAGAATAGGGGGCGGACCGAAAAGCGCATGTGTTCGCCTTCCGCTGAAAAACGCGAACGTGCCAAAATCGCAGCGAATAGTCCGCAGGCGAACTGTTTGCGACATCTCTACTTGGGAGTGTCTATCACCGGTAAATTAGCAGATCTATATAAAACAAATTATTTACCCTTGTACAAGGAGCTGGTGTTGGATCTGCAGAGATGGTCGAAAGGCAGAATCTCATGGCTAGGTAGGATCCATGCGGTTAAAATTAATATTCTTCCCAGGCTTTTATATTTATTCCGCACACTTCCGATCCCAATTGTTTATAGGTATCTCAAGAGGTTTCAAAATCAAATCTTTAAATTCATATGGAACTACAAACCTTCGAGGATTTCCAAATCTACCATGCACAAAGATAAAACCAAAAGGGGGCTATCATGTCCCAACTTTAAATTAAAGCGGCACAGCTCTCATTTATCCCCCTAGCGCATTCCTCCCAACACCAACCTCTATGGGTTTTTATAGAAAGCATGCAAATGCTTCCATACTCATGGGACACCATTATATGGCTCCCTAGGCCAAGTAAAATTCTGGGGAAAATAAAGAACCCAATGATCAAACACTCATTAGCGATATGGACCGGGGCGACCAGTCTTTATCAGGTGGCTCCAAAATTAGCCAGCATCTCTCCTATCATACATAACCCATTTCTAACTATTCAGCTAACCCCAACATCTAAACATTGGTGGTACTCCAGGAAGTTATTGTGTTTTGGGGCCTGGTATCGAGAAGGGGCAGTAGTTACCTTTGAATATATGAGAGACAAACATGACTTACCTTTAACAAAGCACTACACATTTTGTAGGTTGAGACATTTTGTAAGCTCTACTATAAATTCTTTAGGACCCCCGGAAACCAATTGGCTTGTTAGAATCTGTAGGGATCTTCCACTGTCGAGCAATATTATAAGTTTATTATATGGTGCATTTAATGAGATGCCAAAATCACCTAAAACAAAATAAATGCATTCATGGGAAGAGGACCTGGGATATACCCTAGATCACACGGTTTGGGAACAAAGCTGGCGCAGCCTTACCAGAGGATCCTTAAACTATAGTGTGTTGGAGACATCAATTAAGGTTTTTCACAGAATTTATCACACACCAGTTAAACTCTTTAAGTGGTGTTTGACTCAAGATGCTAACTGCTTCAGAGGCTGCAGAGACCCAGGTACTTTCCTACATATATGGTGGGTGTGTCCTGAGGTGAGGGGACTTTGGTCAGAAGTATTTAAGTTAGCTTCGAAAATATTTAAAATGAAAATACGCAAGTCCATGGAGGTCTCCCTCCTGGGCCTACACTGCTCGCTTCTAACATCTCATCAGAACCGGCTACTGCAATTTCTGATGCTGGCCACCAAAAGCCATATTGCTCGACAGTGGAAGTCCTCAAACTTAAACCTGCAGGCAGTGAAGAAAAAGTTACATTTCATTTTGATCAATGAGCGAATAACCCATATCCTGGAAGACTCGGTCCCTAAGTTTATGGATATTTGGGCTCCATGGTTAATGGAACCCGATAGTATTGTGCTGGGAGCTGGCACAAACTGTTGAGAAATAGATGAGGTCTGGGGGGGTTGATGGCCCTGGAGGAGGTGGACAGAGGCAAGAAATACTGGACAACATCTTTTTTCTACCTGGTTAACCTATGAAGGAACCGTTATATGATTTACTTAATTATTGATTTATTTATTTAATTGTCTATTTTTATTTTTTATTTTTTATTTTTATTCCTTTCCCCAGTTGGGAATTGGATTGTACTAAGGTTATAAATCAAAGAAACCATGATATGTTAAATAAAAAATAAAAAAGTAAAATTTAGGCTTTGGCAAATGGATCTCCGGAGAGGGGACTACGAAAATAATAAGCTAACTCCAAACACTGGAGCTAGACTCGCAGATACTGAGTACAAAAATAAATCTATATATGTGAAAGTTGTACCTACTGGATATGAATGTATATTCTTTGTGATGTGATTTACCATTGCCTAATAGAAATTCATTGTTATAAAAAAAAAATTTATAGAACAAATAAGTAAAAAAGAGGTAAACTTTCTAGATTTAAAAATCTACATAGAGGATGGAAACATTAAAACAAAAACATATTTTAAACCCACTGATGGAACTTCCTCTTAAAAAACAGCTAACTTCCTCTTAAAAACAGTCAACACCATGAGCAATGGCTTAGGAATATACTAAAAGGGGAGTTCAGAAGAAGTAAAAGAAACTGCAGTGGTAACAAAATATTTCTAAAACAAGCAGAAAACATTAAGAGGAAATTTGTAGAAAAAAATGACCCAGAACAAGAAATAGGTAATGCTTTAGAAGAGATAAAGAAAATTTATAGAAAAACTATGCTAGAATAAAAGCAAAAATAATGAAGAAAATAAAGAATATGAAATGTCTATCATCATGGAGTATAACACAAATCATAAACAGATAAAAGCATGCTTAATACAGAACAGACTATAAATAAAAGAGGGAAAGGGAATTTTTTTAGATGTGGGCTATGTAATGCATGCAAAACCTGTACAAATTAATTTCCTAAAGACAGTATAGTGGAGAGCACTTCAAATACAAACCAAATTAAGGTGTCAAACTAAATATCATGTAAATCTAGAAATGTGGTCTACACACTAGAATGTAGCTGTAAGAAACAATACATAGGCCGCACCTCTAGACCTCTTCACAAAAGAATTGAGGAACATAACAGAAATATCAAAAAAGGTTTTCCAAATCATTCAGTTTCAAAACACTTTAAGGAAGCACACCAACAAAACCCAGGAGAAATTAAATGTTTAGGTGTTTTAGAGATTAAACAGAATTGGAGAGGGGTGAAACACAGTAAAAACATTATCTCAAAAAGGAGAGATAATATATTATTTAAACACCATGGCCCCCAAAGGTTTAAAAGTAGATTTTGACTTAAATTTGTTCATCTAATAAAATCAGCCACTAAGTCACTATCAAATTGCAGTACCATGAAGTAACAGTAGTTAGCAGTAAAACAAAATGTGAAAAAGACACCATTTATCAGTTGCAATCAGCAAGCAGATATAATCACACAAATAATTAAGTTATTAAATAAACTATATCATGATTGTTAGGAAACTATTTTAACACATATACAGCCTTATTAAATTCCAGCCTCGTAGATAAGAGGCTTCTACTTAAATCCTACGTACTGCAAATTTATAAAAGTTACGACGCTATTAAATTAGCCCTGCTGCGAGCAACGTGTGAACTACACAGCACGGCGATCTGAGTGAACACTGCGAAAATCTACATGAGGAGTGACAGCCTGCGAGATGATCTCGCAGGCTCCCACACCTCATCAATTGCTGCGGGGGTCCTAAACGGGACCTCCGCGGCAGTCCCACACATAAGCCCTGCTGTGGGGGGTACTCCAACTAACTCACCTGCACCCAAAATTAACCCCTCTCCATGCGGGGGTCCCCATCGGGACCCCTGAAGTTTCCCCACATTAACCCCTTGCTGCATGGGTCCATAGGGACCCCCGCAGCCCGCCCACATTAACACATTGCAGCGGGGGTCCCCAATCAGCACCGATCAGGCCCCCGCTGCATTTAAAAGTTAAAAATTCCCCGCTGCGGCTCCTTAAAGGGCCCACGGCACACTATTGGCAATCCCGGCCCGGCACCTAAAATTAACCCCCCTCTATGCTGGGGGTCCGCATCAGGACCCCTGAACTTTCCCCACATTAGCCCCTTGCAGCAGGGGGCCCCCTATCTATCTAATATACAATAAATCCTAACTACATACAAAAACCCTAATTCTAAGCTAAAATAAAATAATTAAGACCACTTACCTTGGTAGATGTCCCTTCAGATCACCAACCTAGGGGGAAAAAAATAAAAAAATAGTGCAACACATTAACATAAAATAAATAAACATTATACACATTCTAAATATTCTACTCACCTTTCCAGCATGTCCCCGTCCTTCTTCTTTTCTTCTCTGGCGCGGCACCTGTTAAAAAAAACACATTACATCAATAAAATATACATATAAACATAGCACAAAATAAAATAAAATAAACATAATATACATTGTACTTACCTAACTGCGATGTCCCCGGCCTCCTCCTCTTCTGCCCCGGCTAGGCCCTGGAACAATCCGCGGGCCAAAAAAAAAAAACGCTAATGAGACTCCTAGAGCCTTTTTCGGAAGGAAATTGGCAATGGCGGCTTCTGATTGGCTGAAAACGCTGTCTATCAAATTTCAGTCAATCAGAAGGTGTCAATGTGTGAGGCAATCAGGATGGGATACATCCCAAAATCCCACCCTGATTGGCTAACGCACCTGTCAATCTTTATTTAAACCAATCACAAGGCGCATATGCCTTCAGGCAATCACAATGGGATACACCCCCACGGAGTGATTGGCTGAAGGTATTTGCGCCTTTTGATTGGCTGTTGTCAATGTCAATTAGTATTACAGCTAATGAGAAGGCGCAGATGTCTTCAGCCAATCACCCCGTGGGGGTGTATCCCATTGTGATAGGCTGATGGCAATAAAGCCTTCTCATTAGTTTAAATAAAGTTTGACAGGTGCATTATGCAATCAGAGTGAGATTCTGGGGTGTATCCCTTTCTGATTGGCTCACACATTGGCGTCTTCCGATTGGCTGAATTTGATAGACAGTGTTTTCAGCCAATCAGAAGCCACCATTGCCAATTTCCTTCCGGAAAAGGCTCTAGGAGGCTCATTAGCATCGGGGAGGTCTGCGAGTGCGGACCTCCATTATAGGAAGAAGAGGGGCAGAAGAGGAGGAGGCCGGGGAAATCGCGGGGAGGTAAGTACAATGTATATTATGTTGATTGTATTTTGTGGTATGTTTATATGTATATTGTATTAATTAGTGATGTCGCAAACCTAAAATTTTCAGTTCGCGAACCGCGAACTCGAACCTCCGCAAATGTTCGCGGAGGGGCGAACATCGGCGAACCGCCATAGACTTCAATGGCCAGGCGAATTTTAAAACCCACAGGGACTCTTTCTGGCAACAATAGTGATGGGAAAGTTGTTTCAACGGGACTAACACCTGGACTGTGGCATGCCGGAGGGGGATCCATGGCAAAACTCCCATGGAAAATTACATAGTTGATGCAGAGTCTGGTTTTAAGCCATAAAGGGCATAAATTACCTAACATTCCTAAATTGTTTGGAATAACGTGCTTTAAAACATCAGGTATGATGTTGTATCGATCAGGTAGTGTAAGGGTTAGGCCCGCTTCACAGTGACAGACCAAACTCCCCGTTTAACGCACCGCAAACAACCACAAACAGTCCATTTGCACAACCGGAAAATCGCCATTTGCACAAGGTTGGATACCAAGCTAGCCATGTCCTGTTCCTTGTCCTCACTGATGTCATTGAAGGTCTCTTCCTCCACCCAGCCACCAAGGGTCCCCGAAAGGTGACAACAAGCCCCCTGGGACGCCTGCTGTGTTTGGTCTTCCACCTCCTCAAAGCCACCTTCCTCCTCTGACTCCTCTTCTTCAGACTCCTCTCACTGCATTGCCTCTCTCTGCATTATTATAAGGTGTGTTAAGTAGTACTACTCTTATCACCTGTTACAGCACATATCAGGGGGTGTGTATAAGGCCTGGATTTTTAGAACCAGGAGATGGAAAAAGATGCTTTGTTGGTCGTATCACTTCAATTTTGGGGCACGGCACGTGCAGTCAAAGGTGCCACCAGATAGGAGTGACGTGTTTGTAAGTACTACTCTTATCAGTTTAATACTTGTTACGTCACCTATCAGGGGGCGTGTATAAGGCCTGGATTTTTAGAACCAGGAGATGGAAAAAGATGCTTTGTTGGTCATATCACTTCAATTTTGGGGCACGGCACGTGCAGTCAAAGGTGCCACCAGATAGGAGTGACGTGTTTGTAAGTACTACTCTTATCAGTTTAATACTTGTTACGTCACCTATCAGGGGGCGTGTATAAGGCATGGATTTTTAGAACCAGGAGATGGAAAAAGATGCTTTGTTGGTCGTATCACTTCAATTTTGGGGCACTTTGAGACATTAGCTTCTTACGCTCAAACATGTCCTTTACAGGCACTATGGGCAAATGAGCAGGAACTGCTCAAGGCGAGAGACGCAGTGGCGGATGGTTGAGAGGGGGCAAGGAGGACAGTAGTGGTTGATGTGGCTGATGATGCTGGACCAGGAGGAGGATTGCGGCTTTGAGTTTGTGTGCTGCTTGTACTCATGTGTTGGTCTGGAGTCACCCAAACATTAGGTCTCAACCTGTAGAGGATAAGGGAACGAGGCTACTCTAGACCTCATTCATCATTACCGGTTTTGACAGATTGGTACTATGCGTCCAAGCTACTGTGAAAACAGATATGAGTGGCACTGTGCACTTGCAGAAGTTGGTAGAGTAGACGCTGTAGGTCTGACACACACGCTTGCAGACAACTAACTGCTATGCAATCTATTACAGTAGAAAAAATGTTTTTTGTTTTAAATGTACACTACGGTTACACCAGATGTGAGTGGTGTGTTAAGTAGTACTACTCCTATCAGTTTAATCCCTGTTATGTGCTTTTTTTGGGGGTTTGGTTGTTGAAGGCACAGTGCAGCACCAGAGGACAGAAAAATTAGGCATGTACACATGCTTGAAAAATTAGGTATTGTTGATCTTGCAGCGAGCAGAGAAGAAGGTAGGCCTGATTCAACGCCCCAGCCCGCATACCCACACTCAGAGATTGAGGGGGGGACCCGAGAAGGCCACGGGTCGTAGATATAAAGGGGGGCCATCCCAAATAAGCACACAAGCAGGGACAAAGGTAGTGAAGGGGACATAGAGGCCCATGGACTGATGGTCGCCATCTTGGCAGGAAAATGGCCCAGCAATTAAGCCAAACTGACCCAGCACAGGCAGCTACTTGAGTCAAACGCTGTACAATTACACCTTAATAAAGCGGAAACATGCAGCAGAAGGGATTCTAAACGGCCACACGGGGACAAGGAGGCTAACAGCCCCTACAGTCTCTGCACCACTCTTTTTAACAGATAACCCAATGGGCTAATTAGGGACCTTGCCCACATAAAAAAACAGAATTTTATTGGAGGAATTATTAGTGTCTTTACCCCCCAAGAGAGGACATAATATACAGTATCTTTAGACTACCTGATGGCCAAGCCTCCTTTAGCCCCAATGCTATCCAAGAAACATTTCAAAACTTTATCTGACTGGGGGTCTATAGAGTGACATTAGTACTGACCTTTATATGACTGGGGGTCTATAGAGGGACATTAGTAATGACCTTTATCTGACTGGGTGTCTATAGAGGGACATTAGTAATGACCTTTATCTGACTGGGTGTCTATTGAGGGACATTAGTACCGACCTTTAGCTGACTGGGTGTCTATAGAGGGACATTAGTACTGACCTTTATCTGACTGGGTGTCTATAAAGTGACATTAGTACTGACCTTTATATGACTGGGGGTCTATAGGTGACATTAGTACTGACCTTTATCTGACTGGGTGTCTATAGAGTGACATTAGTACTGACCTTTATATGACTGGGGGTCTATAGGTGACATTAGTACTGACCTTTATCTGACTGGGTGTCTATAGAGGGACATTAGTAATGACCTTTATATGACTGGGGGTCTATAGGTGACATTAGTACTGACCTTTATATGACTGGGTGTCTATAGAGGGACATTAGTAATGGCATTTAAATGACTGGGGATCTATAGAGGGACATTAGTACTGACCTTTATCTGACTGGGTGTCTATAGAGGGACATTAGTAATGACCTTTATCTGACTGGGTGTCTATAGAGGGACATTAGTCCTGACCTTTAGCTGACTGGGTGTCTCTAGAGGGACATTAGTACTGACCTTTACCTGACTGGGTGTCTATAGAGTGACATTAGTACTGACCTTTATATGACTGGGGGTCTATAGGTGACATTAGTACTGACCTTTATCTGACTGGGTGTCTATAGAGTGACATTAGTACTGACCTTTATATGACTGGGGGTCAATAGGTGACATTAGTACTGACCTTTATATGACTGAGGGTCTATAGAGGGACATTAGTAATGACCTTTATATGACTGGGGGTCTATAGGTGACATTAGTACTGACCTTTATCTGACTGGGTGTCTATAGAGGGACATTAGTAATGACCTTTATATGACTGGGGGTCTATAGAGGGACATTAGTACTGACCTTTATCTGACTGGGTGTCTATAGAGGGACATTATTAATGACCTTTATCTGACTGGGTGTCTATAGAGGGACATTAGTACTGACCTTTAGCTGACTGGGTGTCTATAGAGGGACATTAGTACTGACCTTTATCTGACTGGGTGTCTATAGAGTGACATTAGTACTGACCTTTATATGACTGGGGGTCTATAGGTGACATTAGTACTGACCTTTATCTGACTGGGTGTCTATAGAGGGACATTAGTACTGACCTTTATATGACTGGGGGTCTATAGGTGACATTAGTACTGACCTTTATCTGACTGGGTGTCTATAGAGGGACATTAGTACTGACCTTTATATGACTGGGGGTCTATAGGTGACATTAGTACTGACCTTTATCTGACTGGGTGTCTATAGAGGGACATTAGTAATGACCTTTATATGACTGGGGGTCTATAGGTGACATTAGTACTGACCTTTATCTGACTGGGTGTCTATAGAGGGACATTAGTAATGACCTTTATATGACTGGGGGTCTATAGAGGGACATTAGTACGGACCTTTATCTGACTGGTTGTCTATAGAGGGACATTAGTAATGACCTTTATCTGACTGGGTGTTTATAGAGGGACATTAGTACTGACCTTTAGCTGACTGGGTGTCTATAGAGGGACATTAGTACTGACCTTTATCTGACTGGGTGTCTATAGAGTGATATTAGTACTGACCTTTATATGACTGGGGGTCTATAGGTGACATTAGTACTGACCTTTATCTGACTGGGTGTCTATAGAGGGACATTAGTAATGACCTTTATATGACTGGGGGTCTATAGAGGGACATTAGTACTGACCTTTATCTGACTGGGTGTCTATAGAGTGACATTAGTACTGACCTTTATATGACTGGGGGTCTATAGGTGACATTAGTACTGACCTTTATCTGACTGGGTGTCTATAGAGGGACATTAGTAATGACCTTTATCTGACTGGGGGTCTGTAGAGGGACATTAGTACTGACCTTTATCTGACTTGGGGTCTATAGAGGGACATTAGTACTGACCTTTATCTGTCTGGGGGTCTATAGGTGACATTAGTCCTGACCTCCTGCTGCAGTATTATTACTCCCAGTACTCCCAGGCTTGCTACTATTAGATATAATAACCTCAGTTTCGTTTCCTTATCTGTTGGTAACATCAAAATATGATTATTAAATATTTCATATTTGTTTGTTTTTTTCTCCCAAAGTGAACCCCTTTGTGTGTGTCCCACAGATGTGGCGTTTCCGCTCTGCGTATGTTGGATTTGTACCGCTCAAAAAGTATGAAAAGAGATCCCCCCCCCTTGAAGCCCATTAATCACATCATCAGTAAATTGTATGTAACAGATTCCAGTGTTTAGGGTTTATGACCCAATACTGCGATCATATCACTTATGACAAAAATCTGTATTTGTCGTATTATTCAGACGCGCGTGCATCTTTGTGTTACATTTCCTGATACTTTTATTATCTTGATCTTTATATATTTACTAGCGACTTGCCCATCAAAAAATTGCGGCAATAAGATTGTAAGGCAGGTAATGGTTTGGACGAGACATTCATTTTGTTGGCGGTTGGAGATCCTTCGGCGCTCATTGCGAGGCTGTTGGTTGTATTTTTTTTCTGATAGGCGCTTTTGCTGTTATTCTTTGGTCGGCGGTGATGTGTTTTTTGCGCTTATTGCAAGGCTTTGTATGCTATGAGCAGCGTTGGCGCTCGTTGTGAGGCACGCAGTGAATGGCTTTTATGTTTAATGTGATAATGTTTTTTTTGTGTATATGTATTTTTGTATGCTAATGAAATAATTACTAAATGAATATACTTTACCTATTTGTAAGTAATATATGCAGGAAGCATTGTGCTGAAGAGCTGACAATCTGTTTTCATGTTCCTGCAGCATACAATGTAGGTTTTCAGTGCTGTGGAGCTGCTGTGTAAGTGTCAGCAATGTGTGCAGTGTGTAGTGTAAATAGGCTGCATGCGCGAGGGGAAGCCGTTAGGGTAGCTGGGTACTTCCGCATTGTGTAAGTTAGTGTTGTAAAATGGCGGGGAATGTGTATGTGGTACGCGGGTGTGGATGATTTAGCGTCCTTGTTAATAGTGTATCTTTACCTCGTACGGCTTTTTAGGAAAATCTGTATGTGTTTTGCGTGTTTAGGGTCCTGAAGCCTCGTTTTCTTTTTTTCAAGGGCCATTTTTTCTCTCACTTAGGTGATTTTCGGGTTTCTAAACTCATGAATTTGGACTTAAATGGAGGTGTAACTTCACTTGCAGAGGTCCTCGGTGCCCGCCTTGCTGTGGGTAAGCTTTTTATGTGTTTGTTGTGTGTATTTATTGTGTTTTTAATGTTTTTAAGTGCGTGCGGTTCGGGCGTTAAAGTCGTATTTTTGTGAGCTTGTAATGTTTTTTTTTCTAAGTCCCGTATTTTTTGATGGTAAGTCCGTAAATTTGATGGTGTAAGTCCCGCCTGCGGCTCATTGCAGCCGACGTGGGAGCCTTCAGCGCTCCTTGCCAGCAACTCTGGCCCTCGCTTCGCAAGCCCACAGCGTTAGCAACAACCCGCCTGCTCACAACTATATATGTGATATCTGTAACGTCTTCCCCAGTTGGCACTTGTAAATCGGCTAAGCGACAAAAAAAATGGCGTCCGGAAAAAATGAAAACGAGGCTACACGACCCCAAACC
Source organism: Discoglossus pictus (assembly GCA_027410445.1). Classification (NCBI taxonomy): domain Eukaryota; kingdom Metazoa; phylum Chordata; class Amphibia; order Anura; family Alytidae; genus Discoglossus; species Discoglossus pictus. The sequence goes on from CM050163.1 coordinate 274,552,505, forward strand.
GCGCAAAACATCGCCAGCCATGTACGACTTTTACCTAGGAACAAATGAGGTACAAAATACACTATTATAAATAATGGAAACTGCTGGCGAGCCGCTTAACAGATACACAATCGCCGCCATTTTACAACACTAACTTGCAACTAATAACATTACAAATCTAAAATGGCGCGTTACACGACTATACAAGCGGTTTCCCCTCGTGCACTGCGCACATTGCTGACACTTACACCTCGGGTCACCAACAGTCCAAATGTACACTGTAAGCTGCAGGAAAATCAAAACTGATTGTTAGCTCTTCAGGTTATTGATCACTGGATATATTAATTACAAATAGGTAAAGTATTTTAGTAATTAATTAATTCATTATTATTAAAAAAAAATATATAAAAAAAATACGCTTAATAGCATATTTTACACTGCGGTTACTTTACATACATTAACGCTTCGCACTTCCTAATACATTTGTTCATTCACAATAGTTATTATCGTGCATTCATTTAATAAGTATTAATTAGTAATGGAAAATAAAAATGTAGACTTTACACTACACTAAAATGTTTTACTTTTTACTCTGCAGTTATATATCTGGATTACTGCTCATTGGCTGCCAGCGATAGCACTCTCAAAGCAGTTACAAACCTAAATCACTTTATTATGCTCTGAGACCTGAATACATTTTTTAATTTACACTGCACAAAAAAAATGATATATTTAACACTGTACTTATATATCTGTCTTTGCGATGAGCGCCGAAGATTGATCGTTGCAATGCACAAAACATGAAGGACACGAGGGAAGAGACTCACAATGAGCGCCGAAGGTCCTCAGAGTACAAAAAGCATCACATTGTGTGGCAAACAGCATTGCCATGGCTTCAAACTTTATTGCCCCATCATTTGTGCCAGGCAAGTCACTAGTGATATAATATAACATAATGCAATACAATATTATACAGTACACATGGGTGTTGGAACTGGGGGGGGTGGGTAAGGGGTAACCCCGCCCCAGATTTCTTATCCTATGTATGTATGCGTATAGAAGCTAACAGGGGAGGAGAGAGGGGGAGGAAACACAGGGGAGAGGGAGAGGAAGACACAGGAGAGGGGAGAGGGGGAGGAAGACACAGTGGAGAGGGGGAGGAAGACGCAGGGCAGAGGGGGGAAGAGAAACGGGGTAAGGGAGAGGTGAGGGGAAGAGACACATGGGAGGGGGGAGAGACACAGGAGAGAGTGGGGGGTAGAGACACAGGGGAGAGGGGGGAAGAGACTAATGGGAGGGAGTGGTGAGGAGACACCGGGGAGAGAAAAGGGGGTAAAGACACAGAGGAGGGGGTATTTTAGTATTTTAGTAATTAATTAATTCATTATTATTAAAAAAAATATATATAAAAAAAATACGCTTAATAGCATATTTTACACTGCGGTTACTTTACATACATTAAAGCTTCGCACTTCCTAATACATTTGTTCATTCACAATAGTTATTATCGTGCATTCATTTAATAAGTATTAATTAGTAATGGAAAATAAAAATGTAGACTTTACACTACACTAAAATGTTTTACTTTTTACTCTGCAGTTATATATCTGGATTACTGCTCATTGGCTGCCAGCGATAGCACTCTCAAAACAGTTATAAATCTAAATCACTTTATTATGCTCTGAGACCTGAATACATTTTTTAATTTACACTGCACTAAAAAAATTATATATTTAACACTGTACTTATATATCTGTCTTTGCGATGAGCGCCGAAGATTGATCGTTGCAATGCACAAAACATGAAGGACACGAGGGAAGAGACTCACAATGAGCGCCGAAGGTCCTCAGAGTACAAAAAGCATCACATTGTGTGGCAAACAGCATTGCCATGGCTTCAAACTTTATTGCCCCATCATTTGTGCCAGGCAAGTCACTAGTGATATAATATAACATAATGCAATACAATATTATACAGTACACATGGGTGTTGGAACTGGGGGGGGGGGGGGGAGAGGTAACCCCGCCCCAGATTTCTTATCCTATGTATGTATGCGTATAGAAGCTAACAGGGGAGGAGAGAGGGGGAGGAAACACAGGGGAGAGGGAGAGGAAGACACAGGAGAGGGGAGAGGGGGAGGAAGACACAGTGGAGAGTGGGAGGAAGACACAGGGCAGAGGGGGGAAGAGAAACGGGGTAAGGGAGAGGTGAGGGGAAGAGACACATGGGAGGGGGGAGAGACACAGGAGAGAGTGGGGGGTAGAGACACAGGGGAGAGGGGGGAAGAGACTAATGGGAGGGAGTGGTGAGGAGACACCGGGGAGAGAAAAGGGGGTAAAGACACAGAGGAGGGGGTATTTTAGTATTTTAGTAATTAATTAATTCATTATTATTAAAAAAAAAATATATAAAAAAAATACGCTTAATAGCATATTTTACACTGCGGTTACTTTACATACATTAAAGCTTCGCACTTCCTAATACATTTGTTCATTCACAATAGTTATTATCGTGCATTCATTTAATAAGTATTAATTAGTAATGGAAAATAAAAATGTAGACTTTACACTACACTAAAATGTTTTACTTTTTACTCTGCAGTTATATATCTGGATTACTGCTCATTGGCTGCCAGCGATAGCACTCTCAAAACAGTTACAAATCTAAATCACTTTATTATGCTCTGAGACCTGAATACATTTTTTAATTTACACTGCACTAAAAAAATTATATATTTAACACTGTACTTATATATCTGTCTTTGCGATGAGCGCCGAAGATTGATCGTTGCAAAGCACAAAACATGAAGGACACGAGGGAAGAGACTCACAATGAGCGCCGAAGGTCCTCAGAGTACAAAAAGCATCGCATTGTGTGGCAAACAGCATTGCCATGGCTTCAAACTTTATTGCCCCATCATTTGTGCCAGGCAAGTCGCTAGTGATATAATATAACATAATGCAATACAATATTATACAGTACACATGGGTGTTGGAACTGGGGGGGGGGTAACCCCCCCCAGATTTCTTATCGTATGTATGTATGCGTATAGAAGCTAACAGGGGAGGAGACAGGGGGAGGAAACACAGGGGAGAGGGAGAGGAAGACACAGGAGAGGGGAGAGGGGGAGGAAGACACAGTGGAGAGGGGGAGGAAGACACAGGGCAGAGGGGGGAAGAGAAACAGGGTAAGGGAGAGGTGAGGGGAAGAGACACATGGGAGGGGGGAGAGACACAGTAGAGAGTGGGGGTATAGACACAGGGGAGAGGGGGGAAGAGACTAATGGGAGGGAGTGGTGAGGAGACACCGGGGAGAGAAAAGGGGGTAAAGACACAGAGGAGGGGGTATTTTAGTATTTTAGTAATTAATTAATTCATTATTATTAAAAAAAATATATATAAAAAAAATACGCTTATTAGCATATTTTACACTGCGGATACTTTACATACATTAAAGCTTCGCACTTCCTAATACATTTGTTCATTCACAATAGTTATTATCGTGCATTCATTTAATAAGTATTAATTAGTAATGGAAAATAAAAATGTAGACTTTACACTACACTAAAATGTTTTACTTTTTACTCTGCAGTTATATATCTGGATTACTGCTCATTGGCTGCCAGCGATAGCACTCTCAAAACAGTTACAAATCTAAATCACTTTATTATGCTCTGAGACCTGAATACATTTTTTAATTTACACTGCACAAAAAAAATTATATATTTAACACTGTATTTATATATCTGTCTTTGCGATGAGCGCCGAAGATTGATCGTTGCAAAGCACAAAACATGAAGGACACGAGGGAAGAGACTCACAATGAGCGCCGAAGGTCCTCAGAGTACAAAAAGCATCGCATTGTGTGGCAAACAGCATTGCCATGGCTTCAAACTTTATTGCCCCATCATTTGTGCCAGGCAAGTCGCTAGTGATATAATATAACATAATGCAATACAATATTATACAGTACACATGGGTGTTGGAACTGGGGGGGGGGTAACCCCCCCCAGATTTCTTATCGTATGTATGTATGCGTATAGAAGCTAACAGGGGAGGAGACAGGGGGAGGAAACACAGGGGAGAGGGAGAGGAAGACACAGGAGAGGGGAGAGGGGGAGGAAGACACAGTGGAGAGGGGGAGGAAGACACAGGGCAGAGGGGGGAAGAGAAACAGGGTAAGGGAGAGGTGAGGGGAAGAGACACATGGGAGGGGGGAGAGACACAGTAGAGAGTGGGGGTATAGACACAGGGGAGAGGGGGGAAGAGACTAATGGGAGGGAGTGGTGAGGAGACACCGGGGAGAGAAAAGGGGGTAAAGACACAGAGGAGGGGGGAAGAAACACAGGGGAAGGGAGAGGGGGTAGAGACACAGGGGAGAGGGGGAAGAGACACAGATGAGGGGGGAGAGACACAGGGGAGAGGGAAGGGGGGAAAGACACAGGGGAGAAGGGAAAGAAACATGGGAAGGGAGAGGGGGGGTAGAGACACAGGGGAGGGGGGAGTTACACATTACACATTATTATTATTACTACTATATAATGTGTAGATGTACCGGCTGGGCATGCTCTTGAGCATTATTATTATTATTGTTATTATTATTATTATTATTAGTATATAATGTGTAGATGTACCGGCTGGGCATGCTCTTCTACATTATTATTATTATTACTATATAATGTGTAAATGTACCGGCTGGGCATGCTCTTGTGTATTATTATTATTATTATTACTATATAATGTGTAGATGTACTGGCTGGGCATGCTCTTGTGCATTATTATTATTATTAGTAGTAGTATTTTACTACTAATAATAATAATAATGCACAAGAGCATGCCCAGCTGGTACATCTACACAATATATAATAATAATTATTATAATAATAATAATAATAATAATAATAATAATAATAATAATAATGCATGCCCAGCTGGTACATCTACACATTAAATAGTATTAATAATAATAATAATGCACAAGAGTCCTTCAGCACTGCACTGGACACTGAATAAACTTGCCTAGCTATGTTTTTTCCTATTGATGCAGTATCACCTACACTGTCCCTCCTCTCAGTAAGACTGCAAGTTAGTTATGATTCCAAAATGGCTGCTGTCCATGAGGTAGAAGGGTGTGGAAGGGAGTGTATGCTGCTGATTGGCTGGAATGTGTCTGCTGACTGTGACATGCAGGGTCAAAGTTTGCTCAATGATAAAGTATTGGGGGCGGGTCGAATCTCGCATATGTTCGCAGTTCGCCGCGAACGCGAACATGCTATGTTTGCCGGCGAACTATTCGCGACATCTCTATTTAGGAACAATTTTAGTCGATTAAGGCATCTTCTGCATCTACAAGCATTGTGAAGGGAATGTATTAAGTGTATTATAGCTGATGGATGTGATATGAACAATACCATATGGAGAAGGTGATAGTACACCTTGAACACTGACGCGATCGACTTGTTGGACACAATATATATGATATGTTACACATTATTTGTTTAATAAAGTGTTCCTTTTCTGCTTGGGGGATGAATCATTAGCTGTAGCAACTATATCCTTGTCATATTTTGCATGTTGGTCCACGCCCAGCATTGCCTTCATCTTTGCACATTCTGCAAAAAGCTGAAGCTAAAAAAGATGGAGTAGGATCTCAGCCAGGGAAAATGTGACATATAGCACATGATGAACATCAGTCTTTTATACTATACTTATTGTAGTCACTGTGACAGTGATTCCATATAATATCAATGTAAATTATTTTTGGAAAGTCTATATAAACTACCAAGATTATCTTAAAGTTACACATATCAAAACAATATTTCAGAAGCCTAAAAGTATAATTTATTCATGTTTCATCACTCCTGGACAGAATTTGTCAACGTTTTGGTCTGTATTTAATCATGAGTGTCAGTAATATGTCTATGCACCTGAATAAGGCCCATGCTGGTTCTTTGGCAGACCATTCACTGTTATCATACATCATTTAGTTCTGTCCTTGTTTTCTGCAGCTGACAAGCGATAAAGTAAAACACATAGACAGTGTATTTTTAAAACCTCTGTACATAGCTTTTAAAAAAGCAGTTTTATTTTCCTCATGGTATCAAATGATTATTGTGTTAATGTTAATTACCTGTTATTATCACTCTAGCCCTTTTATAGGGAAGAGGTTAAGTACATTTTCTAACTGTTCCACCAATGATCAGTCCCACTTTCCAATGAACTGTCACATAATCTCCTCACTATCACCTGCCTGCTCCCCTAGAATAAATCTGTGGAGTATGAGTACTTGTACGTGCAGTGGTTATTACATGATTACGTCTGTTGGGAAGGTTTTTTTGTTTGTTTTTTACTTTTAATCAGAGTAATGGTAAATTCTCATTCCCGAGAGAGTTTGGATATTACTCTGTCAGAATTATATGGTCTTGCATCTTTTTGAATGATAATTACAAGAAACATCTGCAGTCTATTAAAAAAAGAGTACTTTAAAGAAAATTGTAACTCTATTTAATAGAAAAAAGATTCCTAAAACTCACAGTACATAATATTTTTACCTAGTTTTTACATTATTTTATCTTTACAAAGGAATTGTTTTTTTTACACTCCATAAATGTTTATTGCCACTTGTATATAGAAGAGACACATTATCTACATCCTTCATGAACTTTTGGAATTCTGAGATGTAGCTAAGGATTAATGTGATTGAAATATTAACATGGACCATTTCCAGTACTGAAAATAAAATGCCACTATTTAAAAATGTTACTAATAAACTCCACTTGACCTCACTTATGAATACTGTATAACCAAGTCATACCAATATGTATAAACAGCTTTTCAGTTTTCAGTGTATTATATGATAAATGTTTTTCATTCAATAACATGAAATTAAATGACTGTTTTATCTTTTAGGAAGAGCTTACCCAAAACTTACTTTTGGGTCATCAGGTAATGGATTTTGTTGCGTTTGCTTTTGTACCATTAATGTCAGAGTCAGTTTCTCTAAATTGACTGTTTTAATTACATTTCTATGACATCCCCATAATGAGTCAAAAAGAGATATTGCAGCTATCAAGGCTTGTTTTTTAATGTTAATCTTAGGGGCAGATTTTGTATTACCCAAAACTATACAGAATATAATTAATACTAATGGACAATATTAGGAAGATTGAACACAGTATGAATAGTCTTTTGCATTGTACTCAGTGGTTCCAAACTTTTTTGGCTAAGGCACACTTATTATTTCAGGATTTTTCCAAGGCTTCCCAAGTCAAACCATAGTTGTGTGTGTGTGTATATGTATGTATGTATGTATGTATGTATGTATGTATCTATCTATATATATATATATATATATATCACATATATGGTTCTCAGCAATATGGGTCATTGCTAATGCTTGCGGGCTCGAAAAGCGAGGGCCGCAGTTGCTGGCAAGGCACTCCTTGCGCTGGTGGAGATGAGCGCCATAGCCGCTCATCTCTACGACCCCGTATGCCTTTCAGACCGCAAATGCAGACCTACGCAAAGCGAGGGGCCGCATTTGCGGAGGTGGAGGCTCTACGGCGCCTCACAGTCAGTTACAAACAGCCACAGGAGAGGGACTTTGAAAAACAAAACAAGAAATTACTAAATAAGAGCCACGGGACTTAACAGCCGACCCGCGCACAGCGGAAAACATTAAAAATACACAAAATACACACAAAAATACAATAAGAACCTTACCCACATCAAGGGGGACACCCAGGACATCTGGAAGTCAGGATACATCTCAATTTCAGTCCAATTTACAAAGTTTAGACACTCGAAAATCCCCGAAGCGAGAGAAAAAATGGTTGTTGAAAAAAGCGAAAACGAGGCTACACGACCCCTAAAGCTGCGAAACACCGCCAAGCACATACGATTTTTACAAAAACCGGTACAAGGTACTACATACACTATTAGCAAGGATGCTAAATCATCCACAACCGCGTACCTCATACACAATCGCCGCCATTTTACAACACTAACTTTCAGAATGCGGAAGTTCACAGCTACCCTAACGGTTTCCCCTTGCGCACGCAGCCTATTTACACTACACACTGCACACATTGCTGACACTTACACCTCAGCTCAAAAACACTGCAAATCTACATTGTATGCTGCAGGTACATCAACACCGATTGTTAGCTCTTCAGCACATTGCTTGCTGCATATATTAATTACAAATAGCTAAAGTATATTAATTTATGATTGAATTAATTAATTAATAATCATAACAAAAAAATATACAGAAAACAAAAATAACAAAAATACCACAGTATCGCAATAAACGACAAAGACCTTCACCACGCGCCTCACAAGGAGCACCAACGGTGCTCATAGGACACAAAGTACACCAGCGGAGAGGATTGCAATAAGTGCCAAAAGGAGATCAGCGCAGACCTTACAATAAGCGCCTCTGATAACAAAAAATGCACCAACCCAAAGGCGCTCACTGTGAGCCACGCCAAAGCCGCTCAGCGCGAGGCTCGCAATGAGCGCCGAACAATCTCAGACCACCAAAACACTTACTCTCTGTGGCAAACAGCATTACCTGCCTTACAATTTTATAGCCATCATTTTTTGACGGGCAAGTTGCTAGTATATATATATTTATATGCAAGTACACATAGGAGTAAAAATATACTATATGCAGATGTCACTTCTTCCCCATGCACACATACACCCCCAGACCTGCAGTATGTCCCCCACCCAGCAGCCCCTCATCTGTCAGATTCTAGGATTCACCTGCGTTACTCCCAGTACCACATGGCGCTGCAGCAGTTCCTGACTTTTATGCTGGCATCCAAAGCTCAAATGACCAGAGGAGGCTCGACCCTCCCATTGGTCCGCCCAAGTGGGGCTCGGCCCTTCCTTGTGTTGCTATTGGATGAACACACAGAAGTGACAAAACGCGAGTTCTGTGTGTATTGCGTTTGCAGCCCCCCTGTAGGCCAGTCACGGCGCACCAGGGTACCACGTTGCACAGTTTGGGAACGACTAAGCTATAGCAACTATATTCTTGTCATACTTTGCACGTTGGTTCACCCCCAACAGTGTCTTCATCTTTGCATATTCTGCAAAAAGCTGAAGCTAAATAAGATGGAAGAGGATCTCAGTCAGGAAAAATGTGACATATAGCACATGATGAACATCAGTCTTTTATACTATACTTATTGTAGTCACTGTGACAGTGATTCACAATAATATCAATGTAAATTATTTTCGGAAAGTCTATATAAACTACCAAGATTATCTTAAAGTTACACATATCAAAACAATATTTCATAAGCCTGTACTCATGTTTAATCACTCCTGGATTTTGTCAACTTTTTGGTCTGTATTTAATCATGAGTGTCAGTAATATGTCTATGTACCTAAATAAGGCCCATGCCGGTTCTTTGGCAGACCATTCACTGTTATCATACATCATTTAGTTCTGTCCTTGTTTTCTGCAGCTGACAAGTGATAAAGTAAAACACATAGACAGTGTATTTCAAAACCTCTGTATATAGCTTTTAAAAGAGAGGTTTTATATTGCTCAAGGTATCAAATGATTATTGTTTTAATGTTAATTACCTGTTATTATCACTCTAGCCCTTTTTTAGGGAAGAAGTTTAGTAAATTCTCTAACTGTTCCACCGATGATCAGTCCCATTTTCCAATGAACTGTCACATAATCTCCTCACTATCGCCTGCCTGCTCCCCTAGAATAAATCTGTGGAGTATGAGTACTTGTACGTGCAGTGCTTATTACACGATTACGTCTGCTGGGAAGGTTTTTTTTGTTTGTTTTTTTACTTTTAATCAGAGTTTGGATATTACTCTGTCAGAATTATATGGTCTTGCATCTTTTTGAATAATAATTACAAGAAACATCTGCAGTCTATTAAAAAAAGAGTAGTTTATATCTAATGCCTTGGAAATTCTTTGATACCCTTCTCCTGACTGATACCATTTAACAATGAGATCCCTCTGATGCTTTGGAAGCTCTCTGTGGACCATGGCTTTTGCTGTGGGATGCGACTAACAACATTTCAGGAAAGACCAACTAGAGCAACTGAACTTTATTTGGGGTTAATCAGAAGCACTTTAAATGATGGCAGGTGTATGCTGACTCCTATTTAACACGATTTGGAATGTCATTGCTTAATTCTGAACACAGCTACATCCCCAGTTATAAGAGGGTGTTCATACTTATGCAACCACATTATTTTTCTTTTTCTTCCCTCCACCTAAAAGATTTTAGTTTGTTTTTCAATTGAGTTGTACAGTTTGTAGGTCACATTAAAGGTGGAAAAAGTTCTGAAATGATTTATCTTTGTCTCATTTTTTTACAGCACAGAAACCTGACATTTTAACAGGGTTGTGTAGACTTTTTATATCCACTGTGTATATATATATATATATATATATACAGTATATATATATATATATATATATATATATATATGTATATATATATATACAGTATATATATATATATATATATATATATATATATAAATATATATAAATATATATATATATACACATACATATACATATACACAGACACACATCACACACACACACATTTTGGAGCATTTAAGAGCCTCCAGGAGCTCTTGACCCTCCTGATCCCCCCTGCCCCTCTTGATCCTCCCTTTTCTTCTCTTGATTCTCCCCTCTGCCCAGAAGATGCACCGGCAGACGAGATGCAGTTCAGAGGCATGCTGCTGGTGCCGTAGGAAGCACCAATGGGGGGGGGGGGGGGATCAGGAGTGGGGATCTAAAGGGGGCCAAGGAAAGGATCAGAGGGGTCGAAGGGGAGAATCAGGAGTGGGAGAGGATCAAGAGGGGCAGAAAGAGGCAGTTTTAATGTGTGCAAAATGTGTATTCGTCGTATAAGACGCACCAACTCCCCCCCCCCCCCCCCCCCGTTTTACACTACAATCCTAGCCAGCATGAAATCTCACAATATTATAATAATTATCATATTTTTCGCCGTATAAGACGCACTTTTTCTTCCCCAAAACTGGGGGGGGAGGGGGGGGGGGTTGGTGAAAAATACGGTAATTATTATAATATTATGAGATTTCATGCTGGCTAGGATTGTAGTGTATTCATCTGTTGTGTTTCTTCTAACGGGAGATCTTGCTCACCTTCTTCTAAGACGTACGGCATCATCTTATTTAATATTTTTACAGATTGGCGGCTGGAGAACTTTCAAATTAGAGAGGTGCCTGAGCAAGACTTGGCTCCTTCCCATTACACAGGCATCACCCATTTTTAATCTCCTCCCCTGTTGTTATATTAACCTTTATATGCCCTGCTTAATGACCCTTTACTTGCCCCACCCATTGAAATAAACTCCACCTACTGATAACAAATTCTAGAATCTTGGGATTCAGGCAAATAATAACATTTCTCTTTTGCATGAATGCAATGACATTCACCAACAGTTGACTCTCCTTTTCGGGGTGTCTTCAAGTGTAGTAACCCAAAATAGAGTGTTTGGACCTGGGCGTGATATAAAACAAGCTGTACAATAATATGTATTACACTTTATTTGTATAATAAGCACTCTTCTCCTGCCTGGGGGATGGATCGCACTGACTGAAGGCTCCAACAGTTGACTGAAGGCTCCAACAGTGACATCATCTTCACAGCTGAAAAAGATTTAGGAGGATATCAGTGAGAGAGAATGTGAGGTGGAAAATGGCTGCTCATTTACTGAGCATTATGAGCAACAATAAGAAATAAGTAAGCTCAAAATATCCTATATATTTTACTAACTTTTTTTTAACGTATAGAAGAGATTTGTTTTTGTTCAATGTAAATCATTTCCGGGGGACCTTCAAGGACTGTTGAAAATAAATGGTAGCATGCTCTATTGGAGAATTAATGCCTCCTAATTTTTGTGAGGTATTGATTATACATCTTTTCCTAGTCAAACCCAGGGAGCTTACGTATCATTGGTGGGCATCATTTACATTGAATGTGCATTATCTATGTGTATTATGTTTATGTGTGGGTACATTGTATGTGTGTTATCTGTGTGTGTGGTGCACATGTGTAGGTATTTGAAGGAATGATGGTATATATTCCATTCACTTTTCATGGTGCCTGGATCCTGCATGTCCACCAGGCCTGGAAGTCCCACAATGGTTGCTGGTGCTATGCAGTCCCTCAACAACCACTCCCACTTATTAAACTGGACAGACATTGAAAGGACATCACCAGTACCCCTCGCTGCTGTTGCCTCCTTTCAGTTCTTCCTCTTCACCATGGCCCTGCTGATGTTTGACAGTTCTCACATCTCTGTTAGCGTAACCTAGGCAGTGACCTCTGCTGCCATCTACTCCAAGCCTGGGCCTTCTGACCCATATAGGTCAGTGGTACAAAGCAAGACCATCATTTACCGGTGCATGTAGTTTGGGGCACTGTGCTTGGGCAAAGCCTCTTATCCTCCTAACTACTGCTGGGGATCCTATCCTCCCTGTTCTGTCTATCTTGCCTGCTCCTCCCCATCACCATCACCCTGGGACCAGGTACAATGTGTGTCTAAATTATGGACTGCATCCCTCCCTCAAGCTCATCTACTAACCTCCCCCTCCCAGAACTCCCAACACTGTCACTCCAAGCCGTTCCTCCTGCTCTCCCTCTCTTATCATTGCTTTCCCTCTCACCTTCTCACCCTCTTCTATAGCTCTCTCCCTGCTCCCTCTCATCCACCTCTCTCCACTTATTTTAATTTATGCTATGATATTTATCCATGTTTTATTTCTATTACAATTGTGAACAGTAAAGTCTATTAAAACTGTAATTACCTGTGTTACGTGTTTTTCCCGTCACACGAATGTTGATATTTTAGAAATTGTGGGTATTGTAGATATTTTTTATTACTGGAAAAGGAAAAATATGCTGATTATCTATTTTCTAACTTGAATAGCAATTAAAAATATAGCAATATAGTTGCTTTGTATTATGAGCTTGATTAATAATCAATGCAGTGTGTCAAACTAACCAATCTGTGACCATCTATCATGAATCATGTTATTCTATATATTATTTTCTTTTATGTGTTGATTTTGAGATCAGCAATAATAATAATTCCATAATAATAAAACCTTCCACTGAATATTTTGGCTTAATTTCCTCTAGTATTGATTGGCTGGATCTACTTACAGTGCAAGGGACTCTATAAACAGTTTTTTCCAGCACCACAACTCAAATGAGTCAATTCTATGGCCCTCAGCCTTCTTTGTGGTCAAGCTCTGAAATCAGTATGTTACTACTGGGAATACCATAGTTCTAACAATGGAGATCTTTGTTGATCAAGTAATATCTATAATTTTTAGTAGCTTGTCCAGACTTACCATAGCCATTTGCAGAGATCTTTGAACCCACGAAAATAAAATATGTCACTGCCTCCACATCTTCTCCATTTGCCAAGAACTGAGATTGCGGTTTGCCATGACCTTTGTCTTTTTAATGTTGAGCAGCAGGCCAGATTTTGAACTTGCTTCTTTCACACTCATCAATAGGTCCTTTAGTTCCTTCTCACTTTCAGCAATTAGAGTAGTATCATCAGCGTAACAGAGGTTGTGGATATTTCACCAAGCAATACACCAGCTTTGAATCCTTCCAGTCTGGCCTTACACGTGATGAATTCCATGTGTATGTGGAATAAATAAGGTGACAATATACAACCTTGTCGCATTCCTTGTTATTCTATGTCCGTTTCTGACAGAGGCTTCTTGGTCCACATACAGATTCTTCAGGAGGCAGATGAGATGATCTAGTACTACCAACTCTTTATGAACCTGACACATTTTATTGTGATCCACACAGCCAATAGTCTTTGAAGCAGAGGTAAACAAAAAATTCTGGAACTCACTTGCTTTCTTTATTATCGAGCGGACATTGGCAGTTTGATCTCTTGTGCCTCTGTCTCTGAGAAACCCGGCTTGCACATCTGGTAGTTCTCGGCCCATATATTGTTGGAGCCAAAATTGCAGGATCTTAAGCATTACCATGCTGGCATGTGTAATTCGCTCACTCTTTGGCACTGCTTTTTGAGAATGCAGATACAGACTGACCTTTTCCAGTCTACTGACCATTGTTGAATTTTCCAAATTGTGTTTGCTTAATGCAAGCAATACTTTAACAGAAAAATCTTTTAGGATTTTGAACAGTTTTACTGGAATTCCATCAACTCCTGCAGCCCCGTTATCAGCAAGACATCCTAGGGCCCATCTCACCGCACTCCCCAAGAAGTCTCACTCCAGCGCAATGGACAAAATATTAAGGGTATTAATTAAGAGTATTAGTTAAGAACCTTCGTGTATAGATCATTTGTGTATGCCTGACAACATCTTCTTTATCTGATCGGCTTATGTTAAGTCCTAACCATTCCTGGCCCTTATTTTTGAGATCTCTTGACTTGACCGAGATCAACCAAATAACTGTGCAAGCTGGGTTTCTTAGAGACAGAGTCACCAGAGATCAAATTGTCAATGTCCACTAGATAATAGATAAAGCAAGATAGTTCAGGAAAAAAAAAAAACATGCACCTCTGCTTTATAGATCACAACAAAATGTGTTTAAAGAGATGAGAGTACCAGAGGATCTCATCCACCTCCTGAGGAATCTGTATGTGGATCATGAAGGCATGGTCAGAACCAAACATGTAATATCTGATTGATTCAAGTCTGGGTATAAAGTGCAACCAAACTCTACTGTATATTGTCCCCTTATTTATTCAACTTATATGTAGAATACAACATTCGTAAGGCCGGACTAGAAGAATCCAAAACTGTAATTATTATTGCAGAGAGAAATATCAACAACCTCATATACGCAGATAATACTGCTCTGATGGCCGCTAAGAGGGCCAAGGGCCGAGAAGAAGCAAGAAATGAGGGGATGAGGGGGTGATAAGCAAGAAAACGTGTGCAAAGGCTAGGTGAGAGGAGTTGGTTTATAAAGGATGTGGAAGGGGGATCCTCCAACAATCCCAGATAACTTAATTACCTGGTCATTTGTGTTTTTATCCCCCTCCCTCGAGTAGCTTGAGGTGTGCCTGGATTAGCTACGCCCGTAGATGCCTGCTAAAAGGGCCAGGAATTTACATTTAGCAGGTGAGATTCTAGAAAGCGTTGCAAACTTCGGATGAGGGGTCAGGAATGTAGCGGGTGTAGCAGGTGGTCCTCCATCTCCCCATAGCCTTGATAATGTGGGCTGGTATGTTGTTCTTGGAAGAAGAGGATGCATCGCCTACACGGAAGGAGTGGCCGAAGTAAAGAAAAGGGTTAAGCCTGAGGGGTGACAATGTGAAGTGTATGTAGTGGATGAAGGTGGTGGTTGGCTGGATATAGACATGAGAGGATGAAAAGTGCTTTTGTGGGAGATAGAGGTGGCGATGGAGCTTAAGGTAGTGTCGGGAGTAGTTTAGTAGGTGATAGACACAGGTGAAAGGCTATTATTGGTGGAGTGAAGATGAAGGGTAAATGAGCTGGGTGAAAAAGAAAGGTCTTGGAGGATGAGGTATCTAGTTTGAGTGGCAGATATGGTGAGTTTGTTTGGGTGAAGAAACCCATAAAAGACCAAAGAGTTGGCGGCCCGAATGGTGAGGGATGTGGAAGGTTCTGAATGATTGGTGAGGAGAAGATCGCAGATGCATTTCAATAAATCACCTGTGATGGGGAATCTGGATGGAGATGGAGTAGACCTTTTAGCAAGTCCTTTCAAAAACAATTTGGTGGGAGAGCGGAAATGAAAGAAAGGTCGGTTAGTTGGGTTCGAGAGGGTGGAACTGAATGCCAGTGACATAGGTAAAAATGGTGGTTTCGTGGAGGCAGGAGTGACAGTGAGAGGCGAAAGACTTGTAATGTAATAGGGGGAAAGATATGGTGAGTGGAAATGAAGGAGTTGAAAAGGTCCCAAGCAAGTTTGTGGAAGGTGCAAGGGCATGCATGATAGGATCATCGACTTGATTCAGGAGAACAGTCAAGTCGGTAGGTCGGGTGGGAGGTCAGGACAGTATAAATGGGTAGGCACTGATTGGTAGTCCTGCGGGGTCAAATAGAGAAGGGTGCGGAATGTCAGATGCAAGTTCAGGGTGAAGCTGAAAATTATGTAGCAAGGATAGTAACGCAAGTTCCCTGTGGAAGGACATTGAGATAAAGTCAGGAGCTTTGAGAATGTTAAAGACTACGAGGCTGACGGTAGGGACTAGAACTGGGCTATTTTTCCAGAGGGGATGCCACAATTTGGCGGCTACGAGGACAGGAAATACGGCCAGTGGGGGGTTAGTATTTGGCGGGCGCATAGAATCTTGAAGTGAGAATTGGTGGTGAAGATGATGATTGCGAAAGGAAGAAAGATCTTCCGTTCCAGTATTCGTGAAAAACTTTCCAGAGTTCGAGATCTTGGATGGCATTATGACAGAGAGTAGAAATCAGAGTTTGCTTGAGGGTTGCACAGATCTGAGAGGAGGTTGCTTGTGAAAGGCCGGCCCTGAGGTAATATCTTAGTGGCGTAATTGAAGTGGCCTAGAAGTCGTTGTAACTCCTTGATTGGTCCGGTCTTTGGAAAGGAGATGAATCTGATGTATTCCTACAGGAGTTGGTGTTTATTTGGCGGGAGCCTGGATTCCATGGCGGAGGTGTGTAAGATTATGCCTAGGAACTCTTGTTTGTGAGATGGGCCCAGATTATTTTCTGCGGCATATGGGATTTGAAGATGGTTGAAGAGTGTTATATAGCATCTTTGAGGTTGGTCTGAGTGGATCGCGGTGGCTCGATGAACAAAAAATCATCTAAATAGTGGATGACACAGGAGCAGCAATGGATATTAAGGAAGATCCAACAAAGGGCCTCCACAAACACATCGAAGATCTTCGGGCTGCTTCTGGATCCGAAGGTGAGCCTATGGGCAAAGTAATGAAGTCCGTGCCATCTGATTCCGTGTAAGTGCCAGAGGTCAGGATGTATAAGAAGCTGTTTGCAGGCGTCCTGTATATTTGCTTTGGACAACCAAGACTTAGGTCAAATTTGCAGGATGAAGGCTATTGCGTCAACTTTGGCATACTGAAGCAAATATTCGTGAGCAGGAATAGGGTGAATTAATTCTGGGTACAGTGTGTCCATGAGGGGTGGAGAGATCGATGACCGATCGTTTCTTAACGAATGTTTACATGTAGCTATACCCATAGAGTTGATACACCATACAGGGAAAGGAGGGAAGGTGAAAGGGCCTAGGATATAGCCTTTCTTGATTTCGTTGGTAAGGAGTGCCCCCACTACCCCACCCCAGGCTCCTGCACTGCAGACTGTAAATTATTTCAAGTAAGGGAGTCTGAGGTAATGCTAATCCCCCTGTGTGGAAACCATGAAGAAAACCTGATGTGAGGAAGGTCCAGAGTTGGTGTGAAGGATGGTGATGGAGGAGGTGTAGGAAGGCGGGAACGTTGAGGGCTAATTGTCACTTATTCTGAGACAGCAAAGGGCAAATCATTTTAGCGTGAGCTTTGTGACAGTGGGAACAGACGTGCAGGAATCTACATCCACTGAAGTTGCAGCCATGCATGTTAAAAGTATTGCAAATGGCTGCAGCTTCTAGGTAGTGAACAGGACTTCCTAAGCAATCTTTAGAGGGACGTGAAGAGGAAGTGGAAGGTGAGGGTTCTAGTAATGTGACGGTAGGAATTGGACAAGGAAGAAGTGACTGGTTTGATATTTGGGCAGAAAGTGGAATTGTGTAGGGTGATTGGCAGTGCTGGCCTACATGGGATCGTATGCCAGCGAAGTGATGACAGAAAAGGTTGTGATCAAGTTGTGCCCAGTTAGTCTGGAAGTTGAATTGCTGGAGAGAGGCGGCAGTTTGGGCTGCAAAGGAACAATGATAATCGTAGTAGGCGAAACCGCCATAGCGGAACGCTAAATCGACTATTAAGTGCATGTGGTCATCGAGTTCCTGTCTTCGATGAGGGTATACAGAGCTCACTACATCCTGGTAGATGCCGAAAGCCAAGACTAATTCGGTGACTGTCAATTTCCTTTGCAGACGTGGGTCCTTTGCACGAATTGTGACAGATATGTCGCCTTAAAAAATAGTGCGAGGTCAGGAGAGTCAGTGGATGGAAAGAGTATAGATACGAGGTTGACCTCTTTGCCTTCAGGGATAAAGTGAGTAGACATGTTCACAGGAGGAGATGGGATTGTCTCACCTCGGTCTGCAGATAAAGCGGAAATTGGGATGATGGCCATGGATGGAGCCAGAGTTACCAGTCGGGCCATATGAGTTTGTAGGGCATTGTTTGAATCAATGATGTCAGCCATCATGCGCTGGAGCTGGGTAAATTGATCCTTCAATAGTGGAGCGGCAGGGGCCTGAGGTCAGTTAGTCTCTTGTAGCAGATGATAGAGTTCCATCTTTTTCGCCGAAGCAAGGTAAGGGATACCGTGAGCCGTGAGCTCCTGTGTCAGCCGTGGGATTGTCCAATGCTTTTTGGAAGTTTCGGGAGGCGCAGTGGAAGGTGTGCGGGCTGGTGAGGACACAGCCACCGAGGGGGTGCTCTCTACATCGGAATGAAGTTGGTCAGCCAAGACATGTCCTAAGAGAGTAGAAATGAATAAGGAAGGCGTTTGGGAGGAGTGAATGATGGACTAGGAAGGAAGCTCGACAACCGATATTTTGAGGGGTAGATTCAATATTTACAGTGATGATTGAAAGAATGATCAATAGTGAGCAGGCAAAAAGTAGAGGTACGATTAGAGGTGACAGTGAGAGCATGGTGTCGAAGAAAGGCAAGCAGAGTAGATTGGTGTAAGTATAGCTTTAGTTAATGAAGAGGTGAGAGAAACACCAGAGAGAGGTAGCGTAGGATGGTAGTAGAGGGGCGGTCAAAAAAAAATGGAGATCGGCCTAAGAGAAGAAGGAAGGAAAATGCGGTAAAAATAGTGAGAATGGAAAATGAGGGGAGAGGAGGAAAAGAAGTAAAATGAGAGTAAAATTAATTAAAATAAAGGAGGACTATGTGAGAATGAAGCATGGGGATAAATCAGGGCAGAAGAGAAAATAAAAACTCGAAAGAGTGGATCTTGAAATTATACTTGAGGGAGCTGCTGTGGTTCAACTATAAAATATGGAACGGGCAGTGCAGTGATGGAATATGGCAAGCAGATGACGCTGTTGCGGAGGCCAATAGAACCGAGATCTTGCAATATGCAAGATTTGGCAGGCAGGGAGAGATTCAGGTGCCACGCGTTGCGGCCGAATGTAGGGAGACTGAGGGTGCCACGCAATGTGGCCGAATGAAGGAAGAGGAGGGTGATTGGATAGAGGTAAGGAGTAGGGCTGAAGGTGGAGGAGTGGGAGAAGGAGAGACGGGCCATATGAAAGGGAATTGAGGAGGCACAAGTCGGACGGTAAGCTGGGTGAGAGGAGGAAAGAAAAAGGGGTCAAAATACGAACGGCCAGGAGACGGAGGCATGAAAGGAGGATAAAACTACAAGTGAGAAGAAGGCAACACAGAGGAGAGGGAGTAGGGGACTGTGGAGGGAGGGCAAAGCAGAGAAGCGGTGCAAGGAGAAGGAGGCAGGCAGGGGGCCGAGAGAAGACTCACAGGAGGCCGAAGAACAGGGAGCAAACTGAATAGGACAGCAGCCGAGCACAAGTAACTTGCAAGTGATAAGCAAGAGAACGTGTGCAAAGGCTAGGTGAGAGGAGGTGGTTTATAAAGGATGTAGGAGGGGGATCCTCCCACAATCCCAGATAACTTAATTACCTGGTCATATATATGTATTTGTAGATTCATAATCTCATACCAAGAATTCTCTTTACTCTCCCAGGTGGAGGATTTGGAAATTTTGAGGTTAATGTCAATTTTACTAGAAAAACAATATTAAATAATGTGGAATGTTTTAACATTTTTAAACGTATTCATGAGATTCATTGTGCAACAACATACAAGAAATATAGAAAGATGGTTTGCTCACTATGGGCTACAGATATTTAGCATAAAAAATAACACTGAAAATAATGTAACACATTAAATACCATGAGCTGTAAGAGAAACCATTTGGTATATCTATACTTCATAGTTTCATCACATACCTAGATCTTTCAGTCTTTTGACAGATGATTTAGATGGAAACTCTGATGATCTTGTCAAAATGTCTAGAATACAAATATAGAATGTATTGGAATGGATTCATGTTTTTTATTTACTCTTACAACCTTCTAGAAACATTTCTTTTGGCTGCTACATGCTGACATAGTTGGATCTTTGATTACGGTCACAGGCTTAAGCTTTTCTATAGTAATATATATATCAAGAGGAGGGACCATGTGGAACGGCCAATTAATGTATTTAACCAGCTGGGTCCGATCCTCTGCGGGTGTTTGTATTGGTGCTAGGGATTTCCATTGTTCAGACAACACTAAATATATAACTGTACTTTCATGTTATTCTGCTCTTCTTGTTCTGTTTTATTTCCAGGAAAAGTAAGTTCTGGTGGGTATTTGAGGACATCAATATTCTGAAATGTCCTTTATCCCTTGGGCAGAGCAGAGGGTGAGCCATGGCAACCTGCAACACCACAGTTTTAACAAGAAATAATCTTGAGGTGAAGGCTGTCACAGCAATCACTCCTCCTTCCAAAAGGGTCATGGGCAACTGAAGATCTAAGGTATCCTTGACCTGGGCATCTACCTAACTCAAAACAGCCCTCATGCCATATGATGACAAGTTGTCGGGATAATGGAAACAGGGGACCGATCAGCAGAGGCAAGCATGTCGGGTAGTACCCTTTCCTCAGAATCTTCCCTTTCTGCTAGGAATAAGGCCATTACTTGTGAATTCCGATTCATGTGAATCACCTTCTGAATTTGCTGTTGCTCATCCATAGCTACCACAAAAGTGGTGTTAGCTAGTTTCCGGAAAATTTGGAAGGGACCCTATCAAATAGCCTAGAGCTTGTTCTGGGGATTTTTACCAAATGTTAGAAATTTACAATGTGAAACAGGTTGACTGATAAATACTGACCAGGAAAAGTCTATGAGATAAATACATAATTTGTTCATGGGGGTTCACAAGGACACCTATAGTCCCTAACACTATACATCTAACACAGTGGAGTTTGTAACAGGGATAAAGTTAAGTTGCATGGGGGTCCATAGCTGCCCCCATGGATATGGTTAAAAGCCTCATAGTTATCCACAGGGAACCCCATGGAGCATGTGAAACACCCACCCCACAGTACAAGAGCTGCAGGTAGTGAGTGGGGAATTGTGGGGGATTATCAGGCTTCTAGGAGTAGCAGGCATTGAGGGTGAATCAAGGGGAATACCCAACTAATACAGGGGAACTGGTGATAGGTGGAGGGTCATAAACACATTGCACTTGACATCACTATTATTTAATTCATTTCTTATGTTTTTATGTTTGCAAAGCTAAAAATGTAGTCCATGTATTTTCTGTATTTTACCTGTCACTTCATTTTCCTAGTTTTTAGATGGTATTGCTGCCAATAAAATGTTTTATTTTTGGACCCTCATGACAACTAATATTAATCCAATATTATCCTGTTACCATGGTACTTGGTACCTGTGACCCTTGTGGTACTTAACCATGGAGATCTTTTTGAACGCCCATAGGATTATAATCTCTATCCATGGAAGTCCTTATGGACCCACATGGCTCCTAAGTCAAACGCCCTACTATGCGAATATCTATGGACCACCATGACACCCTAAATTCTACCATAGTTGTCCTTATGTACTTCCATAGACCCTATATTCCCACAGAGGTTTACATGGACCCCCATAGTCCATTACAAGATTAAAGCTAGGTGCCATGGGATCCATAGGGGCCCCCCTTGGTTATGATTAAAGGTCCCATAGGCAATCATGGAATTGAACCCATAGTTTGTTTGGAAAGATATATTGTATAAAATATGGTCTGTTTAAGCTATTATATATATATATTGTGACAAACCACTTCTTTTACAGGTAGGATTGTCACCGATCTTGCAGTAACCACAGCCTTCTAGGGTATACAAAGTCCAGGACACCTTCAGCTCAATTTTCCTTTTTTATTCAGTTTGAAAGTAGGTACTTTAAATAATAACAAAACAAACAAAATCCCTTGCTCTTACTTGAGCTCTTACTAGACAGTACTTGCTATCTGCAATTGGGTGGCTTTCCCACTTACCAATTTCCCAAACAAAAGCAATGTCTTTGCAATAAGCGCAGCCTCTCCTAGCTGTCTTTTCCTCTCTCTCTCTTGGAGCAGGCTGCTCTCTTCTTTTAAAGGCCTGTCTGCTAATTGAGTAGCTACAGGTGAGTGCCAATTAGCTAACTCTTAAAAACCAGATCCAAGCTGTGGTCTGTTATACAGCAACTAGTGCTGTTGGAGCATTGGCCCCCCCTGCTCTCCAAATACTCCGCCCCAGGGACCCATACCATGTTTTGCAGAGCATCAGCTATGCATATTGCAAACTGTAACATCTCTCCCTGGGGCATTTAACTGAGAAATCCTCTGGTTGCTGTCTAGCAAATCAGGTCTGATGTATCTCCCATCAACCACTATTCCACCTTTATGCTCACAATATATATATATATATATATATATATATATATATATATATATATATATATATATATATATATATTTGAAGATACATAATCACATACCTGGAGTTCTCTTTACTCTCCCAGATGAAGGGTTTGGAAATTTTGAGGTTAATGTCAATTTTACTAAAAAAACGATATAGAATATTGTATAATGTTTTAACATTTTTAAACCTTTTTAATAATATTCATTGTACAACAGCATACAAGACATATTGAAAGTTGGATTTCACAGAAAATAATTTAACACACTAAATAAATTGCTATAGAATTAACTCTTTACCATGAGCTGTAAGAGAAACCATATAACTACACTTCATAGTTTATTTACAAAATATAATGCATAAAATTTGTTCAATTTAAGCTACACTATATATCTGTGTTTTTTAACTTAATATTCACATACCTATATCATTAAGTGTTATGACAGATGAAGTCGATGGAAATACTGAGGATCTTGTCAGGGGATACAAATATAGCATGTATTTGAATGGATTAATGCTTCTTACTTACAATGTTCTATGAACATTTCTGTTTGCTGCTAAATGCTGACATAGTTGGATCTTCGATTACGGTCACAGGCTTAAGCTTTACTATATTGTGTGTGTATACTCTTACAGCTCATGGTAAAGAGTTAATTCTATAGCAATTTATTTAGTGTGTTAAATTATTTTCTGTGAAATCCAACTTTTAATGTCTTGTATGCTGTTGTACAATGAATCTTATTAAAAAGGTTTAAAAATGTTAAAACATTCCACAATATTCTATATTTTTTTCATTTTTAACCATTTTGTCTAGCTAAGCATTGGCTATCCTCATTCATCCCTGCTAACTGCTGTTAGCTGCGCCTCCCTCTGCGCCTTCCTGCTACGCTCCCTGTTCTTAGAATCTCCTCACCATTTCATCCTTCGTCCTACTTCGACACCGGCACCCTTCGGTCCTCTATGCTTCCTTGCAGCGTTGTTCATGTCACAGCCGGGAGCACCCCTTAGTAGCGGTTCACTAACTATACGGTGTCCTTCAGCATCCTGCTGCCTTCCACTTCCTTCACTGGCCAAGGTAGGTGTCAGTGTTTGGGATTTTAGTTTTTGCTAAAGTGTTTAGGTGGCTTCAACTGCCTGCAGGGCTGGTAAGGGCTACACACTATGCATCTTTGTTTCTTAGTCTAGCTACTTATTCTAATGGTCTCAGATGTGCCGCTTTCTCCTATGTCTCATTTATGTTCACATTGATCTAAGACGTTTACTTCTCTGCATATATGTTCATGTTGCTATTTTTCTACAAGCATTTTTGCAGTGTATACACCTCTGTTAGTTCCCATAATTTTCTATGTGTATATATATATGTATGTATATATATATATATATATATATGTGTATATATATGTATGTGTATTTATATGTATGTGTATTTATATGTATGTGTATCGGACGGCCGCGTATAGCGGTGGTTTCTTTAAATAAGGGCTGATACCGGCTTGTAAGTGCAGCAAATAGGTTTATTTGAAGAAAGAAAAGAATAGCTGTAGCAATAACTCTGCTTAAAATAACGGGAGATAAACAACTATGTCTCCGTGAGGTGGGAGAATGCCACCTTGTGGCCAGGTATATACAGTCCTTTAAACTGGGGAGTCTGCCACCTTGTGGCCAGGATACCAAGAGTCCTTTAGACTTGGGGTAGTGCCACCTGGTGGCCAGGAAGTAAACAGTCTCTTTACTGGTGAGAGTGCCACCTTGTGGCTAGGTTGCAAACAGTCTCTTTACTGGTGAGAGTGCCACCTTGTGGCTAGGTTGCAAACAGTCTCTTTACTGGTGAGAGTGCCACCTTGTGGCTAGGTTGCGAACAGTCTCTTTACTGGTGAGAGTGCCACCTTGTGTCTAGGTTGCGAACAGTCTCTTGGTCTGGTAAAGTGCCACCTTGTGGCCAGGAAACAACGGACTCTTTACTGGTGAAGGGGTTGCCACCTTCAGCAACCACTGGGACACCGCTCCTCTGTGGGACGCAGCTCCTCTCGCTCTGTGGGACGCAGCTCATCTCGCTCTGTGGGACGCAGCTCATCTCGCTCTGTGGGACGCAGCTCCTCTCGCTCTGTGGGACGCAGCTCCTCTCGCTTCAGTGGGACGCAGCTCCTCTCGCTTCAGTGGGACGCAGCTCCTCTCGCTTCAGTGGGACGCAGCTCCTCTCGCTTCAGTGGGACGCAGCTCCTCTCGCTTCAGTGGGACGCAGCTCCTCTCGCTTCAGTGGGACGCAGCTCCTCTCGCTTCAGTGGGACGCAGCTCCTCTCGCTTCAGTGGGACGCAGCTCCTCTCGCTTCAGTGGGACGCAGCTCCTCTCGCTTCAGTGGGACGCAGCTCCTCTCGCTCAGTGGGACGCAGCTCCTCTCGCTCAGTGGGATGCAGCTCCTCTCTCTCAGTGGGACGCAGCTCCTCTCTCTCAGTGGGACGCAGCTCCTCTCTCTCAGTGGGACGCAGCTCCTCTCTCTCAGTGGGACGCAGCTCCTCTCTCAGTGGGACGCAGCTCCTCTCTCAGTGGGACGCAGCTCCTCTCTCAGTGGGACACAGTTGCGGGTAAAGCATAGGGCCCGCCCGTCTCTCCCGTATGCTTCACCCCAGGGACCCTTGCATACACAAACTCACTTGTATTAACTTCTCTTTTACTCCACTTCTTCCCTGGGGCATAAACCGTCAGCTACAACCGTGCCTAGGCCTTTAAGGCAAACTCTGCCTGGGATTCCTCACTAATCCCCTTTACTTACGTGGCTTCCTTGTGACTTCACCTCCTGAGTCTGAAGTCAATCTTCCAGCTCACACAACTTGCTGTAGTCCCCGTTCTCTCAGTAACAGTCACTTGGCGATCCTTTACAGGGTAGTTCACAACTTCACTGTACTTCCACACCAGATCACCTTCCACACTGTGCTTTCTTCTCCGAGCAGCACACCTGCCCAGGGCCTAGTCAGCCCCACCCCACCTTTCCATGTCTGCTTTCCAGGCTTTTAAAGGGAAGTTGCTCCAATTAGGAGTTCTTCAGAAGTTTTAACTCCTTCACTTCTGTCAAGAACTCCACACTCCACTTGCTTGTCATAACTTCCAAGGAGCAAACGATCACAATATATACTAGCGACTTGCCCGTCAAAAAATGACGGTCAATAAAATTGTAAGGCTGGGAATGCTGTTTGATACACAATGTAAACCGTTTTATACTGTGAGTAACTTCGGCGCTCATTGCGAGGCTTGCCCTGAGCGCCTTTGGTGCTCATCGCATGCCTCGCAATGTGCGCCTTCGTCACTCATTGCAAGCCTCTCCTGTCGTGTACTTTTTGTCCTCTGAGCACCGTCATGAGTCATGATAAAGAGAGATATATATTTCTATGTATATGTAGTTAAGTAATAATTAATGATTTATTCAATACATTTATCTACTTTAATTATTTCTAATTCTTATATGCAGCGAGCAATAAATAGTCTGAAGAGCTAACAATCAGTTTGTATTTTGCGTCTGCATAGAATATACATTTTGAGTGTTGGTTGCCCTGCTTCGAAAGTGTAATGAATGCTCCATGTGTGCAGTATAAATAGGCTGTGTACGTGAGGTAAAGCCGTTTGTTTATTGTGTAAAGCGACATTGTATATTCGCAATGTTATTAATGTGTTACGCTGCTCGGGAGCAGTTCCCGGCTTTTGTAATAGTATATTTTGTATGTGGTAGTTAGATGTGTAAAGTGGTACGCATTTAGCAGTGTTTTGCACGGTCCGTTGTTGTGTAGCCTCGTTTTCATTTTTTACAGCGGCCCTTTTTTTCCTTGCTTAGGCGATTATTGAGAGCCGCAAATCGTGTAAATCAATTTAAATTTGCGTTCCACCTCACTTCCAGACGTCCTAGATGTTGCCCCGTGTGGCTGTGATGTTTTTGTAATTTTGGGTGTATTTAGTGTGTTTTTATAGCTTTTTCAGTTCGGCGTTCGGCCGGTAATCTTGTAAGTCTCGCGTTTGTCAACCGCTTGAACACTAAGGAAGTGTTTAGGAATAGAGATGTCGCGAATAGTTCGCCGGCTGACTTTTTCCGGCGAACATAGCATAGCAACTGCGAACATATGGGAGATTCGACCCGCCCCCAATACTTTATCATTGAGCAAACTTTGACCCTGCATGTCACAGTCAGCAGACACATTCCAGCCAATCAGCAGCATACACTCCATTCTACACCCTTCTACCTCATGGACAGCAGCCATTTTGGAATCATAATTATCTTGCAGTCTTACAGAGAGGAGGGACAGTTTGGATGATGCTGCATCAATAGGGAAAACCATAGCTAGGCAAGTTTATTCAGTGTCCAGTGCAGTGCTGAAGGACTCATCAGATCTCTGCTATAAACACAGCACCCCAAAAAGCCCTTTTTAGGGCTATACCATCATTTTTTTTCTTTGTTTTTTTCTGTGTAATATAACTTCATTTGCCTGTCTCCCTGCTAGCCCCTGCTTGCAAGTGTGTGTCAGGCTCACAGCTTATACTGTGTGTGCACAACGCATACAATATAATATTGTTTACTAGTTGTCTACTTTTAAAAAACCCAAACTTTTATTTTCTTAAATGTAAGTGCATTTGCCTGACTGACCGTCAATCCAAGTTCATTTGCTTGACCGCTACCCATAGTGTGTGTCCTGCTTTCAAGTACTGTGCCAAGAGGTTGTGTGCATGCTTGAGCTCCAAACAAAAGGCTTTTTAGGGTCTTAGTCCCTCAAATACAAGTTTTATTTTAACACCTTTTTGTTAATAAGCACTTTGTGCACGGTGTTGTTCATTTTTGGGAGTTTTTGTGGTTTTTTTTCTTAGTTTAATTTAAGTTTTAGTTTTCTGGGGGTCAGGCTCAACTCTCTATCCCAGGAGAGTGAGCTGTCTCCTGGATACTTTGCCACACCCCTCCCTTAGCACTACACCTTCACTCCTGGAGCTTTGTTACTTTGACTTTTTTTCTTTTAAAAAGTTTATTAGGTTTTGTTGAAGTTTTGTTTGTTTGGTGTTGGGTTTTATGTTTTGGGGGAGAGAAGACAAGTAACATCTTTGTAGGCAGTGGGGGGGAAAACAATTAGATTTTTTGTTGTTAAGGCTTTTTTTTAACATCTGACACAGAGACACAGAGGGGTTAAAAAGCCTCTGTGTTCTCTGTGTTGTTGCATTTAGTAACACCTTGCAACAGGCCATTAACCCTTCCACTGCCAAACATCATCTCTCTCTCTCCCTTAGTTTTTGTCTCCCTTAGTTTTGTCTTTTTGTTTCTTTTTCACACTTTTATATTTTTTAAAAAAAAGAAAACAGTAAAAAAATCATAAAACAAAAAATAAAAATAAATAAAACAAATAAACTAAAAAAAAAAAAGGGTCTAAACATGAGGGATAAGACCATTAAGAAGCCTCAGGGGTCAAAAGGGGGAATAATGGCCCCTGAAAATCCTAGCTGCAGCACTGCACAGCATAGGCCCCAGGCAGATAAGGCAGCCCCAGCTCCTGGTGGTTCTGCCAGCAGACCTACCCCTGTGGCTAATACCTGGTCACAGGTGGTTTCTGCTGGCCCCAGTAATACCGCCGCTGGGGCTGAGGGGCAGATCACCAGGAAGCATGGGGTTAAATGTCAGATGTCTGGGGTCTACAGCATTGATATCTATCTGCGTGCTGCAGCTAATGTCATCAGCCCCTCTGTTATAGTAGCAGCCAGCAAAATGTACGGGAAAGCAGTTTTTTTTACCCGTACTCTGGCTGCTGCACACATTCTTATACAGAGAGGCATCACAGTGGGGGGATTATATGTCCCAATAGAACCCCTGGAAGGGTTGGGCACAAAAGTAACACTCTCTAATGTGCCCCCCTTCCTACCAGACTCCCTCCTGCGCCCCCACCTGCTAACCCTAGGGGAAGTAAAAACACCATTTATAAAAATTCCCCTGGGGTGCAGAGAGAGAGCACTTCGTCATGTGCTCTCTTTCAAGAGGCAGGTACAAATGTGCCTGCCTCAGGGCGCAGAAAACATAGAGGGGTCTTTTGGGGTTCCATTTGAGGGGGTGCTGTACAGGATTTTTTACAGCACTACGGAGGTGCAGTGCTATCATTGCAAAGGGTTGGGGCATACACGTAGGAATTGTCCTAATGTAAAGCATCATGCCCCAGCCCCAGCAAATGGCACCTCCGTCAGTACGGCACCCATCCCCGCTGAGCCCATAACAGCGGGGACCTCAAGGGTCATAGCCCCCCCACAGAGCTCAGGCAAGGAGGCCGTTCCTCAAGCCACCACCACGGCCTCCAAACCCCCTTCTTCCCCAAAAAAGCCATCTGTGTCTGTGGTCTCCAGCAAGACTGCAGACACGGGGAAAAAGGGGAAGAATGTCACCGTTCCTCCCAGTGTCACAGCTGCATCTCCCAAGTCCCAATCTGCCCCCACCATAATTACATCAGTTAGTGTGGGGGCACAGTGTAAGCAGAGGGATAATAAGCCCTCTGCAGGGGAGGCAGCTAGTGGCAGCTCCTCTTCCAGGAGTGACGTCCCCAGGAAGAGGAAGCATAAAACCAACAGGGAGGTTGCTGATAAGTGGGAAGTGCTCTATAGTGGAGCACCTCCCTCTAAAAGCAAGAAGAGGAACAAAACATCTCCTCCTCATCCGGTGACATTGTCTGGCCCAGTTATTAAGCTCAGCCAGCCGGTGCCAGACCACACATCTCTCTCTCCAGACCCTATAGGGGTTAATGTGGAAAAGGGTCTGGAGGAAAAGCAGGGGCAAGAGGGTCTCCCAAGTGAGGCAGGGGTAGACAAGAAAGATCAGGTTCTGCCTCTGGCCTTTGAGGGGGGACCCAACAAAGCCCCTGCTGAATGGGTAGTCAGTGTCCCTGAGGTGCTGAGCTTCAAGGGCACCAGTCAGTCTCCTCCTCCAGTGTCACTCTCTAGTGACGTACCTCGGGCTTTGTTAGAGCCCCAGGCCGAGTCACTACTGGAGGGGGGGAATATAGGCATGACCCCCATTCAGGACCCCATGGATTTGTCTGTCAGGGGGGATGTGGCACAAGGGGAAGTGGAAATGGGGGAGGGTGATAAAACAGGTTTTCCTGTTAACATCATGGGAGAGCCTGTCTACCCTCCTCAGCCGTCCACTGACCCTAACATCGGTGCCATCCAAGCTGAGCAAGCAGCGGTGGAACTGGCAGAGGAGGCATATAAAGCCTCCAAGGCTTCCATTAAGGAAGCCATGCTAGCCACTGCTGTCCAGCCAGCTACCCCTGAATGCACTCCTGAAGCTACAGGGGTGCAACAGCAATCCAAGGGTCCATTATTTACCTTGAAGGGTGCTAAAGGGACTCCTTCTGTATCATCTAAGAGGGGGTCCCTGAGAATAAAGCTGAGGAAACTGACTCCAGCCGGGGAGGATGGAGTAAAAGCCCTCAGCCAAGAGGAGCCCAGGGGTGACCCACTAGAAGGAACATCAGATTCTGGGTGGGTTATCCCTGTCAAGGAAATAGATCTATTCCTTGAGAGCACCCTTCATGGACAAAAGAAAAGGAAGGTGCGGCTGGCCTTGGAGAGGTGGAAGAATATGTCGTTTATTCTCCACTCTCTCCAGCAATATCTAGTGGTCAGCACTAGGGCCAAGAATTCTGGGACTGCGGAGCATCTCCGCGTCCGGAAATTCTATAAAATGTGCGTGTCCTATCAGCAGTCTCAAGGGTCTGAGGAACGCACAATTCCTGACACGCAGTAATGGCTTTGCACATCAGCACGCTAAATACCAATGGCTGTCAAGACAGTTTCCGCAGGTTCCAGGTACTCTCCTATTTATATCAGGGAGGGTACTCTGTGAGCTTCCTGCAGGAAACTCACACCACTCCAGAGGCTGAGGCCTCGTGGCAACTGGAGTGGAGAGGCAGGGTCTTCTTCAGCCACTTCACATCGGCGTCATGTGGAGTGGTGACCCTGTTCTCAGAGTCTTTTCAGCCAGAGCTGCTGCTTGTGAAAGCTGTTATCCCAGGCCGTCTAATCCACCTCCGGGTCCGAGAGCAGGGTAGCATCATTAACCTAGTTAATATATATGCCCCTGCTGGAGGGCTCGAGAGAGTGAGGTTCCTCGCCAGACTGTCCCAGTTTTTGGAGACGGTTGACGCAGATGAGTGTTTGGTACTCGGGGGTGATTTCAACTGCACCCTCGACGCTCTGGACCGGAATAGTCCAGAGCCGTTCCCGCCTTCTGCGTCAGCCCTGCGGGAGATCATCGCCCGCTTCTCCCTGGAGGACATCTGGCGAGAGCAGAACCCAGGGGCATCAGACGGTTTCACCTACGTCAGGGTGAGAGCCGGTCTGGTGTCCCACTCCCGGATCGACAGACTATATATATCTAGTCACTATATGTCACGAGTCGGTTCTTGTGCCATTAGGCTGGCTCCGTTCACAGACCACAACTGTGTGTCTGTGACAGTGGCGCTAACGCCAACAGCGCCACGAGCCGCCTATTGGCACTTCAACAATGCTTTGTTGAAGGACCAGGGGCTCGTGACATTGATCCGGGAGTTTTGGACGGACTGGAGGGGTTGCAAGGGGGACTTTGCCACGTTAAAACTGTGGTGGGACGTGGGCAAGGTTCATTTGCGACTTCTGTGTCAGGAATATACCAAGGGTGCGAGTGGGCAGCGCGAAGCTGAGTTGGAGTCACTCCGGGGGGAGGTACTCCATCTGGAGCAGAGGCTGTTCACTTGTAGGGACCAATCCCTGCAGAGCGAGTATGTAGAGAGGAAGGGTGTCCTCTGTGACCTGGAACGACACCAGGCCAAGGGGGCATACGTGCGCAGCCGCTTAGGTTTTCTCAAAGATCTAGACCGCGGCTCGCGCCTCTTCTACTCACTGGAGAAAAAGGGGGGTAACAGTAGGCACATCACCTGTCTTCTAGATGAAGACGGTGCCCCCCTTACAGATCCGGAGAGTATCCGGGATAGAGCCCGGAACTTTTATAAAGATCTTTACTCTCCGGATCCCATTTCTCCAGACGCCTGCAGGGTGCTATGGGAGGGGCTCCCCACAGTCAGTGAGGGTGTAAGAGAGCAGCTTGATATACCACTATCTTTTCAAGAGCTCTCTGAAGCCCTCCGTGCCATGTCCTGTGAAAAGTCTCCAGGACTGGACGGACTGACTGTAGAGTTTTTCCAATTTTTCTGGGAGACTCTGGGACCTGATTTCCATCTGGTCCTTGGGGAAGCCCTGGAGACCGGGGAGATGCCCCTGTCTTGTCGCAGGGCAGTACTTGCCCTGCTGCCCAAAAAGGGGGATCTCCGGCTTATTAAGAACTGGCGACCGGTCTCTCTGCTCAGCACAGACTACAAGATTGTAGCTAAAGCCATCTCGCTTAGACTTGGGTCTGTGCTGGCAGAATTGGTTCACCCTGACCAGTCCTATGCGATCCCGGGCCGGACTATCTTTGATAGTATCTTTCTGGTCCGGGATCTATTGCATTATTCTCGCAGGACTGGTCTGTCACTCGCCTTTCTCTCTTTAGATCAAGAGAAGGCGTTTGACAGGGTGGACCATTGTTACCTCATAGCCACTCTGCAAGCGTACGGCTTTGGCCCACAGTTTGTGGGCTTTATAAGAACGCTGTACGCCTCTGCAGAGTGTTTACTTAAAATCAATTGGTCCCTAACAGCACCTTTGGTATTTGGACGAGGGGTGCGTCAAGGATGTCCCTTGTCTGGACAGTTATATGCACTGGCCATCGAGCCTTTCCTCTGCCTACTGAGGAAAAGGCTCACAGGGCTGGTGCTAAAAGATCCAGACATGCGGATTGTCCTTTCAGCTTATGCTGACGATGTGCTCCTCGTGGCCCAGGATCCAGTTGATCTTGAGCTGGCAAAACAGTGCCAGGAGGTATATTCAGCTGCCTCCTCCGCTCAGATCAACTGGTCCAAATGCACAGGCCTTTTAGAGGGTAATTTACAGGTGGACTCTTTGCCTCCCACGTTTCGTGACATCACGTGGGAGGCAGATGTCATTAAATATCTGGGGGTCTACCTGTCCGCTGCGGACGCTTCCGTCCCAGACAACTGGAGGGAGTTAGAGGGCAGTGTCCTCTCTCGTCTGGGACGATGGAGGGGTCTAGCAAAAATGCTTTCCCTTAGGGGGCGGACTCTAGTGGTGAATCAGCTGGTGGCTTCTCAGATCTGGCACCGGCTGATTTGTCTGAGTCCGACCCCCGAGTTTGTCACCAATATCCAGAGGAATTTGTTAGATTTCCTCTGGATGGGAAGGCATTGGGTCTCTGCAGGGGTGGCAAGTCTGCCTTTGGTGGAGGGTGGACAGTGAGTAGTTTGTGTGTGCTCCCAGTTGTCCACCTTCCGCCTTCAGTACCTGCAGAGATACCTATATGCAGATCCCTCTCCGCAGTGGTGCGCACTGGCATCCAGCTTTTATCGCCAGTTGCGCAACCTGGGGTATGACCGGCAATTATTTCTGATCAGGCCCGAGGGGTTTGGGAAAGACCTCTCTGTGTTGCCGGCATACTACCAGGAAACCCTCAAGGCCTGGAGCATGGTCTCCGTGACCAGGCAGGGCGTGCCTTTGGGGGATGAAATATTCACAGAGCCCCTGCTATTTAATGCAGCAGTGGGGGCTCCAATGTTACAGTCCCCCAGTATCATCCGCCGCCTTAGTCATGCACGGATGACCCGAGTCGGGGATCTCCTGGAATACGGGCGTTCTGATTGGGTGTCACCCCAGGAGCTTGCGCTCCGTTTGGGATATGTGACGCCCAAAGTCTCAGGGCGCTTGCTCCAGGAGATTAGAGATGCCATCTCCCCCGACTCGCGCACCTTCCTTCGCGGGGCTTTGCAGGCCGGAGTGCCACATGCACCTTTCAACACCCCTTCTCCGGCTGTTTGCATTGGACACAAGCCCCGTGTTTCCCCTCAGGCTCCTCCTGTCCCCAACCTCTCGAGGTTGAGGGACATACCCTCGGCATGCTTTCGCGGCATGCCGAGGAAGAGCTTATATTCTCTCGTGCTCCATACAGTGCACTTCCTTGCCCTCGTGACCCGTCCCGATACCATCTGGAGGCGGGTCCTACCAGCTGACGAGGGCAAGAGGCCCCGGTGGAGGGAACTTTATTCTGATTTAGTTCCACGACCCACCGGGGACTTGAGTTGGAGAGTGCTCCATGGTGCACTGAGCACGGGAGAGTACTTAGCTAAATTCACGGACTCTCCCTCCACTTGTCCATTCTGTGGCAAGGGAGAGTCCGTGTATCATGTTTATTTTAGTTGCGCCAGACTGCAGCCCCTCTTGTCACTCTTGAGGGGCCTCCTCCTGCAGTTCTGGCTGCATTTCTCCCCTCACATTTTTATTTTTGGGCGCCCAGTGTCCCGGGGCAATAAGGCCAGGGACCTCCTCGTCAACCTGCTCCTGGCATTAGCCAAGTTGGCTATATATAAGTCCAGGAAGCAGTGTTTGATAGGGGGGGTTCCCTTGTCACCTGAGGCCATGTTCCGGGTGCTGGTGCGCTCCCGTATCCGGGCAGAGTACCACCTGGCTTTGTCTACTGGGGGAATGGATGAGTTTGTCTCCCAGTGGGCTGTAGATGGTGTGCTCTGCTCGGTATCCCCCCATCCGGTTTCTTTTTCTTTCAACCTCCTAATATGATTTTTATTTAGTTTACAGAAAATGTTTTCTCCTAATTTTAAAATACACTGTGCCAGAGAGCATGTTGTGTGCATGCTTGAGCTCCAAACAAAAGGCTTTTTAGGGTCTTAGTCCCTCAAATACAAGTTTTATTTTAACACCTTTCTGTTTATAAGCACTTTGTGCACGGTGTTGTTCATTTTTGGGAGTTTTTGTGGTATTTTTCTTAGTTTAATTTAAGTTTTAGGTTTCTGGGGTCAGGCTCAACTCTCTATCCCAGGAGAGTGAGCTGTCTCCTGGATACTTTGCCACACCCCTCCCTTAGCACTACACCTTCACTCCTGGAGCTTTGTTACTTTGACTTTTTTTTCTTTTAAAAGTTTATTAGGTTTTGTTGAAGTTTTGTTTGTTTGGTGTTGGGTTTTATGTTTTGGGGGAGAGAAGACAAGTAACATCTTTGTAGGCAGTGGGGGGGAAAACAATTAGATTTTTTGTTGAAAAGGCTTTTTTTAACATCTGACACAGAGACACAGAGGGGTTAAAAAGCCTCTGTGTCTCTGTGTTGTTGCATTTAGTAACACCTTGCAACAGGCCATTAACCCTTCCACTGCCAAACATCATCTCTCTCTCTCCCTTAGTTTTTGTCTCCCTTAGTTTTGTCTTTTTGTTTCTTTTTCACACTTTTATATTTTAAAAAAAAAGAAAACAGTAGAAAATCATAAAACAAAAAATAAAAATAAATAAAACAAATAAACTAAAAAAAAAAAAGGGTCTAAACATGAGGGATAAGACCATTAAGAAGCCTCAGGGGTCAAAAGGGGGAATAATGGCCCCTGAAAATCCTAGCTGCAGCACTGCACAGCATAGGCCCCAGGCAGATAAGGCAGCCCCAGCTCCTGGTGGTTCTGCCAGCAGACCTACCCCTGTGGCTAATACCTGGTCACAGGTGGTTTCTGCTGGCCCAGTAATACCACCGCTGGGGCTGAGGGGCAGATCACCAGGAAGCATGGGGTTAAATGTCAGATGTCTGGGGTCTACAGCATTGATATCTATCTGCGTGCTGCAGCTAATGTCATCAGCCCCTCTGTTATAGTAGCAGCCAGCAAAATGTACGGGAAAGCAGTTTTTTTTACCCGTACTCTGGCTGCTGCACACATTCTTATACAGAGAGGCATCACAGTGGGGGGATTATATGTCCCAATAGAACCCCTGGAAGGGTTGGGCACAAAAGTAACACTCTCTAATGTGCCCCCCTTCCTACCAGACTCCCTCCTGCGCCCCCACCTGCTAACCCTAGGGGAAGTAAAAACACCATTTATAAAATTCCCCTGGGGTGCAGAGAGAGAGCACTTCGTCATGTGCTCTCTTTCAAGAGGCAGGTACAAATGTGCCTGCCTCAGGGCGCAGAAAACATAGAGGGGTCTTTTGGGGTTCCATTTGAGGGGGAGCTGTACAGGATTTTTTACAGCACTACGGAGGTGCAGTGCTATCATTGCAAAGGGTTGGGGCATACACGTAGGAATTGTCCTAATGTAAAGCATCATGCCCCAGCCCCAGCAAATGGCACCTCCGTCAGTACGGCACCCATCCCCGCTGAGCCCATAACAGCGGGGACCTCAAGGGTCATAGCCCCCCCACAGAGCTCAGGCAAGGAGGCCGTTCCTCAAGCCACCACCACGGCCTCCAAACCCCCTTCTTCCCCAAAAAAGCCATTTGTGTCTGTGGTCTCCAGCAAGACTGCAGACACGGGGAAAAAGGGGAAGAATGTCACCGGTCCTCCCAGTGTCACAGCTGCATCTCCCAAGTCCCCAATCTGCCCCCACCATAATTACATCAGTTAGTGTGGGGGCACAGTGTAAGCAGAGGGATAATAAGCCCTCTGCAGGGGAGGCAGCTAGTGGCAGCTCCTCTTCCAGGAGTGACGTCCCCAGGAAGAGGAAGCATAAAACCAACAGGGAGGTTGCTGATAAGTGGGAAGTGCTCTATAGTGGAGCACCTCCCTCTAAAAGCAAGAAGAGGAACAAAACATCTCCTCCTCATCCGGTGACATTGTCTGGCCCAGTTATTAAGCTCAGCCAGCCGGTGCCAGACCACACATCTCTCTCTCCAGACCCTATAGGGGTTAATGTGGAAAAGGGTCTGGAGGAAAAGCAGGGGCAAGAGGGTCTCCCAAGTGAGGCAGGGGTAGACAAGAAAGATCAGGTTCTGCCTCTGGCCTTTGAGGGGGGACCCAACAAAGCCCCTGCTGAATGGGTAGTCAGTGTCCCTGAGGTGCTGAGCTTCAAGGGCACCAGTCAGTCTCCTCCTCCAGTGTCACTCTCTAGTGACGTACCTCGGGCTTTGTTAGAGCCCCAGGCCGAGTCACTACTGGAGGGGGGGAATATAGGCATGACCCCCATTCAGGACCCCATGGATTTGTCTGTCAGGGGGGATGTGGCACAAGGGGAAGTGGAAATGGGGGAGGGTGATAAAACAGGTTTTCCTGTTAACATCATGGGAGAGCCTGTCTACCCTCCTCAGCCGTCCACTGACCCTAACATCGGTGCCATCCAAGCTGAGCAAGCAGCGGTGGAACTGGCAGAGGAGGCATATAAAGCCTCCAAGGCTTCCATTAAGGAAGCCATGCCAGCCACTGCTGTCCAGCCAGCTACCCCTGAATGCACTCCCTGAAGCTACAGGGGTGCAGCAGCAATCCAAGGGTCCATTATTTACCTTGAAGGGTGCTAAAGGGACTCCTTCTGTATCATCTAAGAGGGGGTCCCTGAGAATAAAGCTGAGGAAACTGACTCCAGCCGGGGAGGGATGGAGTAAAGAGAGCCCTCAGCCAAGAGGAGCCCAGGGGTGACCCACTAGAAGGAACATCAGATTCTGGGTGGGTTATCCCTGTCAAGGAAATAGATCTATTCCTTGAGAGCACCCTTCATGGACAAAAGAAAAGGAAGGTGCGGCTGGCCTTGGAGAGGTGGAAGAATATGTCGTTTATTCTCCACTCTCTCCAGCAATATCTAGTGGTCAGCACTAGGGCCAAGAATTCGGGGACTGCGGAGCATCTCCGCGTCCGGAAATTCTATAAAATGTGCGTGTCCTATCAGCAGTCTCAAGGGTCTGAGGAACGCACAATTCCTGACACGCAGTAATGGCTTTGCACATCAGCACGCTAAATACCAATGGCTGTCAAGACAGTTTCCGCAGGTTCCAGGTACTCTCCTATTTATATCAGGGAGGGTACTCTGTGAGCTTCCTGCAGGAAACTCACACCACTCCAGAGGCTGAGGCCTCGTGGCAACTGGAGTGGAGAGGCAGGGTCTTCTTCAGCCACTTCACATCGGCGTCATGTGGAGTGGTGACCCTGTTCTCAGAGTCTTTTCAGCCAGAGCTGCTGCTTGTGAAAGCTGTTATCCCAGGCCGTCTAATCCACCTCCGGGTCCGAGAGCAGGGTAGCATCATTAACCTAGTTAATATATATGCCCCTGCTGGAGGGCTCGAGAGAGTGAGGTTCCTCGCCAGACTGTCCCAGTTTTTGGAGACGGTTGACGCAGATGAGTGTTTGGTACTCGGGGGTGATTGCAACTGCACCCTCGACGCTCTGGACCGGAATAGTCCAGAGCCGTACCCGCCTTCTGCGTCAGCCCTGCGGGAGATCATCGCCCGCTTCTCCCTGGAGGACATCTGGCGAGAGCAGAACCCAGGGGCATCAGACGGTTTCACCTACGTCAGGGTGAGAGCCGGTCTGGTGTCCCACTCCCGGATCGACAGACTATATATATCTAGTCACTATATGTCACGAGTCGGTTCTTGTGCCATTAGGCTGGCTCCGTTCACAGACCACAACTGTGTGTCTGTGACAGTGGCGCTAACGCCAACAGCGCCACGAGCCGCCTATTGGCACTTCAACAATGCTTTGTTGAAGGACCAGGGGCTCGTGACATTGATCCGGGAGTTTTGGACGGACTGGAGGGGTTGCAAGGGGGACTTTGCCACGTTAAAACTGTGGTGGGACGTGGGCAAGGTTCATTTGCGACTTCTGTGTCAGGAATATACCAAGGGTGCGAGTGGGCAGCGCGAAGCTGAGTTGGAGTCACTCCGGGGGGAGGTACTCCATCTGGAGCAGAGGCTGTTCACTTGTAGGGACCAATCCCTGCAGAGCGAGTATGTAGAGAGGAAGGGTGTCCTCTGTGACCTGGAACGACACCAGGCCAAGGGGGCATACGTGCGCAGGCCGCTTAGGTTTTCTCAAAGATCTAGACCGCGGCTCGCGCCTCTTCTACTCACTGGAGAAAAAGGGGGGTAACAGTAGGCACATCACCTGTCTTCTAGATGAAGACGGTGCCCCCCTTACAGATCCGGAGAGTATCCAGGATAGAGCCCGGAACTTTTATAAAGATCTTTACTCTCCGGATCCCATTTCTCCAGACGCCTGCAGGGTGCTATGGGAGGGGCTCCCCACAGTCAGTGAGGGTGTAAGAGAGCGGCTTGATATACCACTATCTTTTCAAGAGCTCTCTGAAGCCCTCCGTGCCATGTCCTGTGAAAGTCTCCAGGACTGGACGGACTGACTGTAGAGTTTTTCCAATTTTTTCTGGGAGACTCTGGGACCTGATTTCCATCTGGTCCTTGGGGAAGCCCTGGAGACCGGGGAGATGCCCCTGTCTTGTCGCAGGGCAGTACTTGCCCTGCTGCCCAAAAAGGGGGATCTCCTGCTTATTAAGAACTGGCGACCGGTCTCTCTGCTCAGCACGGATTACAAGATTGTAGCTAAAGCCATCTCGCTTAGACTTGGGTCTGTGCTGGCAGAATTGGTTCACCCTGACCAGTCCTATGCGATCCCGGGCCGGACTATCTTTGATAGTATCTTTCTGGTCCGGGATCTATTGCATTATTCTCGCAGGACTGGTCTGTCACTCGCCTTTCTCTCTTTAGATCAAGAGAAGGCGTTTGACATGGTGGACCATGGTTACCTCATAGCCACTCTGCAAGCATACGGCTTTGGCCCACAGTTTGTGGGCTTTATAAGAACGCTGTACGCCTCTGCAGAGTGTTTACTTAAAATCAATTGGTCCCTAACAGCACCTTTGGTATTTGGACGAGGGGTGCGTCAAGGATGTCCCTTGTCTGGACAGTTATATGCACTGGCCATTGAGCCTTTCCTCTGCCTACTGAGGAAAAGGCTCACAGGGCTGGTGCTTAAAGATCCAGACATGCGGATTGTCCTTTCAGCTTATGCTGACGATGTGCTCCTCGTGGCCCAGGATCCAGTTGATCTTGAGCTGGCAAAACAGTGCCAGGAGGTATATTCAGCTGCCTCCTCCGCTCAGATCAACTGGTCCAAATGCACAGGCCTTTTAGAGGGTAATTTACAGGTGGACTCTTTGCCTCCCACGTTTCGTGACATCACGTGGGAGGCAGATGTCATTAAATATCTGGGGGTCTACCTGTCCGCTGCGGACGCTTCCGTCCCAGACAACTGGAGGGAGTTAGAGGGCAGTGTCCTCTCTCGTCTGGGACGATGGAGGGGTCTAGCAAAAATGCTTTCCCTTAGGGGGCGGACTCTAGTGGTGAATCAGCTGGTGGCTTCTCAGATCTGGCACCGGCTGATTTGTCTGAGTCCGACCCCCGAGTTTGTCAACAATATCCAGAGGAATTTGTTAGATTTCCTCTGGATGGGAAGGCATTGGGTCTCTGCAGGGGTGGCAAGTCTGCCTTTGGTGGAGGGTGGACAGGGAGTAGTTTGTGTGTGCTCCCAGTTGTCCACCTTCCGCCTTCAGTACCTGCAGAGATACCTATATGCAGATCCCTCTCCGCAGTGGTGCGCACTGGCATCCAGCTTTTATCGCCAGTTGCGCAACCTGGGGTATGACCGGCAATTATTTCTGATCAGGCCCGAGGGGTTTGGGAGAGACCTCTCTGTGTTGCCGGCATACTACCAGGAAACCCTCAAGGCCTGGAGCATGGTCTCCGTGACCAGGCAGGGCGTGCCTTTGGGGGATGAAATATTCACAGAGCCCCTGCTATTTAATGCAGCAGTGGGGGCTCCAATGTTACAGTCCCCCAGTATCATCCGCCGCCTTAGTCATGCACGGATGACCCGAGTCGGGGATCTCCTGGAATACGGGCGTTCTGATTGGGTGTCACCCCAGGAGCTTGCGCTCCGTTTGGGATATGTGACGCCCAAAGTCTCAGGGCGCTTGCTCCAGGAGATTAGAGATGCTATCCCCCCCGACTCGCGCACCTTCCTTCGCGGGGCTTTGCAGGCCGGAGTGCCA
>CM050163.1:274593517-274728517 GCA_027410445.1 Discoglossus pictus
TTTGTAATAATGTTTGAGTGTTAATGCCTATTGTTCCAAACGCTTTCCTATGATAAACTGTAAGCCCTCTTACATTATCCAGTGTTGCAGTTATACATGGTTCTTTAGATACTGATGTTTCACTAAAAAACATAACACCAGTCCATGAAAGTGATTGTTATTTAATAATTAACAAGACTGTGACTTTGTTCACAATTTCAATATCATTGTCATTTATATACTTCATATATATAATGCCTAAATGTTTGTTTTTTTTCAGGGAGTGAGTTAATAGGCCCCTATGTTATGTGAGATGTCAGGATGTTACCAGGACATTCAATGAGCAG
This sequence comes from Discoglossus pictus, assembly GCA_027410445.1. Classification (NCBI taxonomy): domain Eukaryota; kingdom Metazoa; phylum Chordata; class Amphibia; order Anura; family Alytidae; genus Discoglossus; species Discoglossus pictus. The sequence goes on from CM050163.1 coordinate 274,593,844, forward strand.
CACCTGACTGCATGTGTACTAGAGAGGAGCAGTTACTCTTGAATGTTTCCTTAGGGGGAAAAAGACATCTCAGGAAATTGTGCTCTATGTATTCTATGACATGAGAAACAAAAGTGCAACCTACAGTACAAAACTAACATATATTTCATAGAAATGAAAGGAGAGCAGATTTTAAAAACAGAAGATACCTTCAACATGTATAGGAATTTATATATATATATATATATATATATATATATATTTTTTTTTTTTTTTAAAGATTCCTTCTACCAGGAATGTTTTTTCTTACCTATAGTTATCATTTATTCTCCACAATATGTGCATGTGGTGTGTATGCTTAGCTTTCACTAATAATTAATGTTGCAAGTATGGATGAAGAACAATTCCCATGTTAATCACCTTATATCTAAGGTAGGGTTTTATTCTCTGAAATAAAATACTCAAAAATATGCACACAAAATAAATGAATCAGCTATTTTATAGTTATGTAATGTTCCGTTTAATATAGGTTTTTAATGACTGACTCACATATTTTACTTTGCCTGTTGCACCTTGAAGAATTGTCCTTTGCTGCATAAGCTGCTTCTTTACACTTTTGGTCTTTTTAATTGAAAACATGTATTATTTAACAGCAAACATACAAACTGGTACATATAGTTTTTATGAAAATTAGCAACTCATAACTTGAGAATAAAAGTTTGTTTTCCACTATTTTTGTTTTTCCTAACGTATAAAAGAAAATGTTTTATACATTACAAAAGTGTTGTTTTTTTACAGAGGTAGTATTTTTACAAAACAAAAGTAACAATAAAGGAGACTATAATAATTAATGTCTGTTATCAAAGTCTTTGCACTTAATTCAGCACAATTTGGATCACAGCATAGTAAAGATCTCCTAAAAGTGTGTTGAAATACGTTGTACTTTTTTGAAATACATGAATTTTTCATTCAGAAATCAAATTAAATATAATACAGGTATACTCTGCTTACCGCTACCCCTTTTAGCTCTGTTTCATTATAACACTATTTTGACTCATAATTCCATTTAATCCACTGCCTCGCTATATTGCCGTTTTTGCCTGCCAAACCCCTTTTAATACTCTGATTCTCAAAAAAAAAATAGAATCCAGGATGAGCCAGACGCTTCAACATAACAAATTTAAAGTTTATATTTCTGCAAATGTTCAGTTTGTGTTATTGTTATATTTGCTGTTTGTTTGAAGTTCATATAAAACAATTGTATATTTTTTTCCATGAGTTCCCCAATCCCTATCTTTCCCATGTTAAATTGCCCCGTTTAGAGCTGTTTCGCTTAACACTCCTATTGCTTAGAGCGTTAAACGAAGTATAGCTGTATGTGTAAAAGACTGCCCACAGACTGCTCCATGTCTGCAACCAATCAGGTTGCAGGGGTGTGTGTCCCGTTCAAGTCCATGCTAATATTTTTGTCAGACTACTTATATTTCAAATTCTGTTTTGTTTTTACAAGCAGAACAATCAGGTTTCTGCTCTCTTGCATTTATGGAACTTGAGCAATGTAGAGGAGTTTGTAATCTGCACCCCATGCTGCAGTGCTCCATGCAAAGATCCTAGCAAACAAAAATGTAACCTCATCTATCTGTGCAGACATAGGGCCCGATTCAATTGCAAACCCGCATCTCACAGGATCCAGGCCGTATGTCTGCGGGCATGCTGCGGGCTCATGTTCTCCGATTCCGGAGCTAATCAATTGATCAAGCTCACAAGCTACTGGTCCAAAGCCGAATCTGTAAACCATGCACTGGTTCGTAGCAGTTCAGGGTGGGAACATGATCAATTAAGCAAGCCCGTAAACTCCCATTTCCAATCAGCCAATAGAAAATGAGACTGCCATCATTATGGCGGTAAAACATAGAGGTTACACGTCAATCAATTAGGTTCGGGAGTCCGATATGCGATCAGACTTGCAAACCCGCAAAATACAGAATTATGAAAATGAATGCCGATACTGTTCTAGTCCATGTGGGTGGCCTGATATGTTTTAATCATTGATTCCCAAGATCGATATAACCCCAAAATGAATAAAAAATACATTTAATTTACTGCCGATTTGCAGCTTGAGACTGTTGTGCAATTAATTCTGATGTATTTCATCGCTTTCCCCGTTATTTACAGTGCAGTATTGATTTTTTATATGTATTTACAGTGCTGAGAACAGGTGTTTTACCTCCTTGCGGGTCCTATCTAGCACTCGTAGGATTTCCTCCTTCATTTGCCATTTACATATGTGAAACTATTTGTGGCCTTGGGGAATTGTAGCAATTGAATAGCGATTTGCAATTTTAACCATCATAACTTTGAAAGATCAAAAGCTTTGGGAGGTTGTAAGTTCCGGGTTTAACCATGGCAAAGTTTTCAAGGCCGTAACCCGTAAACCGTTTGGAGCCCGCAAAAAGACGCCAATTAAATAGCAAATTAACTTGCGGCCTCACTTACAGACTACAGTAACTTGCGGTAGCTAAATTGAATCGGGCTCATAGAATGCTGGACTCACCTAAACAGGGAAGCTATGGGTAGACTGGTCAGTGCAGTGTATAAGAAAGTGCATGGGAAAGCTGTGCTATCCATCTTAGCTTTCCCTATAGAGACTCACACAACACATGCTGAACTTGGCAATCTGGTAATTACTAAATGCGACAGCCAGTGTGCAGAAAATACTTTATGTAAACAAGAGATTTAAAACTTTAGATATTTTTAGCTGTTATTACTGTAACTAAAAATAGATTATTTTAGCATACAATCTTATGCTTTTCAACACTATGAAGAGCACTTACAGTGAGTTCAGTGGTCCATTAAAGGAAGTTGAGATGAAGCATAAACAAAGACTCATTGAGAGTCCATTCCCAGTGTTATCTGATCTTATTTTACATATAAATAATGTGGATAAAAGCACAAGGTTGTTTTGTAACTTGTCAGGGCAAAGAAAGACAAAACAATTCCACTCTGACTTGTCTACACTATAAACCAATTATTTTTCACACAACATGTTTAATTATTTTTGTAATGTTGAATTATATTTTAATAAAATGTAAAAATCTTTCTCAAATTCTTTTGTATTTCTTCTCTAAACTTGTTCTATCTAACTGCCCTCTGTATCTCAGTTATATAACGGCTTCCTATAACGTCTAAATATATTTGCTCTCTATATCTTTGGAGATAATTGAGGAAAAATATTGAGAGCGCTGTCTTGTACATATAACTACACTCACCATGCTGAACAGATGTTTGAAGTCATTGCTGAGCCACAGGGCAAATGTAGAGATAACTTTTACAATCACCCTAAAAACTGCTTGACTGGTAAAGCCATCAAAGAATGCAGATTTTTTAGTGTCCATTCAGGAGAAAATAATTCTGTAATGACTACCAGTCCACCATTGCATCATAGTCCTGATTGAAAAGGATTTACATATCCCCGCCATGCCACTGATTTTTTTGTAGCCGAAGACATAGTTACATAGTTACATAGCATTAAATGTTGAAAAAAGACTTTCAGTCCATCAAGTTCAACCTGTTAAGATCTCCTCTGATCTGCAATATGCGGATTAGTTATTAATTAAATAGTTGTTAAATAATTATTATTAAGGCCGAAATGGGTCTGGGGTTTGCTGTTTCTCCTGTTCAGGGTAGAATTGCCTGGTATTTCGGGGCTGGGTCACTCTTTTGAGTGGGACCAGACTGATATACTACAGAATATTTCTCCCTGTGAAGGGCACAAGTGAGCTAAAAGAGGTTGCTCTCAGAGTGGCTTATCATGGCTATAGAACTAACCTATTAAGGTTGGTTCGTTCTCTGATGAGTACCTCTGACTTACCTTTTTTTTATATATTGTGACAGACTGGCTGCCACTTCCAGGGTCAATGCCCTATTGACCGTCTCTGTAATGAAGTACCTCAGGAGGCGTTGTAGCTTTAAGGAGCTTTACTGAAAACTTTGTCAGCAGCTACAAACAAAAAAGAATACAAAACAAAGCCTAGCTTTCCTTGAAGCACTAACTAAACAGAAATAGCAGTTTTCCTCACTAGCATCAACTAATGCAAAAATAATATCATGTATACAGGCCTGTAAGTTTTCTGTTGCAAAAGTCTGTGGGTTTGCTTCAGCATGCAGAGCTGTCTCTCCTGGCTCTCAGTCCAGACTGAACCCACCCTGCTGAGTGCTCAGTAGTCCTTTTAAAGGCAGAATGCAGCTGGGCTTGATTAGTCTGTTGCAGGAGGCTTAACTCTTTCACTCCCGTGGGGAAAAAGGGCTCTGGTAAGTCTGCTACTTACATAACACCCCTTGTATGATTCTATTACACATCCCCCTCCCCAGCTCGAGACCACAGGGTTGAGCGGCCAACGCCGTGAGGCAATGAATTCGAGACAAAGCATCTGCATTAGCATGTAGGCTGCCGGCTCTATGGAGGACACGGAAACAGTAGGGCTGCAGGGACAGGAACCATCTCGTTACCCGGCTGTTCTTTTCCTTATTCGGCTGCATCCATTGCAGGGGTGCATGGTCAGACACCAGTGTGAACTTCCTCCCTAAGAGATAGTAACGAAGCACCTCAATGGCCCATTTGATGGCCAGGCATTCCTTTTCCACGATGGAATATTTCTGCTCTCGTGACAACAGTTTACGGCTCAGGAATAAAATGGGATTTTCCTCGTCCTGCACTACTTGCGACAACACAGCGCCCAGTCCTACTCCCGAAGCATCCGTTCGCAAGATGAATTCCTTCCCAAAATCTGGGGTCACTAGCACAGGATTCCGACATAGGACCGACTTTAGATCCATGAACGCTGCTTCAGCCTCTGAACTCCATTTAACCATGTTGGGCGCTCTGTTTTTTGTAAGGTCTGTCAGGGGGGCAGCTCTTGTAGAGAAATGGGGTATGAATCTCCTATAATACCTACTATCCCCAAGAAGGCCCTTACTTGTTTCTTATTCAGAGGTTGTGGCCAGTCCTGAATTGCCTTCACCTTGTTGAGCTGGGGTCGAACAAACCTCTCCCTACCTTATATCCCAAATATTTGGCCTCACTCAGACCGATGGCACACTTGCCGGGGTTTACTGTAAGGTGTGCGCGCCTTAGGGTTTCCAAAACTGCTTCCACTTTCAGCAGATTTGTCTCCCAGTCGTCAGTATAGATGATTATGTCATCTAGGTAAGCGGCTGCGTACTCTGAATGGTGGCGTAACAGCTTAACCATCAGTCTCTGGAAAGTAGCCGGTGTCCGTGTAATCCAAATGGTAGTACCTTGTAATGAAAAAGCCCGTCAGGTGTTGAAAAGGCAGTTTTCTCCTTGGCCGCTTGCGTCAAGGGTATTTGCCAGTACCCTTTAGTCAAATCCAACGTTGTTAGAAACCTGCTTTTCCGAGTCGCTCTATTAGTTCGTCTACTCTAGGTATAGGGTATGCATCGAACTCGGATTGCGAAAATCGCTGCAAAACCTGACAGTTCCATCAGGTTTTGGAACCAGGACAATGGGGCTGCACCATTCGCTTTGAGACTCCTCGATTACTCCAAGTTCTAAAATTTTGTTCACCTCAGCCCTTATTTCAGTTCTCTTCGTTTCAGGTATGGTAAGGTTTAATCCTTATTCTCACGCCTGGTTTAGTGACAATATTATGGTAAATGGCAGTGGTGCGACCTGGGTTGGTGGAAAACACATCCGTGTTCCGCTTCAGCATTTTGTAGGTTTCCTCTGTTTGTGCAGGGGACAACTCTTGTGATACATAGGCTTTCGGAGGTTCAATACAGATTTTGGACTCGCTGGCATCTTCTGACTCCTCAGCCAGACAAGTGACATCCATCACTTTTGTTTGCTCTTTCCAGGGTTTTAGAAGGTTTATATGATATATTTGTTCTCTCTTGCGGCGTTCAGGTTTACTGACTTTGTAATCCACCTCACCGATAGCTTCAATAACTTCGTAGGGGCCTTGCCATCAGGCCAGTAATTTGCTTTCAGTTGTTGGCACTAACACTAGAACCCTGTCTCCGGGTTGAAACTTCCTCACCTGGGCCGTGCGGTTGTAGTAGGTTTGCTGGTTACTTTGAGCTCGTTCCATATGGTCTCGCACCAGAGGGATAACTTTGGCAATTCTTTCTCTCATGTTCCTTACATAATCCACAATATTTTCGCCCGGCACTATTTGCTCTTCCCATTCTTTCTTTAATATGTCCAGAATTCCTCTGGGATGGCGGCCGTAGGAGGGAGAAAATCCTGTGGAAGCTTGGGGGACTTCTCTTATGGCGAGTAAATAGGGTAGGAGTAAGTCCCAATTTTTCCCATCTCGTGCTACAACTTTTCTTAGCATACTCTTCAAAGTTTTATTGAACCGTTCTACCAGTCCGTCTGTTTGCGGATGGTAAACCGAGGTCCTGAGTGATTTAACCTGTAAAAGCTGGCACATGTCTCTCATCAGCTTTGACACAAAAGAAGGTCCCTTGGTCTGTTAGGATTTATTTGGGTATCCACCCTTGAGTATAGTTGAATGAGCTCTTTTGCTATATTTTTTGAGGTGGCGGTGCATAAGGGTATGGCCTCCGGGTATCTGTGGCATTCCATTATTACGAGGATGTATTGGTGCCCTTGTGCTGATTTTTCTAGTGGACCCACCAGATCCATTGCTATTCTTGAAAACGGCTCCTCAATTATGGGTAAAGATACCAGTGGAGCTCTTAGATCGGAGCGGCGAGCTGTCAATTGGCATTCAGGGCAAGATGCACAGTACTGGGCTACTTCAGCAAATATGCAGGCCAGAAAAAACGTTTCAATATCTTTCCCAGGGTTTTATCCTTCCCAAGGTGGCCCCCAAGGAGGTTACGGTGGGCCAGATCAAGGACTTTCTTCCTTTGTGCTCGGGGAACTAAGAGCTGCTCCAGTGTTTCTTCCTTCAAAGGTGTACAGCAAGTTATTCCGCAGTATGAAATAAGGGCCCTGTCTCCTCTCTCTCCCGGTGACCGGAGTCCCGTTCACTTCCACAAGCTGACGACGTATGTTCTGTAGGATCGGATCCACAGCTTGGTCATGTGCAAAGTCATACTTGTCAGGGAAACACTGAAGTGGAGTAAGTTCCTCTTCTACATGTTCTCCCATTTGGGCCCTTTCTTCATCAGGTTGAGCTGTGGGACCTTTCTGGACGGTCTCCTCCTTTCTCCTGTCTGGCAGGCTGCTAAAGCCTCCTCAAGGCTTTGCTTCTTATCTCTGTGCCTAATCATTTCATACCCTGAGGAATATAAAACCTCTCTTTTAAAAGCTATATATAGATGTTTTAAAATACACTGTCTTCTCTCCTTTCCATTTATATTAATGGAGCCCACTGTGATATTGAAATAGCATTAAACAGATTACTGTGGAAAACAAGGACAGTACATTAGAATCCATCCAGCCATTGAGAAATAAACGTGACTTGTGCAGGTACTTAACAATCATATTATTGTGCATCAGTGTCACAATGAATACAGTGAGTACAATGCAAAAGACTATTCATACTGTGCTCAATCTTCCTAATATTGTCCATTAGTATTTATTATATTCTGTATAGTTTTGGGTAATAAAAATCTGCCCTAAGATTAACATTAAAAAACAAGCCTTGATAGCTGCAATATCTCTTTTTGACTCATTATGGGGATGTCATAGAAATGTAATTAAAATAGTCAATTTAGAGAAACTGACTCGGACATTAATGGTACAAAAGCAAACACATTGCTGATTGGCTGCAAATTGAGCATTCTCACATAGAGAGAGTAGGTTTTTACGAAAACGAACCCTCAGGAGCCTAGCTCAATCCTGGGGGTGTAAATATCACCTCCAAATATATATTTTTTTTAATACAAAGCTAAAAAAAAACATAGTGCATGCAGATACATTTAATCATACACTACTAATCCCCCTCTATCAGATACATTCATAAACCAGATCAATTGCATATACCTTTAATGGACCATTCCCAGTAAATACAATGCAACAAGCCAGGCTATTAAAACATTTCACTGATAAACTCCACCTGACTTCACATATGAATACTGTATAAATGTCTTGTTCTCAGTGTGTTATATGATACATGTTTTTCATTCAACTAAAACAACTTGAGGAGAGGGTATGTCTAAAGAAGCATTTGTCTTCCTCCCCTATCTTCCCTCCCTGTGTCTTCCATCCCCCTCTCCCCTGTGTCTTCCTCCGCGAGCTGCGCATTCTATGTGCACGCACTTGCAGGACTTAGGAAGTGGTAAGTGTGTACGCTTACCACAAATATTATAGTTGATTGTGAGATTACATGCTGACTAGGATTGTAGTGTATAATCTGTTGTATTTCTTCTAGTGGAAGATCTTTCACAGATTCCTCGAAGACCGGATGAGCCAAAAAAAGGTCAGATTTTTTAATGTTTGGTTTCAGTATAATTATAATTTGTCAGATTTTATTGAGGAGAGGGTGTATGTCTAAAGAAGCATTTTACTCGAATGTCGATTTATGGTCCTTTAAAGAGTGTAGCAGCCCCTTCCATCATCATCTAGCTGGCTGCATACAGCATTGCTGATTGGCTGCAAATTGAGCATGCTCACATAGAGAGAGTACGTTTTTACGAAAAAGAACCCTCAGGAGCCTAGCTCAATCCTGGGGGTGTAAATATCACCTCCAAATTTTTTTTTTTTTTTTAAACAAAGCTAAAAGAAAACATAGTGCATGCAGATACATTTAATCATACACTACTAATCCCCCTCTATCAGATACATTCATAAACCAGATCACTTGCATATACCATTAATGGACCATTCCCAGTAAATACAATGCAACAAGCCAGGCTATTAAAACATTTCACTGATAAACTCCACCTGACTTCACATATGAATACTGTATAAATGTCTTGTTCTCAGTGTGTTATATGATACATGTTTTTCATTCAATAACATAAACTAAAACAATTTGTTTTATCTTTCAGGGAAAACCACTAGAAACCCTTGCCAGTCACCTCGTTTATCATTTTTGGCTATTTAGGTAATGCATTTTGTGGTGTTTGCTTTTATTCTATTAGTGTCAGACTTAGGCCCCTATTCAATTGGCCAAATTGTATTTACAAGTGCCCATAATGAGCCCGTAACCTAATTTACTATTCTTAATCTCCTGTGTATCAGCTGGTCACTCTAAAGAAGCAATCACCTTCCAGCTTCCCTGAAATAAATATGTGGAGTATGATTACTTGTAAGACAATGGATTTATTTTATTATGTTAGTGCTATGCATATGATTACTAACTGAGATATTTTGTTTTATTCAACAGATAAAACAATTAACTTTGAAGATCCAAATATGTCTGAGGAAGATCTAGAATTGCGTAATAAAGCTATTTTTTACTTTTTGTAGTTATATAGATTTCTTATTTATTTATATACATCTCCTGTGTCTTTTCTTCCTCCTCTCCCCTGTGTCTTCCTCCCCTATCTTCCCTCCCTGTGTCTTCCATCCCCCTCTCCCCTTTGTCTTCCTCCGCAAGCTGCGCATTCTATGTGCACGCACTTGCAGGACTTAGGAAGTGGTAAGTGTGTACGCTTACCACAAATATTATAGTTGATTGTGAGGTTACATGCTGACTAGGATTGTAGTGTATTAATCTGTTGTATTTCTTCTAGTGGAAGATCTTTCACAGATTCCTCGAAGACCGGATGAGCCAAAAAAGGTCAGATTTTTTAATGTTTGGTTTCAGTATAATTATAATTTGTCGGATTTTATTGAGGAGAGGGTGTATGTCTAAAGAAGCATTTTTACTTGAATGTCGATTTATGGTCCTTTAAGGAGTGTAGCAGCCCCTTCCATCATCATCTAGCTGGCTGCATACAGCATTGCTGATTGGCTGCAAATTGAGCATGCTCACATAGAGAGAGTACGTTTTTTACGAAAAAGAACCCTCAGGAGCCTAGCTCAATCCTGGGGGTGTAAATATCACCTCCAAATATATATATTTTTTTAATACAAAGCTAAAAGAAAACATAGTGCATGCAGATACATTTAATCATACACTACTAATCCCCCTCTATCAGATACATTCATAAACCAGATCACTTGCATATACCTTTAATGGACCATTCCCAGTAAATACAATGCAACAAGCCAGGCTATTAAAACATTTTACTGATAAACTCCACCTGACTTCACATATGAATACTGTATAAATGTCTTGTTCTCAGTGTGTTATATGATACATGTTTTTCATTCAATAACATAAACTAAAAACAACTTGTTTTATCTTTCAGGGAAAACCACTAGAAACCCTGGCCAGTCTCCTCGTTTATCATTTTTGGCTATTTAGGTAATGCATTTTGTGGTGTTTGCTTTTATTCTATTAGTGTCAGACTTAGGCCCCTATTCAATTGGCCAAATTGTAGTTACAAGTGCCCATAATGGAGCCCGTAACCTAATTTACTATTCTTAATCTCCTGTGTATCAGCTGGTCACTCTAAAGAAGCAATCACCTTCCATCTTCCCTGGAATAAATATGTGGAGTATGATTACTTGTAGACAATGGATTTATTTTATTATGTTAGTGCTATGCATATGATTACTAACTGAGATATTTTGTTTTATTCAACTGATAAAACAATTAACTTTGAAGATCCAAATATGTCTGAGGAAGATCTAGAATTGCGTAATAAAGCTATTTTTTATTTTTTTGTAGTTATATAGATTTCTTATTTATTTATATACATCTCCTGTGTCTTTTCTTCCTCCTCTCCCCTGTGTCTTCCTCCCCTATCTTCCCTCCCTTTGTCTTCCATCCCCCTCTCCCCTGTGTCTTCCTCCGCGAGCTGCGCATTGTATGTGCACGCACTTGCAGGACTTAGGAAGTGGTAAGTGTGTACGCTTACCACAAATATTATAGTTGATTGTGAGGTTACATGCTGACTAGGATTGTAGTGTATTAATCTGTTGTATTTCTTCACGTGGAAGATCTTTCACAGATTCCTCGAAGACCGGATGAGCCAAAGAAAGGTCAGATTTTTTAATGTTTGGTTTCAGTATAATTATAATTTGTCAGATTTTATTGAGGAGAGGGTGTATGTCTAAAGAAGCATTTTTACTTGAATGTCGATTTATGGTTTTTAAGGAGTTTTTGTAGTTATATAGATTTCTTATTTATTTATATACATCTCCTGTGTCTTTTCTTCCTCCTCTCCCCTGTGTCTTCCTCCCCTATCTTACCTCCCTGTGTCTTCCATCCCCCTCTCCCCCGTGTCTTCCTCCGCGAGCTGCGCATTGTATGTGCACGCACTTGCAGGATTTAGGAAGTGGTAAGTGTGTACGCTTACCACAAATATTATAGTTGATTGTGAGGTTACATGCTGACTAGGATTGTAGTGTATTAATCTGTTGTATTTCTTCTAGTGGAAGATCTTTCACAGATTCCTCGAAGACCGGATGAGCCAAAAAAAGGTCAGATTTTTTAATGTTTGGTTTCAGTATAATTATAATTTGTCAGATTTTATTGAGGAGAGGGTGTATGTCTAAAGAAGCATTTTTACTTGAATGTCGATTTATGGTCCTTTAAGGAGTGTAGCAGCCCCTTCCATCATCATCTAGCTGGCTGCATACAGCATTGCTGATTGGCTGCAAATTGAGCATGCTCACATAGAGAGAGTACGTTTTTACGAAAACGAACCCTCAGGAGCCTAGCTCAATCCTGGGGGTGTAAATATCACCTCCAAATATATATATTTTTTTAATACAAAGCTAAAAAAAAACATAGTGCATGCAGATACATTTAATCATACACTACTAATCCCCCTCTATCAGATACATTCATAAACCAGATCACTTGCATATACCTTTAATGGACCATTCCCAGTAAATACAATGCAACAAGCCAGGCTATTAAAACATTTTACTGATAAACTCCACCTGACTTCACATATGAATACTGTATAAATGTCTTGTTCTCAGTGTGTTATATGATACATGTTTTTCATTCAATAACATAAACTAAAACAACTTGTTTTATCTTTCAGGGAAAACCACTAGAAACCCTGGCCAGTCTCCTCGTTTATCATTTTTGGCTATTTAGGTAATGCATTTTGTGGTGTTTGCTTTTATTCTATTAGTGTCAGACTTAGGCCCCTATTCAATTGGCCAAATTGTAGTTACAAGTGCCCATAATGGAGCCCGTAACCTAATTTACTATTCTTAATCTCCTGTGTATCAGCTGGTCACTCTAAAGAAGCAATCACCTTCCAGCTTCCCTGGAATAAATATGTGGAGTATGATTACTTGTAAGACAATGGATTTATTTTATTATGTTAGTGCTATGCATATGATTACTAACTGAGATATTTTGTTTTATTCAACAGATAAAACAATTAACTTTGAAGATCCAAATATGTCTGAGGAAGATCTAGAATTGCGTAATAAAGTTTTTTTTAATTTTTTGTAGTTATATAGATTTCTTATTTATTTATATACATCTCCTGTGTCTTTTCTTCCTCCTCTCCCCTGTGTCTTCCTCCCCTATCTTCCCTCCCTGTGTCTTCCATCCCCCTCTCCCCTGTGTCTTCCTCCGCGAGCTGCGCATTCTATGTGCACGCACTTGCAGGACTTAGGAAGTGGTAAGTGTGTACGCTTACCACAAATATTATAGTTGATTGTGAGATTACATGCTGACTAGGATTGTAGTGTATTAATCTGTTGTATTTCTTCTAGTGGAAGATCTTTCACAGATTCCTCGAAGACCGGATGAGCCAAAAAAAGGTCAGATTTTTTAATGTTTGGTTTCAGTATAATTATAATTTGTCAGATTTTATTGAGGAGAGGGTGTATGTCTAAAGAAGCATTTTTACTTGAATGTCGATTTATGGTCCTTTAAGGAGTGTAGCAGCCCCTTCCATCATCATCTAGCTGGCTGCATACAGCATTGCTGATTGGCTGCAAATTGAGCATGCTCACATAGAGAGAGTACGTTTTACGAAAAAGAACCCTCAGGAGCCTAGCTCAATCCTGGGGGTGTAAATATCACCTCCAAATATATATATTTTTTTAATACAAAGCTAAAAGAAAACATAGTGCATGCAGATACATTTAATCATACACTACTAATCCCCCTCTATCAGATACATTCATAAACCAGATCACTTGCATATACCATTAATGGACCATTCCCAGTAAATACAATGCAACAAGCCAGGCTATTAAAACATTTTACTGATAAACTCCACCTGACTTCACATATGAATACTGTATAAATGTCTTGTTCTCAGTGTGTTATATGATACATGTTTTTCATTCAATAACATAAACTAAAACAACTTGTTTTATCTTTCAGGGAAAACCACTAGAAACCCTGGCCAGTCTCCTCGTTTATCATTTTTGGCTATTTAGGTAATGCATTTTGTGGTGTTTGCTTTTATTCTATTAGTGTCAGACTTAGGCCCCTATTCAATTGGCCAAATTGTAGTTACAAGTGCCCATAATGAGCCCGTAACCTAATTTACTATTCTTAATCTCCTGTGTATCAGCTGGTCACTCTAAAGAAGCAATCACCTTCCAGCTTCCCTGGAATAAATATGTGGAGTATGATTACTTGTAAGACAATGGATTTATTTTATTATGTTAGTGCTATGCATATGATTACTAACTGAGATATTTTGTTTTATTCAACAGATAAAACAATTAACTTTGAAGATCCAAATATGTCTGAGGAAGATCTAGAATTGCGTAATAAAGCTATTTTTTATTTTTTGTAGTTATATAGATTTCTTATTTATTTATATACATCTCCTGTGTCTTTTCTTCCTCCTCTCCCCTGTGTCTTCCTCCCCTATCTTCCCTCCCTGTGTCTTCCATCCCCCTCTCCCCTGTGTCTTCCTCCGCGAGCTGCGCATTCTATGTGCACGCACTTGCAGGACTTAGGAAGTGGTAAGTGTGTACGCTTACCACAAATATTATAGTTGATTGTGAGGTTACATGCTGACTAGGATTGTAGTGTATTAATCTGTTGTATTTCTTCTAGTGGAAGATCTTTCACAGATTCCTCGAAGACTGGATGAGCCAAAAAAAGGTCAGATTTTTTTTATGTTTGGTTTCAGTATAATTATAATTTGTCAGATTTTATTGAGGAGAGGGTGTATGTCTAAAGAAGCATTTTTACTTGAATGTCGATTTATGGTCCTTTAAGGAGTGTAGCAGCCCCTTCCATCATCATCTAGCTGGCTGCATACAGCATTGCTGATTGGCTGCAAATTGAGCATGCTCACATAGAGAGAGTACGTTTTTACGAAAAAGAACCCTCAGGAGCCTAGCTCAATCCTGGGGGTGTAAATATCACCTCCAAATATATATATTTTTTTAATACAAAGCTAAAAGAAAACATAGTGCATGCAGATACATTTAATCATACACTACTAATCCCCCTCTATCAGATACATTCATAAACCAGATCACTTGCATATACCTTTAATGGACCATTCCCAGTAAATACAATGCAACAAGCCAGGCTATTAAAACATTTCACTGATAAACTCCACCTGACTTCACATATGAATACTGTATAAATGTCTTGTTCTCAGTGTGTTATATGATACATGTTTTTCATTCAATAACATAAACTAAAACAACTTGTTTTATCTTTCAGGGAAAACCACTAGAAACCCTGGCCAGTCTCCTCGTTTATCATTTTTGGCTATTTAGGTAATGCATTTTGTGGTGTTTGCTTTTATTCTATTAGTGTCAGACTTAGGCCCCTATTCAATTGGCCAAATTGTAGTTACAAGTGCCCATAATGGAGCCCGTAACCTAATTTACTATTCTTAATCTCCTGTGTATCAGCTGGTCACTCTAAAGAAGCAATCACCTTCCAGCTTCCCTGGAATAAATATGTGGAGTATGATTACTTGTAAGACAATGGATTTATTTTATTATGTTAGTGCTATGCATATGATTACTAACTGAGATATTTTGTTTTATTCAACAGATAAAACAATTAACTTTGAAGATCCAAATATGTCTGAGGAAGATCTAGAATTGCGTAATAAAGCTATTTTTTATTTTTTGTAGTTATATAGATTTCTTATTTATTTATATACATCTCCTGTGTCTTTTCTTCCTCCTCTCCCCTGTGTCTTCCTCCCCTATCTTCCCTCCCTGTGTCTTCCATCCCCCTCTCCCCTGTGTCTTCCTCCGCGAGCTGCGCATTCTATGTGCACGCACTTGCAGGACTTAGGAAGTGGTAAGTGTGTACGCTTACCACAAATATTATAGTTGATTGTGAGGTTACATGCTGACTAGGATTGTAGTGTATTAATCTGTTGTATTTCTTCTAGTGGAAGATCTTTCACAGATTCCTCGAAGACCGGATGAGCCAAAAAAAGGTCAGATTTTTTTATGTTTGGTTTCAGTATAATTATAATTTGTCAGATTTTATTGAGGAGAGGGTGTATGTCTAAAGAAGCATTTTTACTTGAATGTCGATTTATGGTCCTTTAAGGAGTGTAGCAGCCCCTTCCATCATCATCTAGCTGGCTGCATACAGCATTGCTGATTGGCTGCAAATTGAGCATGCTCACATAGAGAGAGTACGTTTTTACGAAAACGAACCCTCAGGAGCCTAGCTCAATCCTGGGGGTGTAAATATCACCTCCAAATATATATATTTTTTTTAATACAAAGCTAAAAAAAAACATAGTGCATGCAGATACATTTAATCATACACTACTAATCCCCCTCTATCAGATACATTCATAAACCAGATCACTTGCATATACCTTTAATGGACCATTCCCAGTAAATACAATGCAACAAGCCAGGCTATTAAAACATTTCACTGATAAACTCCACCTGACTTCACATATGAATACTGTATAAATGTCTTGTTCTCAGTGTGTTATATGATACATGTTTTTCATTCAATAACATAAACTAAAACAACTTGTTTTATCTTTCAGGGAAAACCACTAGAAACCCTGGCCAGTCTCCTCGTTTATCATTTTTGGCTATTTAGGTAATGCATTTTGTGGTGTTTGCTTTTATTCTATTAGTGTCAGACTTAGGCCCCTATTCAATTGGCCAAATTGTAGTTACAAGTGCCCATAATGGAGCCCGTAACCTAATTTACTATTCTTAATCTCCTGTGTATCAGCTGGTCACTCTAAAGAAGCAATCACCTTCCAGCTTCCCTGGAATAAATATGTGGAGTATGATTACTTGTAAGACAATGGATTTATTTTATTATGTTAGTGCTATGCATATGATTACTAACTGAGATATTTTGTTTTATTCAACAGATAAAACAATTAACTTTGAAGATCCAAATATGTCTGAGGAAGATCTAGAATTGCGTAATAAAGCTATTTTTTATTTTTTGTAGTTATATAGATTTCTTATTTATTTATATACATCTCCTGTGTCTTTTCTTCCTCCTCTCCCCTGTGTCTTCCTCCCCTATCTTCCCTCCCTGTGTCTTCCATCCCCCTCTCCCCTGTGTCTTCCTCCGCGAGCTGCGCATTCTATGTGCACGCACTTGCAGGACTTAGGAAGTGGTAAGTGTGTACGCTTACCACAAATATTATAGTTGATTGTGAGGTTACATGCTGACTAGGATTGTAGTGTATTAATCTGTTGTATTTCTTCTTGTGGAAGATCTTTCACAGATTCCTCGAAGACTGGATGAGCCAAAAAAAGGTCAGATTTTTTTATGTTTGGTTTCAGTATAATTATAATTTGTCAGATTTTATTGAGGAGAGGGTGTATGTCTAAAGAAGCATTTTTACTTGAATGTCGATTTATGGTCCTTTAAGGAGTGTAGCAGCCCCTTCCATCATCATCTAGCTGGCTGCATACAGCATTGCTGATTGGCTGCAAATTGAGCATGCTCACATAGAGAGAGTACGTTTTTACGAAAACGAACCCTCAGGAGCCTAGCTCAATCCTGGGGGTGTAAATATCACCTCCAAATATTTTTTTTTTTTTAATACAAAGCTAAAAAAAAACATAGTGCATGCAGATACATTTAATCATACACTACTAATCCCCCTCTATCAGATACATTCATAAACCAGATCACTTGCATATACCTTTAATGGACCATTCCCAGTAAATACAATGCAACAAGCCAGGCTATTAAAACATTTCACTGATAAACTCCACCTGACTTCACATATGAATACTGTATAAATGTCTTGTTCTCAGTGTGTTATATGATACATGTTTTTCATTCAATAACATAAACTAAAACAACTTGTTTTATCTTTCAGGGAAAACCACTAGAAACCCTGGCCAGTCACCTCGTTTATCATTTTTGGCTATTTAGGTAATGCATTTTGTGGTGTTTGCTTTTATTCTATTAGTGTCAGACTTAGGCCCCTATTCAATTGGCCAAATTGTATTTACAAGTGCCCATAATGAGCCCGTAACCTAATTTACTATTCTTAATCTCCTGTGTATCAGCTGGTCACTCTAAAGAAGCAATCACCTTCCAGCTTCCCTGGAATAAATATGTGGAGTATGATTACTTGTAAGACAATGGATTTATTTTATTATGTTAGTGCTATGCATATGATTACTAACTGAGATATTTTGTTTTATTCAACAGATAAAACAATTAACTTTGAAGATCCAAATATGTCTGAGGAAGATCTAGAATTGCGTAATAAAGTTTTTTTTAATTTTTTGTAGTTATATAGATTTCTTATTTATTTATATACATCTCCTGTGTCTTTTCTTCCTCCTCTCCCCTGTGTCTTCCTCCCCTATCTTCCCTCCCTGTGTCTTCCATCCCCCTCTCCCCTGTGTCTTCCTCCGCGAGCTGCACATTTCTATGTGCACGCACTTGCAGGACTTAGGAAGTGGTAAGTGTGTACGCTTACCACAAATATTATAGTTGATTGTGAGGTTACATGCTGACTAGGATTGTAGTGTATTAATCTGTTGTATTTCTTCTAGTGGAAGATCTTTCACAGATTCCTCGAAGACCGGATGAGCCAAAAAAAGGTCAGATTTTTTAATGTTTGGTTTCAGTATAATTATAATTTGTCAGATTTTATTGAGGAGAGGGTGTATGTCTAAAGAAGCATTTTTACTTGAATGTCGATTTATGGTCCTTTAAGGAGTGTAGCAGCCCCTTCCATCATCATCTAGCTGGCTGCATACAGCATTGCTGATTGGCTGCAAATTGAGCATGCTCACATAGAGAGAGTACGTTTTTACGAAAAAGAAGCCCTCAGGAGCCTAGCTCAATCCTGGGGGTGTAAATATCACCTCCAAATATATATATTTTTTTAATACAAAGCTAAAAGAAAACATAGTGCATGCAGATACATTTAATCATACACTACTAATCCCCCTCTATCAGATACATTCATAAACCAGATCACTTGCATATACCTTTAATGGACCATTCCCAGTAAATACAATGCAACAAGCCAGGCTATTAAAACATTTCACTGATAAACTCCACCTGACTTCACATATGAATACTGTATAAATGTCTTGTTCTCAGTGTGTTATATGATACATGTTTTTCATTCAATAACATAAACTAAAACAACTTGTTTTATCTTTCAGGGAAAACCACTAGAAACCCTGGCCAGTCTCCTCGTTTATCTTTTTTGGCTATTTAGGTAATGCATTTTGTGGTGTTTGCTTTTATTCTATTAGTGTCAGACTTAGGCCCCTATTCAATTGGCCAAATTGTAGTTACAAGTGCCCATAATGGAGCCCGTAACCTAATTTACTATTCTTAATCTCCTGTGTATCAGCTGGTCACTCTAAAGAAGCAATCACCTTCCAGCTTCCCTGGAATAAATATGTGGAGTATGATTACTTGTAAGACAATGGATTTATTTTATTATGTTAGTGCTATGCATATGATTACTAACTGAGATATTTTGTTTTATTCAACAGATAAAACAATTAACTTTGAAGATCCAAATATGTCTGAGGAAGATCTAGAATTGCGTAATAAAGCTATTTTTTATAGTTATATAGATTTCTTATTTATTTATATACATCTCCTGTGTCTTTTCTTCCTCCTCTCCCCTGTGTCTTCCTCCCCTATCTTCCCTCCCTGTGTCTTCCATCCCCCTCTCCCCTGTGTCTTCCTCCGTGAGCTGCGCATTCTATGTGCACGCACTTGCAGGACTTAGGAAGTGGTAAGTGTGTACGCTTACCACAAATATTATAGTTGATTGTGAGATTACATGCTGACTAGGATTGTAGTGTATTAATCTGTTGTATTTCTTCTAGTGGAAGATCTTTCACAGATTCCTCGAAGACCGGATGAGCCAAAAAAAGGTCAGATTTTTTAATGTTTGGTTTCAGTATAATTATAATTTGTCAGATTTTATTGAGGAGAGGGTGTATGTCTAAAGAAGCATTTTTACTTGAATGTCGATTTATGGTCCTTTAAGGAGTGTAGCAGCCCCTTCCATCATCATCTAGCTGGCTGCATACAGCATTGCTGATTGGCTGCAAATTGAGCATGCTGACATAGAGAGAGTACGTTTTTACGAAAACGAACCCTCAGGAGCCTAGCTCAATCCTGGGGGTGTAAATATCACCTCCAAATAATTTTTTTTTTTAATACAAAGCTAAAAAAAAACATAGTGCATGCAGATACATTTAATCCAACACTACTAATCCCCCTCTATCAGATACATTCATAAACCAGATCACTTGCATATACCATTAATGGACCATTCCCAGTAAATACAATGCAACAAGCCAGGCTATTAAAACATTTCACTGATAAACTCCACCTGACTTCACATATGAATACTGTATAAATGTCTTATTCTCAGTGTGTTATATGATACATGTTTTTCATTCAATAACATAAACTAAAACAATTTGTTTTATCTTTCAGGGAAAACCACTAGAAACCCTTGCCAGTCGCCTCGTTTATCATTTTTGGCTATTTAGGTAATGCATTTTGTGGTGTTTGCTTTTATTCTATTAGTGTCAGACTTAGGCCCCTATTCAATTGGCCAAATTGTATTTACAAGTGCCCATAATGAGCCCGTAACCTAATTTACTATTCTTAATCTCCTGTGTATCAGCTGGTCACTCTAAAGAAGCAATCACCTTCCAGCTTCCCTGAAATAAATATGTGGAGTATGATTACTTGTAAGACAATGGATTTATTTTATTATGTTAGTGCTATGCATATGATTACTAACTGAGATATTTTGTTTTATTCAACAGATAAAACAATTAACTTTGAAGATCCAAATATGTCTGAGGAAGATCTAGAATTGCGTAATAAAGCTATTTTTTATTTTTTGTAGTTATATAGATTTCTTATTTATTTATATACATCTCCTGTGTCTTTTCTTCCTCCTCTCCCCTGTGTCTTCCTCCCCTATCTTCCCTCCCTGTGTCTTCCATCCCCCTCTCCCCTGTGTCTTCCTCCGCGAGCTGCGCATTCTATGTGCACGCACTTGCAGGACTTAGGAAGTGGTAAGTGTGTACGCTTACCACAAATATTATAGTTAATTGTGAGGTTACATGCTGACTAGGATTGTAGTGTATTAATCTGTTGTATTTCTTCTAGTGGAAGATCTTTCACAGATTCCTCGAAGACCGGATGAGCCAAAAAAAGGTCAGATTTTTTAATGTTTGGTTTCAGTATAATTATAATTTGTCAGATTTTATTGAGGAGAGGGTGTATGTCTAAAGAAGCATTTTTACTTGAATGTCGATTTATGGTCCTTTAAGGAGTGTAGCAGCCCCTTCCATCATCATCTAGCTGGCTGCATACAGCATTGCTGATTGGCTGCAAATTGAGCATGCTCACATAGAGAGAGTACGTTTTTACGAAAAAGAACCCTCAGGAGCCTAGCTCAATCCTGGGGGTGTAAATATCACCTCCAAATATATATATATTTTTTTAATACAAAGCTAAAAGAAAACATAGTGCATGCAGATACATTTAATCATACACTACTAACCCCCCTCTATCAGATACATTCATAAACCAGATCACTTGCATATACCTTTAATGGACCATTCCCAGTAAATACAATGCAACAAGCCAGGCTATTAAAACATTTCACTGATAAACTCCACCTGACTTCACATATGAATACTGTATAAATGTCTTATTCTCAGTGTGTTATATGATACATGTTTTTCATTCAATAACATAAACTAAAACAACTTGTTTTATCTTTCAGGGAAAACCACTAGAAACCCTTGCCAGTCTCCTCGTTTATCATTTTTGGCTATTTAGGTAATGCATTTTGTGGTGTTTGCTTTTATTCTATTAGTGTCAGACTTAGGCCCCTATTCAATTGGCCAAATTGTATTTACAAGTGCCCATAATGAGCCCGTAACCTAATTTACTATTCTTAATCTCCTGTGTATCAGCTGGTCAACTCTAAAGAAGCAATCACCTTCCAGCTTCCCTGGAATAAATATGTGGAGTATGATTACTTGTAAGACAATTGATTTATTTTATTATGTTAGTGCTATGCATATGATTACTAACTGAGATATTTTGTTTTACTCAACAGATAAAACAATTAACTTTGAAGATCCAAATATGTCTGAGGAAGATCTAGAATTGCGTAATAAAGCTATTTTTTATTTTTTGTAGTTATATATATTTCTTATTTATTTATATACATCTCCTGTGTCTTTTCTTCCTCCTCTCCCCTGTGTCTTCCTCCCCTATCTTCCCTCCCTGTGTCTTCCATCCCCCTCTCCCCTGTGTCTTCCTCCGCGAGCTGCGCATTCTATGTGCACGCACTTGCAGGACTTAGGAAGTGGTAAGTGTGTACGCTTACCACAAATATTATAGTTGAATGTGAGGTTACATGCTGACTAGGATTGTAGTGTATTAATCTGTTGTATTTCTTCTAGTGGAAGATCTTTCACAGATTCCTCATAGACCGGATGAGCCAAAAAAAGGTCAGATTTTTTAATGTTTGGTTTCAGTATAATTATAATTTGTCAGATTTTATTGAGGAGAGGGTGTATGTCTAAAGAAGCATTTTTACTTGAATGTCCATTTATGGTCCTTTAAGGAGTGTAGCAGCCCCTTCCATCATCATCTAGCTGGCTGCATACAGCATTGCTGATTGGCTGCAAATTGAGCATGCTCACATAGAGAGAGTACGTTTTTACGAAAACGAACCCTCAGGAGCCTAGCTCAATCCTGGGGGTGTAAATATCACCTCCAAATATATTTTTTTTTTTAATACAAAGCTAAAAAAAAAACATAGTGCATGCAGATGCATTTAATCATACACTACTAATCCCCCTCTATCAGATACATTCATAAACTAGATCACTTACATATACCTTTAATGGACCATTCCCAGTAAATACAATGCAACAAGCCAGGCTATTAAAACATTTCACTGATAAACTCCACCTGACTTCACATATGAATACTGTATAAATGTCTTGTTCTCAGTGTGTTATATGATACATGTTTTTCATTCAATAACATAAACTAAAACAACTTGTTTTATCTTTCAGGGAAAATCACTAGAAACCCTGGCCAGTCACCTCGTTTATCATTTTAGGTAATGCATTTTGAGGTGTTTGCTTTTATTCTATTAGTGTCAGACTTAGGCCCCTATTCAATTGGCCAAATTGTAGTTACAAGTGCCCATAATGGAGCCCGTAACCTAATTTACTATTCTTAATCTCCTGTGTATCAGTTGGTCACTCTAAAGAAGCAATCACCTTCCAGCTTCCCTGGAATAAATATGTGGAGTATGATTACTTGTAAGACAATTGATTTATTTTATTATGTTAGTGCTATGCATATGATTACTAACTGAGATATTTTGTTTTATTCAACAGATAAAACAATTAACTTTGAAGATCCAAATATGTCTGAGGAAGATCTAGAATTGCATATTAAAGCTATTTTTTATTTTTTGTAGTTATATAGATTTCTTATTTATTTATATACATCTCCTGTGTCTTTTCTTCCTCCTCTCCCCTGTGTCTTCCTCCCCTATCTTCCCTCCCTGTGTCTTCCATCCCCCTCTCCCCTGTGTCTTCCTCCGCGAGCTGCGCATTGTATGTGCACGCACTTGCAGGACTTAGGAAGTGGTAAGTGTGTACGCTTACCACAAATATTATAGTTGATTGTGAGGTTACATGCTGACTCGGATTGTTGTGTATTAATCTGTTGTATTTCTTCTAGTGGAAGATCTTTCACAGATTCCTCGAAGACCGGATGAGCCAAAAAAAGGTCAGATTTTTTAATGTTTGGTTTCAGTATAATTATAATTTGTCAGATTTTATTGAGGAGAGGGTGTATGTCTAAAGAAGCATTTTTACTTGAATGTCGATTTATGGTCCTTTAAGGAGTGTAACAGCCCCTTCCATCATCATCTAGCTGGCTGCATACAGCATTGCTGATTGGCTGCAAATTGAGCATGCTCACATAGAGAGAGTACGTTTTTACGAAAACGATGCCTCAGGAGCCTAGCTCAATCCTGGGGTTGTAAATATCACCTCCAAATATATATATTTTTTTAATACAAAGCTAAAAAAAACATAGTGCATGCAGATACATTTAATCATACACTACTAATCCCGTCCTATCAGATACATTCATAAACCAGATCACTTGCATATACCTTTAATGGACCATTTCCAGTAAATACAATGCAACAAGCCAGGCTATTAAAACATTTCACTGATAAACTCCACCTGACTTCACATATGAGTACTGTATAAATGTCTTGTTCTCAGTGTGTTATATGATACATGTTTTTCATTCAATAACATAAACTAAAACAACTTGTTTTATCTTTCAGGGAAAACCACTAGAAACCCTGGCCATTCACCTCGTTTACCATTTTTGGCTATTTAGGTAATGCATTTTGTGGTGTTTGCTTTTATTCTATTAGTGTCCGACTTAGGCCCCTATTCAATTGGCCAAATTGTAGTTACAAGTGCCCATAATGGAGCCCGTAACCTAATTTACTATTCTTAATCTCCTGTGTATCAGCTGGTCACTCTAAAGAAGCAATCACCTTCCAGCTTCCCTGGAATAAATATGTGGAGTATGATTACTTGTAAGACAATGGATTTATTTTATTATGTTTGTGCTATGCATATGATTACTAACTGAGATATTTTGTTTTATTCAACAGATAAAACAATTAACTTTGAAGATCCAAATATGTCTGAGGAAGATCTAGAATTGCGTAATAAAGCTATTTTTTATTTTTTGTAGTTATATATATTTCTTATTTATTTATATACATCTCCTGTGTCTTTTCTTCCTCCTCTCCCCTGTGTCTTCCTCCCCTATCTTCCCTCCCTGTGTCTTCCATCCCCCCTCTCCCCTGTGTCTTCCTCCGTGAGCTGCACATTTTATGTGCACGCACTTGCAGGACTTAGGAAGTGGTAAGTGTGTACGCTTACCACAAATATTATAGTTGATTGTGAGGTTACATGCTGACTAGGATTGTAGTGTATAAATCTGTTGTATTTCTTCTAGTGGAAGTTCTTTCACAGATTCCTCAAAGACCGAATGAGCCAAAAAAAGGTCAGATTTTTTAATGTTTGGTTTCAGTATAATTATAATTTGTCAGATTTTATTGAGGAGAGGGTGTATGTCTAAAGAAGCATTTTTACTTGAATGTCGATTTATGGTCCTTTAAGGAGTGTAACAGCCCCTTCCATCATCATCTAGCTGGCTGCATACAGCATTGCTGATTGGCTGCAAATTGAGCATGCTCACATAGAGAGAGTACGTTTTTACGAAAACGATGCCTCAGGAGCCTAGCTCAATCCTGGGGGTGTAAATATCACCTCCAAATATTTATTTTTTTTTAATACAAAGCTAAAAAAAATATAGTGCATGCAGATACATTTAATCATACACTACTAATCCCCCTCTATCAGATACATTCATAAACTAGATCACTTGCATATACCTTTAATGGACCATTCCCAGTAAATACAATGCAACAAGCCAGGCTATTAAAACATTTCACTGATAAACTCCACCTGACTTCACTTATGAATACTGTATAAATGTCTTGTTCTCAGTGTGTTATATGATACATGTTTTTCATTCAATAACATAAACTAAAACAACTTGTTTTATCTTTCAGGGAAAACCACTAGAAACCCTGGCCAGTCACCTCGTTTATCATTTTAGGTAATGCATTTTGAGGTGTTTGCTTTTATTCTATTAGTGTCAGACTTAGGCCCCTATTCAATTGGCCAAATTGTAGTTACAAGTGCCCATAATGGAGCCCGTAACCTAATTTACTATTCTTAATCTCCTGTGTATCAGCTGGTCACTCTAAAGAAGCAATCACCTTCCAGCTTCCCTGGAATAAATATGTGGAGTATGATTACTTGTAAGACAATGGATTTATTTTATTATGTTTGTGCTATGCATATGATTACTAACTGAGATATTTTGTTTTATTCAACAGATAAAACAATTAACTTTGAAGATCCAAATATGTCTGAGGAAGATCTAGAATTGCATATTAAAGCTATTTTTTATTTTTTGTAGTTATATAGATTTCTTATTTATTTATATACATCTCCTGTGTCTTTTCTTCCTCCTCTCCCCTGTGTCTTCCTCCCCTATCTTCCCTCCCTGTGTCTTCCATCCCCCTCTCCCCTGTGTCTTCCTCCGCGAGCTGCACATTTTATGTGCACGCACTTGCAGGACTTAGGAAGTGGTAAGTGTGTACGCTTACCACAAATATTATAGTTGATTGTGAGGTTACATGCTGACTAGGATTGTAGTGTATAAATCTGTTGTATTTCTTCTAGTGGAAGATCTTTCACAGATTCCTCAAAGACCGGATGAGCCAAAAAAAGGTCAGATTTTTTAATGTTTGGTTTCAGTATAATTATAATTTGTCAGATTTTATTGAGGAGAGGGTGTATGTCTAAAGAAGCATTTTTACTTGAATGTCGATTTATGGTCCTTTAAGGAGTGTAACAGCCCCTTCCATCATCATCTAGCTGGCTGCATACAGCATTGCTGATTGGCTGCAAATTGAGCATGCTCACATAGAGAGAGTACGTTTTTACGAAAACGATGCCTCAGGAGCCTAGCTCAATCCTGGGGTTGTAAATATCACCTCCAAATATATATATTTTTTTAATACAAAGCTAAAAAAAAACATAGTGCATGCAGATACATTTAATCATACACTACTAATCCCGTCCTATCAGATACATTCATAAACCAGATCACTTGCATATACCTTTAATGGACCATTCCCAGTAAATACAATGCAACAAGCCAGGCTATTAAAACATTTCACTGATAAACTCCACCTGACTTCACATATGAGTACTGTATAAATGTCTTGTTCTCAGTGTGTTATATGATACATGTTTTTCATTCAATAACATAAACTAAAACAACTTGTTTTATCTTTCAGGGAAAACCACTAGAAACCCTGGCCATTCACCTCGTTTACCATTTTTGGCTATTTAGGTAATGCATTTTGTGGTGTTTGCTTTTATTCTATTAGTGTCCGACTTAGGCCCCTATTCAATTGGCCAAATTGTAGTTACAAGTGCCCATAATGGAGCCCGTAACCTAATTTACTATTCTTAATCTCCTGTGTATCAGCTGGTCACTCAAAAGAAGCAATCACCTTCCAGCTTCCCTGGAATAAATATGTGGAGTATGATTACTTGTAAGACAATGGATTTATTTTATTATGTTTGTGCTATGCATATGATTACTAACTGAGATATTTTGTTTTATTCAACAGATAAAACAATTAACTTTGAAGATCCAAATATGTCTGAGGAAGATCTAGAATTGCGTAATAAAGCTATTTTTTATTTTTTGTAGTTATATATATTTCTTATTTATTTATATACATCTCCTGTGTCTTTTCTTCCTCCTCTCCCCTGTGTCTTCCTCCCCTATCTTCCCTCCCTGTGTCTTCCATCCCCCTCTCCCCTGTGTCTTCCTCCGCGAGCTGCACATTTTATGTGCACGCACTTGCAGGACTTAGGAAGTGGTAAGTGTGTACGCTTACCACAAATATTATAGTTGATTGTGAGGTTACATGCTGACTAGGATTGTAGTGTATAAATCTGTTGTATTTCTTCTAGTGGAAGTTCTTTCACAGATTCCTCAAAGACCGAATGAGCCAAAAAAAGGTCAGATTTTTTAATGTTTGGTTTCAGTATAATTATAATTTGTCAGATTTTATTGAGGAGAGGGTGTATGTCTAAAGAAGCATTTTTACTTGAATGTCGATTTATGGTCCTTTAAGGAGTGTAACAGCCCCTTCCATCATCATCTAGCTGGCTGCATACAGCATTGCTGATTGGCTGCAAATTGAGCATGCTCACATAGAGAGAGTACGTTTTTACGAAAACGATGCCTCAGGAGCCTAGCTCAATCCTGGGGGTGTAAATATCACCTCCAAATATTTTTTTTTTTTTAATACAAAGCTAAAAAAAATATAGTGCATGCAGATACATTTAATCATACACTACTAATCCCCCTCTATCAGATACATTCATAAACTAGATCACTTGCATATACCTTTAATGGACCATTCCCAGTAAATACAATGCAACAAGCCAGGCTATTAAAACATTTCACTGATAAACTCCACCTGACTTCACTTATGAATACTGTATAAATGTCTTGTTCTCAGTGTGTTATATGATACATGTTTTTCATTCAATAACATAAACTAAAACAACTTGTTTTATCTTTCAGGGAAAACCACTAGAAACCCTGGCCAGTCTCCTCGTTTATCTTTTTTGGCTATTTAGGTAATGCATTTTGTGGTGTTTGCTTTTATTCTATTAGTGTCCGACTTAGGCCCCTATTCAATTGGCCAATTTGTAGTTACAAGTGCCCATAATGGAGCCCGTAACCTAATTTACTATTCTTAATCTCCTGTGTATCAGCTGGTCACTCAAAAGAAGCAATCACCTTCCAGCTTCCCTGTAATAAATATGTGGAGTATGATTACTTGTAAGACAATGGATTTATTTTATTATGTTAGTGCTATGCATATGATTAATAACTGAGATATTTTGTTTTATTCAACAGATAAAACAATTAACTTTGAAGATCCAAATATGTCTGAGGAAGATCTAGAATTGCGTAATAAAGCTATTTTTTATAGTTATATAGATTTCTTATTTATTTATATACATCTCCTGTGTCTTTTCTTCCTCCTCTCCCCTGTGTCTTCCTCCCCTATCTTCCCTCCCTGTGTCTTCCATCCCCCTCTCCCCTGTGTCTTCCTCCACGAGCTGCGCATTCTATGTGCACGCACTTGCAGGACTTAGGAAGTGGTAAGTGTGTACGCTTACCACAAATATTATAGTTGATTGTGAGGTTACATGCTGACTAGGATTGTAGTGTATTAATCTGTTGTATTTCTTCTAGTGGAAGATCTTTCACAGATTCCTCGAAGACCGGATGAGCCAAAAAAAGGTCAGATTTTTTAATGTTTGGTTTCAGTATAATTATAATTTGTCAGATTTTATTGAGGAGAGGGTGTATGTCTAAAGAAGCATTTTTACTTGAATGTCGATTTATGGTCCTTTAAGGAGTGTAGCAGCCCCTTCCATCATCATCTAGCTGGCTGCATACAGCATTGCTGATTGGCTGCAAATTGAGCATGCTGACATAGAGAGAGTACGTTTTTACGAAAACGAACCCTCAGGAGCCTAGCTCAATCCTGGGGGTGTAAATATCACCTCCAAATATTACAATTAGGATTGTAGTGTATTAATCTGTTGTATTTCTTCTAGTGGAAGATCTTTCGCAGATTCCTCGAAGACCGGATGAGCCAAAAAAAGGTGAGATTTTTAAAAAAATAGCACACAATGTAGTGATATCAAAGAAATTATATTCTGCAATATTAAATTGACACGATGTGCCAAAGTGTTGTGTCGGAGGGGTGGGTATTCTAGAGACACTTTCTGCAACAGATATCCACTGTGTAGATTTTTACTATTAACCAGAATAATGGTAAATTTGGATTCAGATATTGTTCTCAATCAGAATTGCATGGTCTGGCATCTGGTTGGATAATACGTTTTCACTTTCGAATAAATACAAGTTTCAAGTAAAATCTGTGGTCTATTAAAAAAGGCTACTTTAAAAGAAAAATTCAACTGTGTTTTATGGAAAAAAGGTTAACAAACCTTACATTACATAATGTTTCTACTCACCTTTTTTTATGTTTTATATTCTTTACTAAATAATCAGCCTTGTTACACTTCATGAAGCTTTTTGGTACTTCTAGGTAGCAGAGATAAAAAATCTACCTTCTGCATTGTCTTGTGAAATTCTGAGGTGTAGCTAAGGCTTAATATGACTGAAATATTAACATCACCTTAATGAACCATTTCTAGTTCTTAAAATGAAACAAGCCAGGCTATTGGAACATTTTCACCTGACCTCCCTTATGAATATTATAGAAACCAGTTATACCAAGAGGTATTGTGTAAAGGACTTGTTTTAGTGTATAATATGATAAATATTTTTCATGCAATAACATAACTAAAACAACTTGTTTTATCTTTTAGGGAAAGCGTCTTTCGCTGGGTGGTCTCCACACCTTATCATTCTTGCGCCGCCAGGTAATTAATTTTGTTGTGTTTGTTTTGTACCATTATTGTCAGAGTCAGTAACTCTATTGTTTTATCTACATAACATCCCAGGTGATACTTCTCCCAGCCCCAGTGAATTGCCCCTATGAGCTCCCCCAGCCCCAGTGAATTGCCCCTGTGATATCCCTCAGCCCCAGTGAATTGCCTTGTTACCTCCCACAGCCCTGGTGAATTGCCCTGTTACCTACCCCAGCCCCAATTAATTGCCCCATCACCTCCACCAGCAATATGATTTGCCTCATTACCTCCCCCAGCCCCAGTGAATTGCCCTGTGACCTCCCCCAGCCCCAGCGAATTGCCCCATCACCTCACCCAAGCTCTCTTCTTCAAACTTTGCAGGTCAGCGCAGGACCATAAATCAAGCATAAATGCTCATTCGCCTAAAAGACAGATTAGAATAGGAAGAAGCTGAAATGTTTGGTTTCAGTACAATTATAATTTGTCAAAATTTATCAAGGAAAGGGTTTATGTCTAAAAAACAACTGTGTAACAGCTTGAACATTTTTACTTGAATATCGATTAATTTAAGGATCTTTAGTTTAAGGAGTGTAGCAGCTCCTTCCAGCATCATCTAGCTGGCTGCATATTGAGCACGCTCACATAGAGAGCTCAATCTTGGGGGTGTAAACATCACCTACAACAATGCAAAGCAAAAAAAACATAGTGCATGCATATACATTTAATCATACACTACTAATTCCCCTCTATCAGATGTATTCATACCCCAGCTCACTTGCATATACATTTAATGTGTAATTTAGGAGCAACATTTTGGTTATTATAAACTGTACAGAATATAATAATAATGAACACTATTAGGCTATAAGGGAAAGTGAGCACATTATGAATAGTCTTTTTCATTGTACTCACTGTATTCATTGTTACAGTGATGCACAATATGATTGTGAATTATTGTAGGAAAGCCTGTATGAACAAAACCTGAAAGTTAAAATGATCTAAATAAGATTTCTGACATAAACTAAATAGCATAAATTATTCACATTCTAATCACTTTTGGACACATTTTGTCATCTCTTTGATCTGTAACTAACCATAACATGAAGTGATTTTTCTATTAAGTTCCTTCACAATTCTATTTTTTTTTTCTCAATGGCTGGATAGATTCTAATGTACTGTCCTTGTTTTCTACAGTAGTCTGTCTGTATTTTGATATCTCCTGCCTGTTCCCCTAGAATAAATATGAGTACTTGTAAGATAAAAAAAAAGTCTTCAGGAGAACCATAAAAATCTGATAAAGAGCTAATACTGGGTAACAAAGCATATTTTTATCTTATGAGATATATAGATTGCCTATATATTCTTATTTGTTTATATGTTTACTTGTGTATATAGCTCCTTTGTCCAAGGTGCTTTGAGTAGTTATAAAGCAGTACATCATTTTTGAGATATAGATGGTTACATTTTGTTAAGAGGCAGAACATATGAAGAGATTTGGGTTTATTACTGAATTAGCGAAACAGGCCACAGGCAAGGTCAGGGTCATGGACGCAGTAGGTCAGGGATCAGTAGAGCTAGGGCTGGAGAATTTAAGTTGTATTAGGTATAAGAAGAAACATTAATTGAGTCTTCAGCAATTTATGTGAAGTAGGAGTTTATTACAGTGAAGTGGTGCAAGAAGGAATGAGAAGCTGGATTAGGCACAAGGTGAAAATGGGTCTGTGAGTATTGAGAGTCATGTGGATCCTAGATAGCAATTTGGCATAGGATAAGGTAAGTGAGTTAAGATATCGAGGAGCAAAGTCATGTAGAGATTTGTAAAGAAGAGAATTGTTGAAAAACCATAAACCATGGGAGTTGGACCAGGTGAGTATAGGTATGGTTTTTGTTGGGAACACTTAATCTAATGAAAATGGAAGCATTTTAGAGGAGAGAGTTGCAATAGTTCAAGAGGGTGAGGATAAGGGTGAAATAGCAGTTTAATTTCAATGGTAGTGATAAAGGGGTGTCATTTTTTTGTAGAGTTTGAATCAGCAGGTGAGAGTGACCAAAGATATATGATCAGTCAGAGAAAGGGTAGGATTGACTGTGATGCCAATATTTCTCACTGTAGTGGACTCAACGACTGTTGAGAAGGAGATGGTAGAATTGGATGTGGGGAGTTGTGCTAATGAATGTATAGGATTTCAGTTTTTGAGGGATTAATGAGAAGAAAGTGAGATGACATTGCCATCACAATGGACATCAATAGAGAGTTAGGAGGGCAGATAGGTTGATATTTTCAATAATATCACTACTTATGACAGGACTTGCATAGGACTGGAACCATTAGAGAGGAGTGTCAACAATACCATGCTTGGCAAGCATTGAAAGGTGGATATGAAGATCTATTGTATCCAAGGCTGCTTAGAGATCAAGCAAGATGAGTATGGAGGAAAGTCCAGCATAGGAAGCTTCAGCCAAGTGTTTCTGGACAGAGAACAAAGCAGTCTCTATGGAATGAAAAGGCAGGAACCCAGATTGATGTGAGGAATACAATGAACTGAATATTAGAACTCAGTCACGAGAGGAAGGGGCATTCTTGTGGTCCTTCTTCTTGAAGAAGTAGGGTAGGATAGAGATGGGTTTGGAACTACTAGGACTAGATAAAACAAGCAAATGTTTTTAAACAGAGGAGTTATGACGGTTAATTTAAATGGATGGGGGAAGGTGCCATTTAATGAGGGAGACAGGATGTAGGAGTATTGGGGGGGGGAGGAAAGACAGCACTATAAAAGCAGGGAGTGGGTCTGTGTGGGTAGTTGTTATTCAATCTTTTGAGATCAGGGCACTGCTAATTATATACAAATATTTCATTTACAGTAGTTGATGGTAAACAACTCATGCTATTCCAGGGCCATTTGTTCATCACTCTTTAAACATTCAAGTGAATGTGAATACAGTCTCATTAATATACAGCCTATACAATATATGTATAGGTTAGAGGACAGAAGGAAAAGGGGATAATATGATATAAACCTTCAAATACATCTAATGATTTAATAAAGTTCAAGAGGCAAGTGTCTTTGAGAAAAGGAGGAATACAAGAGCAAGAGGTCCTGATTTGAAGTTGGAGGATTTAGCTTTATGGAAAAGGGTGGTAGAAAAGTAGAACAGCTTTCTGGTTGAAGCACTAAAATCAACAACTGCTAAGGACTTTAAGCATGCCTGGGATTAGCATAAGGCTATCCTGACCCTTATTTAAATTTCTCTTGTAGATAGATAACATAGGCATGCCAGATTGACCTTTTGGGTTCTTACTTGCCATTAACAGTATGCTTCTTTTTTATAAGCAGGTACTCTACCAAGCTAGCCATTTCTACCAATCTAACCATTTTATAATTGTAGCTCAAAATGTGTCAAATATTGCTTAGAATGCCCATGTAAATTGAAGTACATTGGCATGATGAGCCATGAGAGCTTCACAGTGTTCTTGTAGCCTGATAGCCCACAATGGATTCTACTGTAATTAATCTAAATCTGACCTGATGAGTACATCTCTGTTTTTATGTTGTCGCCATATGATAAAGATCTGTGTGGTTCATCTGAGAAATGATGACATGATTGCATATCATTATGGTCCCACCATTAGATTTGATGGATTGGGGACAAGTCTATACATTGATAGTGCGAGTGTACACAAAACAGGCACTTCAGGCAAATGTGCGTCATCTATTGATGATGCTTTGACTGCTGTCTCTTGGCTCCGACAGCATGATGCTGCATTAAACATACACCTTCTCCAAGCCAACCGGACTTACACATTTATATAGTGATAGGATAGACAGAGCTCACCAATTAATTTATGTAGGATTAATGGCAGGTCCTAATAGATCAGTATTGTGCTTCAAGATAGGGAACTCTGCCATACATATATAAATAATAGTATCTCTAATTTAGAGGTATTGGTGGCTTGGAGGTAGGTAACTTAATAGCTGCTCACACTTCTGGTAAACACATAGACTCTCCACATATATATATACATGTATTGGCTCAAATGCTTGGAGTCAGAAATAGCAGTTTACAATGTTATTATTTTGTACATATTTATCTTAATCGTCATGTTTTTATTTTTATTATATGTTTCCTATGTGTCACATAGTTTTAATAAGCTCCTATTAAAAGCTAAGTATTAATTGATTGATCCAGCGTTCTCCTTTCACCATTATGTACCAACAGCGGTGAGCAACTAGTTATACACAGTGTACTGCTCTTGTGTCTCCCATATCACATTTATTTGCACTATTAGTTGTTAGAAGGGAGGGCTCTATCTGTACTTGGTATATGAGTAAGAATTCCCCTATTGTTTTCAAGAATAGAAATTCTGTGTTTTACTTACAAGATAAGTAGAGAATTTGGCATACTACAATTTTATATATATACATATATATATATATATATATGCCCTGGAGAATATCCCTTTGGTTTGGTGCCTGCTTTTCCCTTCTTTTGCATAATTAATAAAATATTATACACAGGCACAACCAGAGACATAACAATATGGCACCAGAAGACGAGCCCCTCAGGTCAGAAGGTACAACATTAATGAGGAAGAGCAGAGGGCAAGTACAAGTAGCAACAGATCTAATGAAGTAGTTGGGCCAAAGCCAAAAGGGCACCCAGCTGCGGATGGGTCTGGAGGGGAAAGGAAAGTCCGGTGCAGCAAAGGACAATTCAGCATACAAACCTGAAATGTTAGAACTATGAACCAATGCAAACTAGATGTGGTCAAGAATGAGATGACAAGGTTAAACATTGATATCCTGGAAATTAGTGAAATGAAATAGATTGGAATGGGACATTTGACATCAGATAACCACCAGATATTCTACTGTGGTCAAGAATCCTGCAGAAGAAATGGAGTGGCCCTCATAGTCAGTCAAAGAGTAGCCAAAGCAGTGCTCGGTTACAACCCAAAAAAAATGACAGAATGATTTCAATTTGAATTGAAGGCAAGTCATTTGCTTCAACCACAGATGCTGAAGAGGCTGAAGTTGTCCAGTTCTAATACTTTCAACTCATCATAGATATAACACCAAAAAAGATGCTACTCTCATCATAGGAGATTTGAATGCAAAAGTAGGGAATCAAAAGACACATGAAATTACTGGCAAGTTTGGCCTTGGAGTACAAAATTAAGCAGGTCAGAGATTAGTAGAATTTTGTAAAGATAATTCTCTAGTCATAGCAAACACCCTCTTCCAACAGTCTCCGAGACGATTCTACATATGGAAACCACCAGATGGACAAAAAAGATGGCTGACTGTGGCTCAGACTATGAGCGTCTTATTGCAAAGTTCAAAATTAAACTGAAGAAAAGAGGAAAAATCATCAGACCAAGTAGATACAAAA
The DNA here is from genome assembly GCA_027410445.1 of Discoglossus pictus. Taxonomy (NCBI): domain Eukaryota; kingdom Metazoa; phylum Chordata; class Amphibia; order Anura; family Alytidae; genus Discoglossus; species Discoglossus pictus. The sequence continues at coordinate 274,628,798 of CM050163.1, forward strand.
TAAATAATATCGCTTGTGAATATGCAGTGATAATAGATTTAAGGGACTAGACATTGGATATAGGGTACCTAAAGAGCTTTGTACTGAAGATTGCAACATTATCCAGAAAATTGCATCAAATATCCCTTAAAGAAAGAAAAGTAAGAAGTCAAACTTGGAGCTATCTGAGTTGGAGCCAGACATCTTGGAGATCGAAGTGAGATGGGCCCAAGGATGTCTGGCTAATAAAAAGGCTGCAGGATGTGATGTAATCCCAATTAAACTATTCAAAATTCTACAGGATGATGCTGTGAAAGTGTTGCTTGTCTTATACCAACACATTTGGAAAACTGACAAACTGGCCAATAGACTGGAAAAGATCAGTCTAAATCCCAATCCACAAAAAAGGCAGTACCAAAGAGTGCTCCAATTATCGAACAATTGCACTAATTTCATATGGCAGCAATATAATGCTTAAGATTTCTACAAGCTCGACTCCAACAATATATGGACCGGGAACTATCAGAAAGCAAGAGAGTTCCAGAAAAGCATATACTTCTGCTTCATAAACTATTCTAAAGCATTTGACTGTGTGAATCACAACAAAATGTGGCATGTTCTTAAAGATTTGGGAGTGCTAGATCATCTTATCCTCCTCCTAAAGAATATGTATGTGGACCAAGAAGCCACAGTCAGGATCGAACATGGAACAACAGAATGGTTAAAGATGGGAAAAGGAGTGTGACAAGGTTGTATATTGTCACCTTATTTATTCAACTTATATGCAGATTACATCAGGCATAAGGCCAGGCTGGATGAACCCAAAGCCGAATCAATATTGATTAAAAAAAAAAAATATATATATATATATATATATATATATATATATCTGTCTTTGTGATGAGCGACGAACATGACCGTTGCAAAGCACAAAACTGGAAGGACATGACGGGAGAGGTTCGCAATGAGCGCCGCAGGTGCACAGAGGAGCAAAAATACACAATAGGAGAGCTTCGCAATGAGCGCCAAAGGCCTTAAGAGTAGAAAAAGCTTTACATTTTGTAGCAAACAGCATTGACATGGCTTCACATTTTATTGCCCTGTCATTTTTGACAGGCAAGTTGCTAGTATACTTATAAAGTGTATTTGTACTTATTAATATATTATTACTATAAAAGTGTTAGTGCTATGAATAAACTGTCTTTTGAAAAATTTCAAATTGCACTTCAATTTTCAAAGTGCTTTTTTATAATAAAGTGCCTATATGTGCATCTGCAAAAATTATGTTCTAAAAGGAGTATTATGTTATTTATTTTTACTCCTACATATATGTCCGATCTATAGCTTTATATTGCTGTTAAACACTTTATAGCTTCTTATATTTATAATCTATAGATTAAATATATATATATATATTAGCCATCAGAGCCTGTTTTCCAATTTTCTTGATAATTAAATCTAAGTTTCCCAAGTCATAAGCTTTACTGAAGTAGCCTTCCGTATTATTTATTTTATTTCCTTTTTCAGAGGCCCACTAATTGCTTGATTGCTCCCCTTTATCACGCCCCAATCCTCATTCCCAGAGATTAACTAAAATATAAATTTCAAAGGGGCCTGGGCTCATGACTATTATAGAAATCACTAGTTACTAAATTCGTCGTCTCATGCAAGCTGCACGCCTTTTGCTGACGTCATCAGTGTATGACACGTGCTCCAGCATCTGACCCGATGCACGTTTCTTCAGGGGTCACAGCTTCTATTTGTAGGCTATAGTTACCATGGAAACCCGACTTCTGGTTAAAAAAATTAGTTTAAATGAAATCTTATTTAAAAAAGGACTATACCTACTCAACCTTTATAACATATTGATTATTTGAATGTATAAATACAATATTAAGAATCTATCAATTGTAACTACATATACTTATAAGATTTTCAAATCAGTTGAATGCAAAGTCCCAATTTAACATAACTATTTAATAAGGTATGAGTTTACAATACAGTATATTAAAATGACTGAATAAATTATGTAATCATATTGATGTCATTTATTATGATCACAGATGTACTTGAAGATAACATTTTGTATCACAATATATACAACTGTAAAATACATTTTCCAACTCATCTACATTTATTACTTATTAAAAATAGATCACCTTTCACATTAATCAATAACATTATTTATTTATAAAGGACCAATTCAATAAATTTATGTAAATACATTTATTGTAACTTTTTATTTATTATGTACTTATTGATGTATAATTATTAATTTCCCATCTCATCTATATTTATTGCAATAATTGAGAATACTGATTTATATATATATACAAAAATGACTAATTCTCAATAAGTCCATACCAATGAGTTATTTATGCTTATTATGTGTTTTTTCACACCCATCTTAATTTCCACAATTCATAAATGCGTATTTTAAAAAATAATTCTTAATAAATATACATAATAAATGAAAATGAATTTAACATAATTTTAGATGATTCCTCCTATAGAATGTCATCATATTTGATGCTTGGAAAGATAAAGCTTATTCATCGTACATCAACCTTGTATTATGTTATCATCCCATATTTATATATCTTAATGTGTTCCATTGATAGATATCATATTAATCATCAAATTAATGTTTAATTTTAATCACTGAAATAAATTATCTTAAATAATATTATTTATACTTTACACTCATCACTATTTGTAGGTGCATTATTATTACTGTCCTTCCAAGTAAAATATATGTTTTCTTAAATCATTCAAATACATCCATATCAAAAAATGTTTTAACTCCTTCCATATCAGATGTTGGAAGTATATTGTTTCCAAACATCATACTATACTTAGTATTATCTCAAATAAGGGTTATGTTCTTGGATGAAATATACAAATGCATCAATAAGGCCTAACAATATACAGTATATATCTTTGATGAAAGGAGAGAATGTAAATCTCTCATTGAGGCCCAGAGATGATTATATTAGTAAATGGCCAAAGAACTCTGCTACTAACAGGAATCAATTAATAAGTAAACTTTGTGGAGATTAATCTTATACTCGAGTGACCTATGTTCATGTTTAGGGTAACAGAGCTAATACAGAACAGTCTTATTTGTGAGGACAGTCAGACAGACACCAGGACACAGAGACACACAAGTGATTCTTCCTCTCAGGAGACTCAAACAGACAGAAATCTTGTACCCAACAGCCCCTGCTTCACTTGGCAACAGAGCTGCTGAATTACTATTGGTTACTAGGTAAACATGTGCTCTGAATCCACCAATGGCAGTGTGAGAAAGAAGCCAAAAGCTCTTGGATACACAAGTGACTGGTTTACACACCCATAGTGGCCATTTTAGGTGACATATAACAGACTTAACATGTAAAACAAGTAGGTACTGATATCCTCCAGTATTGGAAAGTTGTCAGTGAATGCCTCACACTAAATAAACTTTACCTACTATGATTTAGTGGGGTACCCTTCTTCCCTCTATAAGGTCATATATTTATATTCATAGCCATAGAATCAAGCAAATTTAGGAAATCATGTTCAAGCACAGATAACATTTACTCAATATATTTATAGCATGTGCACATCATCACTTACAGGACCACTGTAGTTAGCACCTTATATGCTATTTTCAGCAGTATACGAAAATGGGCAGCGCCATCTGTCGGCCGGCGGGTGAACTGCAGCTGTTAGATTTTACGATCGTAAAGAGGGAAAGGACCAAATCTACTAACATAACCAGCAAGAGGGGTTCAAATTACTGTTGGCTTTCAAATTTGTAAACAGTAACTGCCATGTGAGTTCTTATCACATATAATAGTTGTCAAACTGCGATTCATCGTCACGCTTGCGACAAATCACAGTTTGACAACTACGATACGCACATCTACCGCGCATGTGCATAGTGCGGGCGCACCTGAGCAGAAGAGGGCTAACAGAAGGGAGGAAGACACAGAGGAGTGAGACAAGGGGGGAATAGAAACAAGGGAGGAGGGGGAGAGACACAAAAACCCAGGGGCGGGGGGAAAGGACACACAAGGGAGGGAGAGGAGAAATGAGACACAAGGGAGGAAGTAGACAGGGGGAGAGATTTGCAATGAGTGAGAAAGTCTCTTATTGCGAGGCCCGTGATGAGCACCAAAGGAACTAATTGCCAGGCCTGTGATGAGCACCAAAGGCACTCATTGCCAGGCCTGTGATGAGCACCAAAGGCGCTCATTGCCAGGCCTGTGATGAGCGCCAAAAGCGCTCATCGCAAAGCCAGTAAAGTAGAGGGGGAGAGGCTCCCATTGTGTGGCAAACAGCATTGCCAGGCTTCAAATTTTATTGCCGTCATTTTTGACGGGCAAGTCGCTAGTGTAATATAAATACTGGAGCAGTTTGCATCTGTGTATTATGTACAGGCTCTGTGGGTAAATGCTCCAGACTCTAATCTCTGGAGATACTGGTTCAAGCCTTGCATCGGGCAGTTAATTCTGTTTGTGATAATACAAGTTCAGTTAAATCATAGTAAAATATGGCATATTAAAGAAGCGGAATATCTTATATTATGTACAGTGTCACCACCATAGTCTGACACATCTTAACCTCGTACATACATCTAATTTAGTCTCCACATTAAGTGTGTGGGGTGTGTAATATTTCTGAGCTATTGTTTCCCTTACTAATTTATGCTGAAAGTAAAGTCCTGTGTGATGTCTAAGAAAACAAATCAACCTGTCAGTTTTCTTATATCTGAGCCATGAAATAATTCTGTTGCTGTGAATAAAATGGGAAAAGTATATTAAAAACTGAATTTACACAAAATATGCTAACCAATAAATGTACTATTTTATAACAATTTCATCATTAGATTTGGACTTAGATTTGATGTTTACAGGTTTAAACTGCCTCAGTTTTAGCAAGACTTTTCAGCGCTGATCCTACTCCTCATCCTGAGGCCTAGTTCTAGGACACCCTCAGCCGTTTTTATGACATATTAGTTTATCCTGACTCAGGATGGGAATGTATCAGTATATATGTATTTATATTAATGACAACAAAGCTTAAATTACCATAAACACCTCAAGAAATTATAACATATCATTAACTTGTTCTCTTCAAAAATGTTCCATATTCACAAGTCAGGGTTGATCTTATACTTCAAGTTCTTCATTATCTAGAGTGATTGTCATCTCCAGTGAAGGAACTGCTACTGTCTCTGCAGCAACTTCTGGATTAGCCTGGGATACTGCAAGAGCATCCTTTTTGGTCCTGTTTCTTCTTGATTTCTTTTCCCATCTTTTTCTCTTTCCATCTCTCTTTTCTTGATTTCTTTAATTTCCTCTGACTGAAGAAAATTTATGCACCAAAGGAAGGCAAGATTTCCCTTAATGCCTCAGAAGGGTTGAATCTGATGTCCTCTACATAATCAGAGTTTTCTTTTTGTTTTTCTTCTATAAGCATTTTAAAATGTGGAAAATTCTTGCTGCATAGGATTGCCAAGGAAACGCAGGGCCAGTAGTTTTGGCATGTACATCTTCACCTCAATCCAAGAAGTTTTGGTAGGATAAGTCAAAATGGTACCATGTAAGCTATGTCCATCCTTTCTCCTGGCTTTTAGTTTCCTTAGCTTCTAGATTCAATCAGTCTTGTGACATTCTTGCCATTTAATAGTACTTCATTAGTGAATGGATGTTTTACCTCAGTCAGTCCAACTATATTCACTAGGCCACATTGATTTACATCTCTCCCAATCTCATACTGCATAGGTTCTTCTCGGATATGACACTTAGCCGCTATATGTCCATACTCGCCATATTGAAAACATTTAATCTTGTTCCCAAAATGTGCTTTGTTTGACCCCTGGGCTGCAATAAGCCTTCTCTTCCAACTATCTTCCTTCAGGCTCCCTTTTGTCAGCTATATAGTAATCCTGATGTATACCACCAGGAATTTCCAGTGACCATTTCAGTAGGCTGAACTCTGATTGTTTTCGCTTCCATGCCCTTGTTCTTTCTGCACTGTGTCAGGATTATTAAGAACATATATTTTCTAAATACTTAGAATAATAAATTTTGAGCTCAGAATCAATTTATAAACACATATTCCTCTCTATAACATAACATTTATTGATAATAACAAATACCAACTAATCTAATATATCTATATCAAAAACAATGTATCAGATTAATTGCAAATAAGATAAAATCACATCAGCCAGTAGGCTCTGATTAGGTGTGGCTCTGTCGGCCATCTTGGAAATTTAAACAAAGGAAAAATACAAATGATTTTAGTTCAATTAAATTCCACTAACCATAACTCTAGGAAATATAACAACAATTTACCTCTTAATATAATATATCAGATATAAAATCTCAAGCACGTGCTTCCATAATAATATGTTGTGGGTTTTGGCAATTTATATGGTGATATTAACAATATCAATAACCTTTATTAATATTAATTAATAATTTACATGTTTCACATATTTGCCAATTTTGACGAATTTCTGTATTCTTATTACACAATATATTAAGTGCATTGGCCTCATGAAATAAACATAACTGTATTATGTGAGAATATATTTATTATAAAGGAATAAAAATAATAATACAGTATATTTTAATAACAAGTTGGTATGACAATTGTGACAGAATATCAAGGTACATCAATTAAAAATTGTTAGTTATTATTACATTACTAGTGAATTGCCCGTCAAAAAATGACGGCAATGAAATTGTAAGTGAGCTAATGCTGTTTAGTGTATAATAATAAAATAACTAATAGATGAATAAAGTAATATACTTTACCTATTTTGAAGTAATATATGCAGGAATCATTCTGTTGAAGAGCTGACAATCTGTTTTGATGTTGCTGCAGCATTAGTGGTGTGGAGCTGCTGTGTAAGCGTGATGAATGTGTGCAGTGTAATAGTGTGCGTGCGCGAGACCAAACCGTTAGCATAGTTGTGTACCTCCGCATTGTTCTAAAATGGCGGGTAATGTGTGGTATGCGTCTTAGCAGAATATCCGCAGGTTATTTTTGCGAGGTCGTAATGTGTGGTAACGTGTCTCGTATGTCTTTTGTGGTGTTTTGCGAGTTTATTGTGGTGTTTTGCGTGTTTCTAGTGCTGTAGCCTCGTTTTCGTTTTGTTCGGCGGCCATTTTTTCTCTCGCTTAGAGAATTTTTTAGTGTCTAAACTCTTTTATTTAGAGTTAAATGAAGGTGTAACTTGATTTTTTGAGGTCCTGGATGCTCCCTCTTGCTGTAGGTAAGCTTTTTATGTATGTGTTGTGTGTATTTATTGTGTTTTAAATGTTTTCATGTACGCGGGATGCGGGCGATTTTTGCGAGGTTGTAATGTGTGGTAACGTGTCTTGTATGTTTTTTGCGTTACGATGTGAAGTTTGCGAGGGTCGCAGTTGCTGGCAAGGAGCGCCTGCTTCGCGAGGGCCGCGGCTCGCTGCGCGAGCCCGCAAGCGTTAGCAACAACTCGTTTGCTCACAACTATATATGTGATCTACATAATCATATACAGTAATAAGACAAGCACAATATGCTTACTATAATTAAATATATCAGAGATGGTTTTGATTAATTTGTTATATTTACCCATATCTATTTATTAAGCTATTATACTCTTTTAATATCTTATGATTATATAGTTGAATTATAGTATTATCTTTAGTAAAGATATTGTCTCTAATTAAAAAGAGAACATGTTTTTCATTACAATTAATTATCAGAATATTAAATCGCTATAAAAGCTGATATATCTGTAGTATTATAAAATGAACTAGCAAATTATATGTCGACTTATAATTCGCCAGTTATATGGTATATTTATATATATCAGAGAATATTGATATAGCGATTTATTCTATATTATATTATTAAAATATTTCAATGATTGTAATGAAAAAGAAATAACATATAAAGAAATATTATACTTTAGATCATATCTGGTTCTTTTGTTTGGTTTCATCACATGATTTGAATTCTGGATCTTTTGAGAAGTTTTTGGTATGCGAGTGTGTAAACTATTTTCCTAGCAAGCTGTCTAACTTTCTTTGTAGAATGCATGTTAAGTTTCTATGCGTTTGGGAAAAATCACAATAGTTTTAAAGTATTCTTTTTAAGAAGTTCACCAAAGTGTGTCTACAGTATGTGTCTCCTTGTTCTTCCGCTTTTTCTTTCAGTCACCAACCTCTTGTCTCTAGTTCCCTCTTCCTTTTTCTCCTCCCCCTTATACCTACAACTTAATTTGCTTATCCGGCATTCCAATCAGGGCATGTGTTTTTGTCAGCCAATCAAATGTTCTTATTATGTCATCTCATATTACATTTTAACATTGAATATCTATTTTTATATAAATATGTTATCCCTTGAACCACAAGATGGGACTCTTGGATCTTCAAATTCCCCTAGAAATTTCCATTAACTCACTAATGAACTTTGACATTTACAAGCTATAAACCAAATTACAACCCAGACATGGGCCCTCATTCAATTGCGATTTGGCCAATTGAATAGGGCCCTAAATAAGCACATAGCATTTTTTTTTTTAAAGACGTTTTTAGTTAGTAAAAACCTTGCTTTTGGATAGATGCTTGCTAACTAAAAACTTCTTTAAAAAAAATATGTTATGTGCTTATTTAGGGCCCTATTCAATTGGCCAAAGTGCAATTGAATGAGGGCCATGGTCAATAAAAAGTGAGAATAAAAGGAGAAATTTATTGTCTTGAGAACTAATCTTTGCCGACGTAAAGTCTGTATATGTATGGGAATTTAAAGGAGTATTCTGTTATCTGAACCTTATCTTTTAAATTAGTTGAAGGAATTTACTTAGTATTTGTTTTTACAGAACAAAGAAGCTTTTTAGAAATTTCTTTCAGTGAGAATTTTTAAATAAAACATCTTTACATAGATATTTCCACAAATGAAATTGCATGTATATATATATATTTATATATATATATATATATATATATATATATATATATATATATATATATATATATATATATAAATGTATAGAGGATATAAAATATTAATACATTGGATATGACAGAAAGGTTAATAATAGGATTATTATATTACTGTATATACTTGGGTATAAGCCGACCCGAGTATAAGCCGTGGCACCTATTTCACCACAAAATACTGGGAAAACATAGTGACTGGAGTTTAAGCCGAGGGTGGGAAATGTGCTGCCCCCGTGTCCCTCTTGTGCTCTCTGTGCCCCTTTCTTGTGTCCCCCTCTCTCTCCCCTGTGTCTCTTCCCCCTCTCCCTCCACTGTGTCTCTCCTCCCTCCCCTGTATCTCTTCCCTCTCCCTCACTCCCTTGTCTCTTCCCCCACTCTTCCTTCCCTGTGTCTCCTTCCCCCCTCTGCCTCATGTCTCTTTCCCTCTCCCTCCCTTATCATCCACCTCATCCTCTCTCTTCATCCCCCCTCCTCAACCCCCCTCCTCATCCTCAACCCCCCACAACTCCTCTTCATCCTCAAATCCCGTCCTCAACCTCAATCCCCCTCCTCACTTTACCCCTCTCTAATTACCTCCTACCCTTCCTTTCCCCTCACTTACCTTCCATCAGCAGTTGCTCCTCCGCACATTTTCCGGCTTCGTCGGGACCCGGCGTATGCTAATGACGTGACGTCACATGCGCATCACGTCATTAGCATTGGCTGGGAGGGAGGATGAGGAGGGGAGGTTGAGTTTGAGGAGGGGGGGTTGAGGTTGAGGAGGGGGGTTGAGGATGAGGATGATAAGGGAGGGGGAGGGAAAGAGACACGAGGGAGAGGGGGGGAAGAGACACAGGAAAGGGGGGAAGAGACACGGGGTGGAGAAACACGGGGGGGGGGGAGAGACACAGGGGGACTCGAGTATAAGCCGAGGGGGCTTTTTTCAGCCTTAAAAAAAGGTCTGAAAAACTCGGCTTATACTCGAGTATATATGGTAGCTTATAATATCCATATAAAATTGGATTTTATTCATCAAAAGTTCGGACAACTGGCACCATCAGATACATCTTTTACAGCCTGAAAACGGTCAATTCATTTAACCAGTTTGTCCATGGACTGGGGTGAGTTGGTGGGTCGAGCAGACACCCCCCCATGCCACCTCCCATGAAATCCTGTTGTTTTTGGTTGAGTGCCTGATTCACCTAGGCCATCACCCATCTGTCTCTGGGGAGCTCCAGTATTCTCCATGCAAATCCCATGAAATCTTGCTGCTGGTGGGGACCTCCAGGCTGTTGGGACATCCTAATCAGTAGTTGGCAGCTTGGAAACACAGGGCCCAAACAGAATTCTGCTGGAACCCGTACTGTAAGTAACACACACACAAAATCTTTCTCAGTACTAATTCCGTTTATTGCCACGTCATTGCATAGATTATATACTTGCAAAAGAAGGCGGATATTAGCAGCATCTTTACGGGTCATGTTAGTTGGTACAAGGACAAATAATCAGGTGTTTTTCTGTTTCTTAGAACAACTAGAAATGTTTTGTGTTTTAGTACTGTGAGTAAGGTCGCAAGATGTCTCAAGGAAAGAATATGTTATTATGGTTAGCCTATCTCATGTGAATATGTCAGCAGAATATGTTAACCCCTTCATCAGCAGAATATGTTAACCCCTTCATTCCCCTCTTAGATCACAACGTGATCTTTATTTGGGATGTAAGCAGTGGTGTATATATATGATAGGAAGCAAACTAAGACACTGGAAGGTGATAGACCCTCAAGGGTGTCAGTACATGAGATATACCTGTGACCAGGTGGTGTTAAGTCACAGTATTTAGCTGAAAATTCTTAGGAATAAAGCCTTGCAGCATGTAATAAAAACACAAAGGAATACAAGGGGAGTAATGACACAGAGTAAACAGAATTATCATCGATATAAGAACAACATTCTTTACCTATTAAAGCACACACAACGCCTTCGGAAGCGAAAACATATTCCAAAGCCATTCTATTCTACAAAGTGACCATTCTAAATTTGCACCTGCTCCTAGTTTAGTTTCTCAATTGCTTCAGCAGAGCTATTCAAGGCCCTCTGCACTAGTAGAGAAAGGATGGATAGTTCTACCTGTATTTTCCCTACGCCTACATGTGGGAAGGTTATACCTAGGGTGTCTAGGAATATTTTCCACCTGCTCTATATCCCTCATGTTCCTGATGCGGCCTTGTGGAAGTGTTGGGGTTGTGTATATATATATATATAGGATTACTTGACCTAAATAACAACTGCCCACCCAATAAGTGGGCAGCCATCGATAGGCGTTCCTGCAACAGATAAAATATACATTCATGGCTGGAGAAGGTGGCATAAGGTAGAAGAGATTAGACACGGACCCATTAGTGTTGCTACAACCAGTACCATTAATTGATATATTATGTAAAAGAGAAAATAAGTAGGGACATCCAGGACCTCTACAGCTCCAAGGTGAACAACTCTTGTACAGGTCAGAAAGGGAGGAGGTCCTATAAAAAATAAGTGTGGTATTGGAGCAAGTGGACCAACCAACAGATTTACATTTTCCTGTGGCCCTAAAACAGTTATATCCTGGGTTAGTGTGGGTTAACATAAATTATACACTCTTATTATATTTTAATGGGAAATACGTGCGTATGAGGTGGTGCATCCATATAGAGTTAAGTGGTGTGGCTGATTGTACATAAGTAAAAAAATTCCATTTGTGGGGTTGTGTACTGCCATTGTAATATATGTGGCTTTGAGTGAAGTTTTCTGCTGGAAGGCCAAATAGACACTTACCCATTTCCCCATGTGTAGAGACGTGTGCACAGACCCAGCAATTGGAAAGGTTAAAGGAGTGAGCATATCCTTGTAATGTATTAAGGATGATTTTGTATAATTGTGTTATCACATGTGGATCTCTTGTGCCTATGAGGTGAACTAGTATTGGTCTGAGTGTTATTGTGTTTACCACAAACAGACTTTAATGGTCCCAGTTCGTCTGGGTCATAATGGTAATTAAAAAATGTCCATAAGGGCAAATAAATCAGAAGCATAATTCACGTCAACAGGAGAAAGTTCTTGCATGCATTCTGTGGATGCAGGAGTAGGTTTGAAATGTTTATTATCGCTGTCTTCAATCGCTTTCACGGGGACTTTGTCACCTGCTTCACCCCTCTTTGGACACAGCTTCAGACGTGATGCGTGGATCCAGATGTCCTGTTAGTCAGTGAGGACGGCAGTCCTGGTTACTGCTACAGCGGTAGTCGGTGGTGCGAATGGGAAGCCTCCCTTCTTTGCTCTGTTCAGTTGTCGGACACAGACGAGGTCACCTGGCTGGAACGGATGTGTTGGTTCCTGTGAGGGTAAAGGAAAGCGAGAAGACACATCACCATAGATGCCATTCAATTTATCAATCGTTGCACATATTGTTCTCTTATAAGATCAAGATCACCAGACATAATTACAAGTGGGCCTTTTACCCAAGGAGTTGGAAATGGTCTTACCATTAGAATCTCAAAAGGGGACAATTTAGTAGACTTATTAGGAGTCATCTTAATTTCTGCTAGAATGGCAGATAAGTATTTCTGCCAGTTCACCCATGTACCTGCAGTGGACTTTGTAAGTTTTTCTTTAGTAGTGCGGTTCATTCTTTCCACTATGCCTGAACTCTGAGGATGGTAAGGGATATGGAATTTCCAGGTTATCTGTGCCATTGTACCAGTTCCTTAATTACCGCACTAATAAAGGCTGGTCCATTATCAGAGTTAATTTGCAATGGGCAGTAGCGGCTCGTCCATAGGGGCGTCGGGGCAAGCGCCCCCCCAAATATTTTCGTAACCTGCAATAAAAAAAACACAATATTTTATTAGTAAAACATAAATAACAATGAAATATAATGTGTACATCAGCATTCAAGTGTTTTAAAGTAAGGAATGAAGCAAACTATTCCCTGGGACACTGTCACTTTAAGATAACCCCTTGTGTGTATGCATTAACTGCTCTGTGATACACTATCTATTGTAGCTTTCCCCTGCACACTGTGTGATCAGATTACACTGCACTTACACTAACCTTTAGACTCTATGAATGAGTCATGACCGTTAATGGATTATGCCCACCAACCAGGGAGAAGCTATGCATCGGCAGTGAAAATGTATCCATTTAAATGGCTGACAATCTTCCATCATTGACCAATCAATGATGGAAGGCTGTACAGTTGTCAGGAGAACCACCTAAGCCCACCCAGACCGTTAGCCCAGGGCGCCCACCAGCTAATAGAGCCTCGAGTTTAATTTTGATTGACAGCTCCGCTGTTAATATAAACCACCATAAGCCAGCCCTCTTTTCGTTTCCTGCTACCGCTGAGACTGAGACCTCCCTGGCTGAAACGACTCAGACTGATGTCACTGACCCAACCTACTACAGTAAGTCCTAACTGCCCTGGCCAAACCCCTAGTCCCCCTAATAAATGTAGGGCTACCCTAGTAGTACCCCACTATGCCTGTCTGCCTGCCTGCCACACAATTAACCATGTGGCCTCGTGCCAAACCCGGTGATGACCCCGTCACCCTGGTCACCCCCCCCCCCCCCAGAGGCCCATCTGGCCACCTCAGTCGCCGATGGCCCATGTGGTCACCCACCCAGCATAAGCCTGATGGACCCGGTCACTCCTACCCCCCCAGACCCGGTCATCACTCCCCCTAAGGACAGGTGGCCCATGGGGCCCCGTGCCAACCCTGATGTGACCCCACTAACCACCCTGACCTAAGTCTCACCCAGCTACTACCAGCTGAGGTCACTTGGACTTGGGGGGAGGTAGGTGGCTTGGTAGTACCAAGCCAAACCACCGACCTACAACCCTGACCCAGTGACCACACACCACACCCTAGCCCAACTAGCAATCCACCTAACAGCCTGCCTGACCTAATGACCCCCACCCTGACCTAACTACCAACTTGGTAGTTGGGCTAGGGTGTGGTGTGTGGTCACTGGGTCAGGATGATAGGTAGGTGGCTTGGTAGTACATAGCCACCTACCTACAACCCTGACCCAGTGACTCACACCCCACCCTGGCCCAACTAGCAACCCACCTACCTTACAGTAAAAAAAAAAAAACACAACAATACAGCCCCCCCCCCATATTTTTGTAGTAACAGGCAATGTATCTTTAACATTGCAGTTAAAATAAAAAGAATACATTGCCTGTCACTTTTAAAGATAAAAAAAAAATAAGGGAAGGGGGAAAAAAAAAACAATAATAAAATAAACAACAGCACATACTTACCTGTCAAATTGACCCCTCCAGCGGTGGCCTTCTGCCCTGGATAGTCAGGCATTCCAATCAATTTTGATTGAAGCCCTTGTCCTCATCTCGATTGAAGCCATTGTCCATCCATTCTGGCCCATTGCAAGAGGCCTCCACCTAAAAAACCTGACGCTCTAAAAAAAAAAAAAAACAACAATCTAATGAAGCTCCTCCCACAAGGAGCTCCCCCGACAACTAATTGATTTTTTCCCACGCTCCTCCTTTTATTCTATTTTTTGAAGGACTCTGATTGGCTGAAATTTTGATTGACATTGATTTCAACCAATCAGAGTCTTTAAAAAATTAGCAAAGCAGGTATGGAAGCCTGTAAGGTCAAAAAAGATTATTGTGAACTTGTGTGACCCTGTATGTATTATACATATTACAGGGCTATTTATGTGATATACATGTTACAGGATAATATCCTGTAACATGTATAGCAAATAAAAATCACTGTAATATGTATAATAAATAATGTCTAATAAAAATACATGAGCAATAATCAAATAATAAAGTACATCAATTAAACAATTAATAAATATCAATATATTTTTTTGTTTTATGTATATTGCTTTATGTGTGTGTATATATGTATATATATATTTTTATATATATATATATATATATATATATTGATTGATTTATATATTGATTGATTTATATAATGATTGATAGATATATTGATATATATATATATATATATATATATATATATATATATATATATATTGATATATATATATACTAGCGACTTGCCCGTCAAAAAATGACGGCAATGAAATTGTAAGTGAGCTAATGCTGTTTGGTGTATAATAATGAAATATATAATACATTAATAAATTAATCGACTTTACGTATTTTGAAGCATTGTGTTGAAGAGCTGGGAATCTGTTTTGATGTTGCTGCAGCATTAGTGGTGTGGAGCTGGTGTGTGAGCGTGATGAACGTGTGCAGTGTAATAGTGTGCGTGCGCGAGACCAAACCGTTAGCGTAGTTGGGTACTTCAGCATTAGCGTAAAATGGCGGGTAATGTGTGGTATGCGTCTTAGAGGAATATCCGTAGGTCGCCGTCTGGAAATTTTATTAACAGGTGCCTGGTGCTGCGGCTCCGCCCTCTCATTCATTTGTGTGGCTGCCAGGGAGACGTGTGTGAGGTGCAGGCCGTGTGCTGGTGGGACCCCCGGGAAGAGGATTAGGGGGGAGCATACAGCCAGGAGGACCCGGGATATGTGATAGAGCAGCGCCCGAGCATCATGGCTGAGGAGCTCTTCTGTAAAGTTGTGTATATGCAAATCAAGTGTCAGGAACTGAGGCCCGCGATGGGCGCTGCTCCTTCGGCGCTCCATCCCAGCAACTGACTGTGGGCAAGGGCAGCGAGTGCTGCGAGCAAGGGCTACGCGAGGCCGCAAGCGTGAGCAACGGCCCGTACGCTCCCAACTATATATGTGTTATATGTATACACTCTGCACATTACACACACACACCTAACACAATACACCATAATATATATATATATATATTGGTGCATTATGTGGCCTCATTTGCATGTCCCGCCCAGTTTTCACAGATTGCAGTGCATATACTGTGTTTCTGAGAAATTTGAGCAGGAAATAAGTTTTTATCAACTTATTTTTAGACATTCAAGTGGAATCACTAATGTACTATTCCTTATTTGTACTACTGTACTTTGTATGGTGGAGGGCTTCTATCACTCTTAGCCCACCATATGTGAAATAATTGCTGTATATATATATATATATATATATATATATATATATATATATATATATATATATATATATATATATATATATATATATATATATATATATATATATATATATATATATATATATATATATATATATATATATATATATATATATATATATATACACTCTGCACATTACACACACACCTCACACACGCACAATACATTATTTTATATATATATATATATATATATATATATATATACACTCTGCACATTACACACACACAATACATCATTATATATATATATATGTATAAACACTGCACATTACACACAATACATCATTATATATATATGTATACACTCTGCACATTACACACACACCTCACACACAATACATCATTATATATATATTGTGGAATACCCAATACTACAAAATCTATTGCACAAACCAGAATCTACCTCATACTGATGATAGCCAAAAGCTTGAAACAGGCCTGTATATGAGTGATTCTTGGTTTGTGTAAAATCCAACCCGATGCTTTGCTTAAAAGCTGTTTAATACAGCGGGCATATGCTTTAAGGGAGCAATGTATAAAGTTGCTATTTTTGGATTAAAAGAGTGAGGTACATTGTATTCTCATTTGCATGTCCCCGCCTTTTAGACATGCAAATGGGCTTATTAATGTATTATTCGTTTTCTGTACTTTGTACGGTGGAGAGCTTTTCTCACTTTTGTGCTCACCATACACTAAATGATTATTGTGGAATACCCAATACTACAAAATCTATTGCACAAACCAGAATCTACCTCATACTGATGATAGCCAAAAGCTTGAAACAGGCCTGTATATGAGTGATTCTTGGTTTGTGTAAAATCCAACCCGATGCTTTGCTTAAAAGCTGTTTAATACAGCGGGCATATGCTTTAAGGGAGCAATGTATAAAGTTGCTATTTTTGGATTAAAAGAGTGAGGTACATTGTATTCTCATTTGCATGTCCCCGCCTTTTAGACATGCAAATGGGCTTATTAATGTATTATTCGTTTTCTGTACTTTGTACGGTGGAGAGCTTTTCTCACTTTTGTGCTCACCATACACTAAATGATTATTGTGGAATACCCAATACTACAAAATCTATTGCACAAACCAGAATCTACCTCATACTGATGATAGCCAAAAGCTTGAAACAGGCCTGTATATGAGTGATTCTTGGTTTGTGTAAAATCCAACCCGATGCTTTGCTTAAAAGCTGTTTAATACAGCGGGCATATGCTTTAAGGGAGCAATGTATAAAGTTGCTATTTTTGGATTAAAAGAGTGAGGTACATTGTATTCTCATTTGCATGTCCCCACCTTTTAGACATGCAAATGGGCTTATTAATGTATTATTCGTTTTCTATATATATATATATATATATATATATACACACTGCACATTACACACACACAATACATCATTATGCGAGCTATGCGAGCCCGCTAGCGTGAGCAACAGCTCCCTCTCTTCGCGAGGGCCGCAGTTGCTGGCAAGGAGCGCTCTACGCGAGCCCGCTAGCGTGAGCAACGGCTTAAGCAAGCTCGCCTGCTCACAACTATATATGTGATATATATATATTTTTTTTTTTTGTATTTTTAATTTTTTTTTTTTTTTTATGTACAGTTTGGGCCTATATGGTTTTGATTGGTTATTTAAGGTTTTTAAGGTGCGGTTGGGGCCTATATGGTCACACTTGGTCTTTTAAGGTTTTTAAGGTGCGGTTGGGGCCTATATGGTCACACTTGGTTATTTAATGTTTTTTAGGTGCGGTTGGGGCCTATATGGTCACACTTGGTCTTTTAAGGTATGTTTGGGGCCTATATGGTTCCACTTGGTCTTTTAAGGTTTTTAAAGTATAGTTTTGTTCTTGAATGGTCTGATTGATTTGCTTGTTTTCTTTCAACACCAGGTGCAAACCCTCTGTGGCAGCATATTTGTTTGTACTCATTGGTCAACTTACTGAACGTGAATACCCTGAGAAGAAGAGCCGACTAATGGTAAGTGTCACTGCTTTAATTTTTCTGTTAATGCGTATAGGTGCAATTATGATATTGCTGTAGTCTTGTCACATGAGTTTTTTCAATCTATATTGTATACCAATGAATTTAACACATTGTTACTTTACTTCTTGACATTGCTGCATTGCTGATCATGTATTTCAATGGGCGGTGCAAGTATAAGGTCATTGGGCAGGGCTGATAAAGGTCATTATGATGACAGGGGAGGAGTTATAAAAGGGGAGTGGTTTAAAATGGGAGGGGCTACGTTTCGCCCTGGCGCCCCTCTAACTTGAAAGTTCACCAACCGCCACTGGCAATGGGCATCCATATCTCAGTATTATCTCGGTAGTTAATATTTTAGCTACCGTCTTAGCATCCTCTCTTTGTGTTACAAAGGCCTCAGGCCACCGCGAGAACTGGTCTACTATCACCAACAGGTACAATTGCTTTGATCCTGTCTTTGGGATACGAGTAAAATTAATTTTTAAATGGGTGAATGGAGCTGTGGGTGGAGGCAAATGATCATGTAATGCTTTGTTAGGTACTGTAGAGTTATTCTATAGGCACTGTATACATCTTTGTATGTATGTCTGGCAGTGTGATTTTAAGTTTCTGATGCAAAATGACAGTTGCAATTGATTGCTACTCTGTCAGCTAAAGCATTACCTCTAAATATAAAATCATTGCGATTCTTTGTACTTGCTGTGTGTTATCAGTTTTACTAGTTTCGTTTTCGGTGTACTACTGGATGCAAGGGGGGGTTGGTGCTGCAGCTTGTGTTCTCCTGTCAGTCCTTTTGCCATTCACGCTAAAGGTGGGGTGAGGGAATGCTTCCTGTACGGCCACATCGCAAGGAACCAAATGTTTGGAGACACGCCAGCATCCCCTGGACCGGAGTAGGGACTACTTTGGAAAATAATGCAACGGGACACATACTACCTCCGTGATCTTGGGCACAGACCGCAGCCATGGTTTTACAGTTGTCCCTGGTTGGTTTACAATAATCAGGTTGTCCTAAAGCGGGGGCCTGCATAATGCTAACTTTTAAGGTCACATAAGCTTCAGTCATGCCTGGAGTCCACTGAATATGTTTTGGGCTGTCCCCCTTAGCAGCCGTACGTAAAAATGGAGTCATAGTGAGCATTCAGGGATCCATTGCCTGCAAAACTTAATCATCAACATGTGTTGCCTCCATTTGTATTTTGTTTTTAGTTACCTTGTGACCTTCAGCTGCTAGGTGCTGTAGCAAACTGAGTGAATCCTGTCTTTTGGCTTCCCCGTTAGGAGTACATACCAAACAGTAAGTCATTTGATGTACTGAATGGGGACAGAACCATGACACAGGTCCATGACCGCAAGGTATTGTTGGAGCACCAGTGAGTAAGCAGCTGGTGAATCCACGTAGCCTTAGGGGAAGACGGGTCCATGTTAATTGGCACCCATCAAAAAGTGAAAACCATAAGTAGTTGTGTCTCAAGGTCCAATGGGACCAAAAAATAATGCGTTTGATAAACCAATAATAATAAATATAGTGGCGTCATGGGGAATGGCCGTAATGAGAGCAGTGATATCAGGGACAATCAGGGCAATTGGGATGACTAAGTAATTCATTGCCCTTAAATCCTGGACAAATCTAAGGTCATTGTCACGTAATGGAAGGGACGTTAGTCAAATTCCATCCTGACTCTGTATCAGAGTCTAAAAGTCTGTATAACAAGTCTGATGTCAGTCTGAGTCATGGTGTCCTTGACACATTTACTTCAGATATATCATATATGTAGAAGGATTAATTCGGGGGTTAAGGGCTGCCTGTTTTCTCTTTTTGCAATCTATTCAAAAACAAACTCCATTTTAGATCAAATTCACATACAAAATCTCTCTTTCAAATCACTTACTATAACATGGGAACCATTTCCCTTCAGTCCCGTACTTGACATACAATAATTCCCAACTAACACTTCCTGAGAACTCTCCACGAACATTTAACTACAAATACTGGAATCCACCTTAAAAAGTTCAACAACAACATTCCATACACATGACAGTTTTCTTATCCAAACTAAATACGACCTTAAGAATTTTCTGCCTGGAGACAGAAATTCACAGCCTTTTTTTATTTTATTTTTTTTCGGGACGCGGAGATAAGTGTTAGCAAGCTTTAAAACAGAATAAACACACTGTCTTACACTTACAAACAAGATAGACCATAAATCCTCCACGGTTACATATTTCTGGAAAACGATTTCCCTTTTTTAGATATATACGCCGGCTTTAGAAATATATTTCAGTGGTGGACACGATCTCTACAGCCTTTAAGACATAGAGTAAAATTCTCTAACCTGCATTTCTCAATTATATTGCAAAGAAAAGAAAGTACAGCAAACACTTACAAATTTATTTGCAGCAAAACACAAGACAATCCATCTACTTTATAAACAAAAGCAATGAGAATATTATATAAATGTATGTAAAGAAAAAGTTCCTTTATATTTCTGTGTTCCTATTTCTTTTATTATCCCTTATCTCGTTTGCTCTTTCATGGGACCTGATATTGCGCTGTGTATATAAATACATATGACAGCTTTGCATGATTCTCCCGGGTTGGGAGGTGGGTATTGTTTAGACTGGGAAGTACCCATTTCCAACTATCCTTCTAAAAAAAACTTTAGGTGGTTGTCTCAATAGGCAACGTAACCTTATTTGCTATCACGTTTTTTTAATCAGAGAACAGGATTCGGCTGTACTGAGCTGAAATAGCTTGGACAGTTCCGAAAGATATTCTCGAGTTAACGGGTTGCCCCTAGACACAGAGACGGTGCGTCTTACAGTGTCCAGAGACCTTACTTCCTGGTTTTTACACAGAATAACAAAACATTTCTTATCTTAAACAGCATAGCAACACAGCAAAATTAATGAGCAAGCAAAAGCGGATTTGGGGAACTGTCAACCAAGCCGTCAAGTATATATTTATATCAATTTTATCCTTTCTATTCCCACCTTAGGAATAATATATATATATATATATATATATATATATATATATATATATATATATATATAATCTCCTTTGATATATATATGGCCTTCCAGAGGCCTAATTTTACACTCTCTTCCTTAGAGAGTCTCCCCACCTCAGGGATTATACCTAGTCTACCCAAGACTTAATTCTCCCTACCTCAGGGAGTGTGTGCCCAACTTATTTACTTGTATACAGTTTACAAAGGACGACGAGAGTGGGAGCAAAGGAAGTTGCAAATAGACACAATTCACTCTACTCACCCACTCCGTCGTACTTCGATCTCTGTATCCCACTCGTCTGACACCAGTTTGTTGGGACATCCTAATCAGTAGTTGGCAGCTTGGAAACACAGGGCCCAAACAGAATTCTGCTGGAACCCGTACTGGAAGTAACACACACAAAATCATTCTTAGTACTAATTCCGTTTATTGCCACGTCATTGCATAGATTATATACTTGCAAAAGAAGGCGGATATTAGCAGCATCTTTACGGGTCATGTTAGTTGGTACAAGGACAAATAATCAGGTGTTTTTCTGTTTCTTAGAACAACTAGAAATGTTTTGTGTTTTAGTACTGTGAGTAAGGTCGCAAGATGTCTCAAGGAAAGAATATGTTATTATGGTTAGCCTATCTCATGTGAATATGTCAGCAGAATATGTTAACCCCTTCACAGGCCACCTCCCAATTGTCACTGGGAAGAGCTGGCATCCGCAATTTAACTTCCCATCCGCCCCTGGGGAGCTTCAGTATTCCTCCTTTCATGAAATCCTGCTGCAGCTGGATAGTGATAGTATCAAACTATATATGCTAGCATCTGGCACTTGTCCATGTCCTACAGGAACAACTGGAGGTAAGCAGACTCCAAGGTAGCTTCTTTGGAGGTGACCGTTCCATTTCCTTGAATACCAAGGACTGGGTGATTAAACTCCAGGTTTCATAGTGCCACTAGTGTCCTACAGCGCTTGGGTGTATTGGTCTTACAGCTAGGATGACAACAGAATGCCCACATTAAACTACCACTGTAATGGAAGTAGCTCTAAGGCTCATCTGGAGACAGAATATCAGCATACATCTGTTCCAGTTCTTGCTCCACCACCATCTCCAGTAATTTCTGTATTCACTCTTCTGGACCATCCACCTGGGGGCCTCCAGTTCTTTCCTCAATTCCTTGCTAGGCATTCCCTTCGAGAAGGCTGAGCTGCTATCCTGGATCTCTCAGCAGTCTGAGGGCATTGGTTCCATCTTGACTAAGATCATTGTGCAGAAGTAGATCCTTCCACACCTCACCAGCTGGAGCAGACAGCCTTTAATTATATCAGACAGCCACAAACAGCATGGAAATCCCAGCATTGAGCAAATGGACATAGTTCTACCACCTATGTCTTAATCAGGTGATTTTCTTTTTTGAACATAGTACAGCATATTTATAGGAAACACACAATAGTACCTAAACACATTAACAAAAAGTAATTAAACAGTAGTGACATTAAAATATGTAACTATTTAGTAAGCAGGCTGTTTGCATCTCTCCACAGGAGTCCACTATGTCCCATTTAAAGAATTGATTCAGCTCCACAAAGTACCTTTTACATCCGGCTTTGCAAAGAATAATTTGATTACATCTACATAGTCACTTAGTTTATCTTGAATTACCACAAAACTGTTTAGAGAACAATACATACCAATATCAGGCATGTTTATGAATATAAGTAAAGATTTAATGCACACAGTATTACAGTACAACAGTCACCTCTATAGCACAGTGAACATACCAGAGCTGGTACCACCAATACAGTGAATCCTTTAGCCAGCCAGACATTTTTAAGAGCTGATGAAAGGTTGAAGGGGTTTGGGGGTGAGACAGGGTCAGTCATCCTGTCTCTAAGACAAACAATAAGAGGGAAGCTGATAGCAGCAGTATACTATTAATAACATTATATGTTTGGCTTACATGGACCAATTTACCCAATAATCCAAAGTTCTGCAAGATTTCACCATCAATTGATATCAGAAGCCTTCTCAGGCCCTCATTCAATTGCAATTTGGCCAATTGAATAGGGCTCTAAATAAGCACATAACATATTTTTTTTAAAGAAGTTTTTAGTTAGTAAGCATCTATCCAAAAGCAAGGTTTTCACTAACTAAAAACTTCTTTAAAAAATATATGCTATGTGCTTATTTAGAGCCCTATTCAATTGGCCAAATTGCAATTGAATGAGGGCCTCAGTATCCATGTTGAGAAGACAATCCCAGTGACCTTCAATCTTAGAGTGTTTGTTATTTTTGAAGCAAATCTATTGTATAGGATTTTAGTGGTATTTTTATAATAAATATAAAGTAAGACCTGTATGATTCTGGCTTCTCTTTTAGTTTGTTTTCTTAGGTATTATTTTTAATAATGCAGTGTTGAATGGTGGTTTAAGACTGCCTTTATTATAGGCTGAGATGCTGCGTGGACTTAACAGTGAACTAAAGCTATTCAGCCTTAAGAGATTTTCCAATTGCAAGTAGTGGATTGCTGTACCAAATTTCATCTGACTTATTGGTGCATTAAAAGGGACATGGAAGACAATCTATTTATAAGTGTATACTTTAAACATTGACTAAGTTGTGTTTTGCATGAACAAATATTACTGTAAACCTGTTTAAAAACGTATTTGAAAGAAACAGGAAGTGCAAAAAGAGTATGTAGTTTTGTAGATTTCATTGGCAGGAAAGTATCACTCATACATCTATATTACAGCTCATTGGCTGACAGGGGCAAACCCCCAGATCAGTTAACCATTTGAATCATTTTGAGAGCCTCATTTGAGAAAAGAAATCCTTAAATAATTTCTTTCAGATGCAACAAATAAATACAAATTGCTTTTATTGTCTCAGTTCTTCTCTCTCTCTCTGGACCTTGAGAATGTTATGGGATAAAACATATAATAAAAAAAAATACCAATGGTTCCAAGAGCTTTAATGAAACTATGGTTTGGCCTTAATAAAAAAAAACTGAACTTGATTAAATTTCCATCACCGGTTATACCAAGACATAAGATCTGTTTGGAAATTATACCATTCTTAAATGTGGACTGGAAAAATTGGGGAATAAATGTTCTAAAGGATCGTTATCTAAGAGGAGATATAAAACATATATGTAAAGAAAATAAGATTCCAAAAGAGAAATGGTTGTTTTTTAATATGCTGTGTACTGTGATTTCCAATTCCAATTTAATAGAGAGTAGAGAATTAACATACTTTGAGACATCCCTATATAACATCAAACGGATGCAAACAGAGAATATATATAAAATCTATAAAAATATTAAAATGGGAACAAGAGTTCCAAAAGGAATGGGACGAAAAAACATGGCAAAGAGCATTTCAAACTACTGAAAAAATTATCAAATGTACAGAGATGGTACATAACTCCAGAAATATTGGCCTAAATGAACCCACAAGACTATTCAGGAATCTGCTGGAGATGTATTAAGGAGATAGGAACACAGAAACATATGTGGTGGACCTGTCCACTTACTAAAAAAAAAAAACATGTTAGTTAGAATTTTGCTAGATAGATACCTATAAAATCGGGTAGTATCTGGCAAAAATAGTGATTTAACTACCCAGACAAATCAGAGACACATCACTATTTGATATCAGAGATTATGCAAATAAACCAAATTAATGCATATTTAATACAGACACTCTTAACTCCATTAACATTTTATCAAAACAGGATTCCTAAATTATCTTTATCAGGAGGGATTAACAAAGTTGTGAAAGTAGACATATGTTCAACAAGAGTAAACTGTTCTTCCAAGAGCCGAAGAATATATATAATTTACCTCCAAATGAATTCCTTAAATACTTTGCTCATTTAATGGATACGGACTAACGGACTATAAATATAAAATTTTGGTAATCTCAAAGTTTTATAGGATTCTTAATTTCATAGGAAACAAATAGAAATAAACTGAAATAGGAAAAATATTTTTAAATATCTCTCCCACAGAACAAGAATGGGCAAAAGCATGGACATGAACTTTCTTGGTATAAAAAATAAATAAAAGAATGCGTTAAATGTATCGGATTTGTTTTGGAGGATGAAGTGAAATGCCCAAAGGTGAAAGAATAGTGGAAGGATTGGTTTTCATATCACGGATTTAAGACTAATAATGCATTATAATCAAAGTCAACTGATTTCATTTGCCTTTATAGTAAAAAAAAACTGCGTTCTCATGCAATCATCACTCCCTTTGTAGGTAGAAGGAAATTAGAATACATTTGTATAATATTTCACCTATGGAACATGCAAGGGTGTATTTAAAGGCAACTTAAATCTTGGTATGTAAAATTTGTTGATGATTTTGACTATTATTGGGTGTAACATTCAAAATAAAAATACAGAACAAGTGGGTCATACAAAGTTGCAGTGTTTAGACTATATGTTGATTTTTAACCATTTCATTCTTAAATCTCATAATAGATTCAAGAATTCATTCATACCAGTTCAATGAAGATTCCAGAGGCAGGCACAGTAAGTTGTAGAATTTATTTCATACAAGTGTGTATAATTTGTGCATGCAAACTATTACTAACCATGTAACAAGGTTTCAAAGTAAACATTTCTATGTTTAACAAACACATTCAGTTAGTGTTAACTCAAATGGTTTAAATAGCCTTAAAAATCTAATCTAATAAATAAGTTTAATACTTCTCAAATTCCATGTATTTCCACGTTCGTCTATTACAAGACTAATACATTTTCGGAAATTCCATACACTCAAGTGACATTTACCCTGTATTA
The DNA here is from genome assembly GCA_027410445.1 of Discoglossus pictus. NCBI lineage: Eukaryota > Metazoa > Chordata > Amphibia > Anura > Alytidae > Discoglossus > Discoglossus pictus. The sequence continues at coordinate 274,654,634 of CM050163.1, forward strand.
ATGCAACACTAAGTACCAATCTAATAGCCATTTGTTTCAAAAATGTACCTTCTGCTTGCTGTAAACCCATACATTTGTTACAATTTTCCATGAACTTTATTTCCTGATTTGTCAAGTGTTCATGGCATACATTAGATCATTTAACTTACATGCAGCAGATAAGGTTAATATAACAGAAACCAAACAGCCCCAGAAAAAATGTCACTTTTCAAATTCAAGAGATTCACTGGCTCTCATTCCTTAACAAAGATAAAAGTTATATTCATGTCTAGCAATATAGAAGTATGTAGACTTCATGTGTAAAAGAAACTAGTCCTTAAAAATTCATAATACCTTACTATGAATTGCTTAGTTGCATAGCCAATTAAGCTAACAGAAGATTATAGTGCACCAACAGACATTGTGTTACTTTTTTGCGGTCCAGCAAATAATTGGCTATTCTTCAGTTTGTTGTCTATCAATGGATGTGAAGAGTATATATTAATTAAATGCTAGCAATATTTAAATGGTCTTTTTGATCCACAAAAAACTGAAAAGTATATTGACCGCTACTAGAATACTAATGCAGTAGATCTTTCAATCTTGTCTATTTCATACTAATTCCACATAAAAAATAAATAATTCTTAATTGGGGAACAAACAGAGGGTAAAATAAAGCCACTAAACTCTTTGATTCTTAATGAAAAGGACAGCTTCCAGGTCTTCATCAGTGATGACATTGCAAATGTAGTGTTCTTCATAAAGTATGCGTGTATGACATGTTCTTCTGATCATTGCACGCTTGACTGTCCCTTGGAAATGCAATCAAGCGACCTCTCAATATTCTGTAAACAAATCAGCGACTATTTTTGATTTACAAAATAACTTATTTAACTTTGTTGTCAAACACAAGCAGTCCTAGGTCAGGTCCCAGAGATGTGATCTACAGTTCCTCAAAGAGAAAGTGAAATGAGGTATGGGATATGATACCGGTATGAATGAGGGTGAGAGATTTACAAGGCGTAGTGTTTAACCCCTAAAGCAACATGTCCCTGACATTGAAAACATTATTAACAGGTCAGTTCTTCTGTAAACTATTTACTATATTCTCAAAAGTGGCCTAATAAAGTTTTGGATGCCAACCAGTCCCTGGTTTTATAAAGCTTTAGAATCACTGCTATAAAGTGTAGGTGGAAAAAAAAACCACTAGAATAAACTGTCTGTGTGTTGCGGTGCAGAGGTAGTTTACTTAAAACCAAGCTTATCTCAGCATGGCGTGGCGTATAATAAAGCAAGGAAGGAAGGAAGATCTGAAAAAAACACATTGACGAAAGATACTGAAAACAGATTCCAGCACAAAAAGCGAGTTACAAAAGCTCCAAAATTAAGTATCTACTACATGAGTTAAAACTAGGCACTCTATTCTTGTTTTTTTGTGGAAAATGGGGAGCAGTTTTGTTATCTAAAAAGTAACACAGCATTCCAGCAAATAACGTAAATCACCAGTCAGTCAGACAGTTAGTATTAAATCTGATTATTAAAGTATGCTTTTAAAAAAGGTTATTTAAAAACATAGGTATTATTGAGCAGAAAAGCTTATATAGTACACACATTAGACCGTTTTTTCCCCAGACTATGCTATTGCGCATGATTCACAGAAATGAATAATGTTAAACAAATTAAATGCTTGTGTACATTTATTAGTGTTCACATTCATGCTTTTTTATCACTGTACATTATTTATTAAAAGTGGTTTTCCTTGGTTATAATAGGTCACTAAAGTGGAAAAATCTGCTTTAAAATACACCAAAACTTTAAATAAAAAAGCAAAATTGGTGGGAAAAAATATTCATGTCTGCATAATAGTGCAAATTACTCTAAAGTTTAAAAGCCTAGGTTAAAATATTAATTTTCACAAGAGAATAAAAACAGTAAAAAAAACAGTAAAATGTTTGTATTGTGCTAGCACCTACTGAGCAATGTATCTGAAAATATGGGACTTATTTTGGAACAAATGTGAAATGAGTTAAACGGTCTCATCTCCTTGTCTTGTTAGAGAGGCAAATACATTAACACCATCATTCAAACAAAAAATGGCATATACCCTTTTATAAATGCTGTATTGTAAGCCCATGTGAAAACATACAACCTTCATTATTTAATACATTTAAATAAAGATTAAAAAGATAAAGTAAATTAAGGGCAAAAACAAAAGGTTACAAATGGTTTTCTGATAACCCCATTGGTACTTTTGAGAAATCTTTTATGCTTAATCTCTGTTAAAAAATAGTACTTCAGTACACTATAGCTTCAGGGGTATTATTCTGCTTAAAATAATTCCTAGTGAACAGCTTTTTAAAAAAAAAAAAAAAAATAACATGTGTATGTTGTTGTATATGTATATACAATATAGATTGCTAATTTTAAAGTTAATATATTTTGGGTGTCATAGGAGTGCATGCAACAATTGGACAAGAATGTAACGGTTTCAACTTGGACTCAAATACTTAGATTATTTATCTCGAATGGCATTTGTCCCTTGTGGGTTCTCATATGCACAGAAAGAGTGGATTTCTGAACAAACCCTTTCCCACATTCAGAGCACTCATATGGCCTTTCTCCAAGATGAATTCTTTGATGTTGCATAAGAGCAGTATACCACGTGAAGTTTTTTCCACACTCCAAACATTCAAAAGGCCTTTTGCCTGTGTGAATAATCTGATGCTGTGCAACATGTGCTTTCATGGAAAAATGTTTTCCACATTCTGGACAGGGATAAGGCTTTTCACCTGTATGCTTTCTCTTATGACTCACCAGATGAGAGCTGTCTGTGTATGTTTTCCCACAATCATCACATGCATATGGCCTTTCACCTGTATGGATCCTCTGGTGCCTGACTAGATGTGTACTACCCTTAAAGCTCTTCCCACACTTGTTGCAAATATAAGGTCTTTCTCCTGTGTGGGTTCTTCTGTGAAGTATGAGACCAGCATTGTAAGTGAAGCTTTTGCCACACTCCCCACAGATGTAGGGCTTTTCTCCTGTGTGTGTTCTTTGATGGTTAATCAGATGTGAGCTGTCAGAGAAGCTCTTCCCACATTCAGTACATACATACGGCTTCTCTCCTGTGTGCGTTCTCATGTGCCTCACCAGGTGTGAGCTGTGATTAAAACTTTTATCACATTTATCACAACAATAAGGTCTCTCGCCTGAGTGGATTCTCCGATGCTGTCGCAAAGCAGACTGATGCGTAAATCTTTTGTCACATTCTGTGCAGGGAAACAGCCTTTCACCTGTGTGGACTCTTCTGTGTTGAACAAGGTCAGAGCCACGGATAAAGCTTTTACCACACTCACTGCAGACATAGGGCCTCTCTCCGGTGTGGATTCGTATGTGTTGAACAAGATGTGAGCTCAGACTAAATGTTCTATCACACTCAGAACAAGCGTACGGTTTTTCGCCTGTATGAGTTCGTTGGTGTTCGATAAGCTGGGATTTTTGAACAAAGCTTTTCCCACATTCAGTGCACATATGAGGTTTAACTCCAGTATGTGCCCTTTGGTGTCTTCGTAGAACTGAGCTTCGACCAAAGTTCTTCCCACATTGATCACACTCATAGTGCCTTGATATCTTTTTTGGACTTGGTCGATACACATAATCCTCATCATCATCATCATCATCATCATCTGGCTCAAAAGAGCTTTCACCTTTCTCACTCTGTGTTGGGCTTTCACTGGTCATCATATTCCATATTTCCATATGACTAGCTAAAGGTTTGACTGCACGTCTTCTCTGGCCAATTGTTTCAACTTTTGGAATATTTGTTTTGTTTGTTGACTCTACTGATATATCTTTCACAGTTGGTTTGCATTTAATTTCAATTGGGTAGTAAGGGATCTCAAAACCTTCACCCAAATCTGATGCATTCATGCCCTTGGTAGCATCTTTTTGTGCATTCCTGAGTTTGGATACATATTCTTCTGAAAATTAGAATACAATGGATAGGGAAGATTACTCAGAGGAAAAACTATTAAGTAAAATAATATATAGCGATTTTGATATATGCAATAATTCCTATCAGGTTAATGTTTTATAATCACTTCTCTTTAAGCACAAAAACTTACTTTATTAATGAATGATTTTGTTTTTATTTAATGATCAGTATTCTCCCTAGTTCAGAAATACACAGTCTGCATCTATATGACAAAATAACATTTCTGATTGAAAGATGCAATGAAGAGAGGAAACTGACTTTTTTCTGACAAAACAGTATTGTGGAGCACTACTCCCTCACTTGTACCTGACAATTGGTGATAAAAGCATGTGACGATCATATTAAAGTGACACAGTAAGGGTTCTAAATATTGTATAAGGTAAAATTTTAAAATGCATTTTTCTACAGTAAGCTTACATAGAAGTCTACCTGTCTATCGGCTGTTGGTAAAGCCAGGTGTAAAAAAGACTAAGCATCTAGATTAGAGAACTTAATCTCTGATAGACTGGTAAATATTAAAAGAAAGGCAATGTAAGTTTTCATTGGAAAAATGTATTTTTAATAACATTCAATTGATATAATGCATACAAATATAAATCCATATTTTTATTGAAATTAATATTATGCTCACTATTGATATCAAGATTCTCTCACCACCCTCACCCTAGCTCTCCTGGTCATAAACAGCAATGAAAATAAGGGTGTGGTCACGATTAGACAATTTTAATAGAATAGGCTAAGTAAGATATAGGTCAGTAAATATAGTATGTGTGTACATATACTACAAGGACTGCATTAAATTCCCTATATTGTGAAGTTACACCACTAAAAAGTGGTCAGTAACTTTCCCTAACTATTCAATTCACTCCTCTCAACAGGACTGTGACTGAGCTACTCGCAATGCCTGAGATTAACCCCTAATTGCTTCCCCATTGATTTTTATACAGCAGTGATATTAGGAGTTGCTTTTGCACAAAATAGATATTCACTGGCAAATTACTCAAAATTATTTACTTGTAACATTCTTGATTTGGGCTAAAATTATTACAAGTAATATAAAAGTACCCTCAGAGGCATAAAAATACCTTTGTGGTTGCTTCCCCCCCCCCCTGCACTCACTCCAGATCACCACCTTTCCTGCTCATTGAGACCACCCAATGCACCAAAACTATTAACCAGTGTTACAAGTGTCCTTAAAAAGGAGCCCATGGCATCTAAACAATAACCCCCACAAATAATTTCCGTGGCATGATCAGCCTACTAAGCCACGGAGGTCCCTACAGGACCTTCATAGCATACAGTATAACGTGATAGATGCCATTGAGGTCCATGCAGGACCTCCCTTGCACCTATCCTACAATAATATGCCATGGAGTTGTTAATATTTAGGTGCCGAAGGATTACTTTGAGGACCTCCATGACACTGGGTTGATAGCTTTGGTGCCGTGGGGGGTTTCAATGGGCTGATTATGTAGAGGAAAGGACAATAGGGTGTGAGCGTGGAAGGGGATCCTGAGGATTCTCATTGGTGGTAGTGGATTTCAAGGAACGTAATACTTCGATCAGCCTCTCATATTTGCCTCACAGCCTTGTAACTTTACTTTAAAGGCTTGGGTTTACAAGTTGCTGGTGTGCAAAGTATTATTACATCTCTGTTACAAATTGGTATTCTTGAGAGTTAGTCTGGAATTGAATGAGGCTCAAAGTTGTAGAGTGAAAAGGCTAACCTTTACAGATGTATTGAACCTTTACTTAAAAATAAAACAGATATCTATGTAATAAATGCACTGTATTATGCTCTGTGATACTTACTTGTGGTAGAAAGTGCTTGAACAAAAGACTCTTCTCCTTGCTCAATTTTCACTATAATTTTTGGCTTCACAGTAACACAGCCTGTAAAACCATAAAGTAAACATGTTTCCATACACATTGCCAATGTTATAGGTACATGAAGATTCAATCTACAGTCTTTAAACAACCAGTTATTTTGTATAGAAGAAAGGTAAACTATCTCATGAAAATCTTACAACAAAAACATTTTAGACCTTAAAAAAAAAAAAAAGAGTAGGAATTTATAATGGAAAATACTGAATTATTTTGTACATTGGAAGTCTCTGCTTTGTAATGTATGCAAAGTGCCTACTGTAATGTTCCAGCTTTTAAATGAGAAAGAATTCTAAAAATATTACAAATGTTTTCTGCATATAATTTAATGCAGGTAGACAATGTAAAAATGTGGATTCAATAGTAATCAAACAAAATAATTTAATAGAATCTAATATTTTTAGTTTATTATACACAATTCAATCAACAATACATAATATAAAAACATTTTAAAATGTATATATTTGCAGCAGTGACTGTCACCGGCATTAATTTAATATTACAGTACCAACAGTTGGTCTATGATTATCTTATATAAAGTTGATAAGTGCTAGATACCTACGTTGTATCCCTAAGATGGTTTGGTGGTAGCGGAGCCCACCATTTACTCCTTTATACTAATGTTAAATAATCTATCTCCAAAAATGAAATATAAAAATGCTAAATACACCAATACAAACTGGGGATCCACCAATTACCCCTTTACCTACGAAGACTAAAGTGCCAATACAGAAACAGCATAGCTGAAAAAGTGCATAAAGTGCTCATATAAAGTGCAATATGAATCAATACAAACATTTGAATAACCAATACCTATATACAGTTCATCTGTATGATGAAGACCAACATGTTAAAAAGTGCTGAGGGGGGAAGAGGATGAGGAGGGAGGTTGAGGATGAGGAGGGAGGAAAAGAGAGAGGGGGGGGAGAGAGAGGGGGAGGAAAAGAGAGAGGGGGGGGGAAGAGAGAGGGGGGGAAGAGAGAGGGGGGGGGGGAAGAGAGAGAGGGGGGGGAAGAGAGAGGGGGGGGGGGAAGAGAGAGGGGGGGGGGAAGAGAGAGGGGGGGGGAAGAGAGAGGGGGGGGGAAGAGAGAGGGGGGGGGGGAAGTGCGAGGGGGGGGAGCGGGGGCGGGGGGGGAGAGGGAGAGGGGGGGGAGGAGCGAGGGGGGGGGAAGAGAGAGGGGGGGGGAAGAGAGAGGGGGGGGGAAGAGAGAGGGGGGGGGAAGAGAGAGGGGGGGGAAGAGAGAGGGGGGGGGGGAAGAGAGAGGGGAGAAGAGACGGGGGAGAGAGAGGGGGGGAGAGAGAGGGGGGGACACAGGGGGCAGCACATTTCCCACCCTCGGCTTATACTCGAGTCACTCATTTTACCCAGTATTTTGTGGTAAAATAGGTGCCTCGGCTTATACTCGGGTCGGCTTATACTCGATTATATATGAATGCTGATACTATCCTTTGATTGGAAGTGTTGTGCCTTTATTTAGCAGCTTAATTAATATATATAATCCTTCTATTTTTTTATAGATCTAGAATAGATCATTATTCTGAATTATCATTAGACTTGGAAAAGGTTACTTTTGTATCTAACAAATTGCTATTTAGAGCACCGTAGACTATACACTTAACATATAGCGATATATTCTCAATTCCTGGCAATATATTCATTTGGCTTAATATTTCAGCACTTTTTAACATATTGGTCTTCATCATACATATGCACTTTATATAGGTATTGGTTATACAAATGTTTGTATTGATACATATTGCACTTTATATATGAGCACTTTATGCACTTTTTCAGGTATGCCGTTTCTGTATTAGCACTTTGTCTTAGGTAGGTTAGATTTCACTTCTTAGGTAAAGGGGTAATTGGTGGATCCCCAGTTCCACCATTAGAATTCGTGTATTTAGCATTTTTATTTTTTTTCATTTATATTTCATTTTTGGAGATAGATTATTTATCATTAGTATAAAGGAGTAAATGGTGGGCTCCACTACCACCAAACCATTTTAGGGATTTATACAACGTAGGTATCTATCACTTATAAACTTTATATAAGATAAATTACAGACCAACTGTTGGTACTGTAATATAAAATGAATGCTGGTGACACTCACTGCTGCAAATATATACATTTTTAAATGTTTTTATATTATGTATTGTTGATTGAATTGTGTATTATAAACTATTAGATTATATTATATTATTTTGTTTGATTACTACTGAATCCACATTTTTACATTGACTACCTGCATTAAAGAGGTTAAACTGGTGTGATATATGTGTTATTTCTCCTTAGCTTTGTTAGCGAATATATTGTATCAATCAGTGATGGCAGTTAGTGCAGGAAGGCATCAAGGGATATGTAGTCTGCTGCACAAGGAAACAAAGAGGAGCTCTGGCATTGCTGTGTGGGGGCTAATTTTATTTTTAAATAAAATAAGTCTGTATGTGTATATAACGACTCTATGTAATGTGTGTTTGTGATATAAGCAGCATGTGTTAGTTTAGATAAAGGGAAAAACAGGGAAACTTAGATATACCTTTAAGAGCATAATTACTGAGGAAAGTTTACTTTCAGACAAAATATCTAGTTACAAAAAGTTAGCAAAACCATATGGTGCATAAGGTACTTGAGATCACTCTTACCCACTGAGCTAAGCGTCTGATAATTCTCAATCATAACGTCTCTGTAAAGTTCCTTCTGGCCGTCGTCTAAATAATTCCACTCCTCTCTGGTGAAGTAAATAGCCACATCTTCAAATTTTACTGGTGACTGAAACAGAAAATACAGCAATGGCTGACTTAAATACACATGTAAAATGTATGATAAACAATCCAGTAAGCACAACACAATAATGAGCTTCTGATGGGTCCACACAGTCATGGGGAGGAGCATACTGGACAACAGCCACCACCACATGACTTGTCCATGCTGTTTACATTCGGATATGCAATATGGAGAATCACACATTAATAGCTGCTGTTTTTGAATAAAACACACCTAACTAATTTAACTCCACTACCCATTAGTATTTTCCTCTTCACAAGATAAAACTACAAAATTAACAGAATAGACCAATGACAGAACTACACATAAAAGGAAACAAAACTAAAATAGCGGTTAACTTTTAATAGATTAAGAAGACTTTACCTAATGCAGAGGTTGACAAATTTATCTGAAACTTAGTAGCCAGGCAGGTTAGTTGGGAGCCAGCCAAACATTTTCAATGAGCCAGGTTATGGATTATATTTTGAAATATATGTATAATATCTAAAAGGTTAGGAGTCAACATTTTGGGAGCCGTGGCATAACCTACATATGAGAGAACTATTGGAAAGGAGAAAAATCTAAATGTAAACAATTATTTGAATGTCTTCTGAAAAGTGTGGATACCATTCTGATCCCTGGATACTGAAGTTGGGAATCTTGTCTTTAGCCAGTGCATTTGGGTAGGTTATAATGCCAATATTTCCTACCAGATCATTCACCTACTAATGACAACGTATGGCTAAATTAAATCATAGCTTCACCCTTTAGATTGTAAGTAGCGAGCTTCCAATCTTGTGTCATAAAATGATTTTACGTACTAGTTTTCAAACTTGCTTTTGAATAGGGAAGGCTATGTTGGTGATATAGTTAAACAAATGTTAAGTTTGCACTCACCTTTTGGATACATTTTGAGTTTTTACGGCTTTTGCTTCCTTTTGGTCTTCCTCTGCCTCTTTTTGGGGGGTTTACTTTATTGATTGACTCCTAAGGAGAAAAAAAAACAAAAAAAACAGAAAGGAGTAGTAAATATAAAATCTTCACACTCCTCTAATACTGTCAAATTTACCCCAAATACTTACTAGTGTCCATATCCAAACCTTATAAAAAAGGAATGGAAGGATCTGTATATGTGGCTCCTAAATATTCTTCCAAGGTATAATGTATAACTATGAAAGCCTGTTTCTAGGAGCTGGAAGGAAATATATATATATATATATATATATTATATATATATATATATATATATATATATATATATATATATATATATATATATATATATATATATATAAACTCTCGATTATCTGGCACTCAACTAACCTCTATTCCCTGTTTGAAAAAACTCTCACTTAGTCGGCTTTATCCGGGATCCAATTTTTTGAAATCAACTTTTTTTCTCTTCTTTTTTTACCTTTAATGACTCAGATTAGTTAGCAGTAGCTTTTTTATAGATAGCTAAAGAGTTTAGGGCTTTTAAAATAGCGACTCTCAAGCAACCGGCAACTACACTTATCCGGCAATAGGCAATCCACATAGGTGCCGGATAACAAAGTATATATATATATAAAAAAAAAAAGAAGAAGAAGAAAAAAAAAAAGTTGATTTAAAAAAAACTTAATAAATTGGATGCCGGTTGTGCCAGATAAAGCCGAGTGAGAGTTTTTTTCAAACGGGGAATAGAGGTTAGTTGAGGTGCCGGAGGTTTAAGAGTCCCGTCCCGGTTAGTTGAGTGCCAGATAAAATCGTGAGGTGAGTGTGTGTGTGTGTGTGTAAATAAAAAGCATGAGCATTGCAATATACAGTGATACGTTGTTTTTATTGGAGGTTTTATTTATAAGGATGAGCATTCAATCGGTTTCACTTCTCGATATCTTTTAAAGTCTAAAGTAAAACTGATAAAGTGAGGTCAAACCTATTGAAAGCTCGCCCTTATAAATAAAACATCTAATATATATTGCAATATTATGTTATATATAGTATATATATATATATATATATATATATATATATATAGAAAACATAGGAGACAGAAACTGTGATATTATTATTTGTAATGTAAAAAGAAGAAGCACACTCTTCAAGATATTTAATTTTCTATTTCAATAAACAAATAATATGGTTCTTTTAAACAGCTAAATACTCAACAAGCCGTATAACTGCCAATGTGGAGAAGGGGAGCACGACTATAATAAAAACAGGACTAAAGTTATGTTCAGTCCACGAGGAAGTGCTGAAATTCCACTTGCAAAGCAGTTTGCTAGACAATTAATTTGCAAAGTATAACACATCTCAATGAAAAAAAAAAAGTGTAAAAGAACTGTTGGTCTTTTCAGCAGTCAGATGTGTGAATATAGATTGCTGTCCCTTTAAAGGTGTGAGAGTTTTCATTATTATCATTTTTATAGACATAAAAACAGACATCCACCATTCCACATCAATATTGTGTGTGTGTGTGTGTATATATATATATATATATATATATATATACACATATAATTCTGGCGCTGACACAGTTACACCAGCATGTTACCTGTACAAAGCTGCTATCCATCTTCTTCCCATCCACACTCCAATCAACTGAAATGTATCCCTGAATTCTTCATTGCTCTTGGTAAAGACTGGTGAAGTTATAAGCTATGTGTAATACAGAGCAGGGGATATGGGGAGCACAGGGAGACCTGGCAGTGTGGGGACACCCTCACTAAAGGGAACAAGACCCTACATTTACAGGAGTTGGAAATAATGTGACGGTAAATGGACAACAGGGCATATTACATTAATACAAATATACACAGGATTGTGCTGGAGTCAAATGGGAGCGTGAGATAAGTAGTAGAGTGAGCCGTTGGGAAGTATAAGGGATTGGTGGAAAGTATGGAGGAGTATTGTGTAGTATTACTGTAAGTATAATAAACAGAAGACTATAGTGAGGACGTGGGATTAGATGATAATAGAGCGGATGGATGGAGTGATATCATCCCATACGGATTAGCATCTGCTGTACAGTATGTGGTACATCATGTGATCAGGTGGATGAGGGATAACGGTGTAAACACTGCAGTAAATAAGCGCACACAGTGCTGGGGATAGTGCTCTGCACCAGGTATTAGCAGTATGCATCAGTGACCAGCAGACGCATCCCTCCTACCATTGTCTGGCTGTGATGGTGGGCTTAGAAAAATGGGGGGCTTCAATGCGCGTCTAATGGCCGAGCAGTGATGGCGCTAATTAGGATGAGTATCATCCGGTATCACACGGTCTGAACGCCCGGCTAGTGATGTGCAGTCACGCGCGCTCACAAAATGCAGCGGTACAGAGTGTTGCTGTGGGAACTGGATAGACGGGCTGAGCCTTCTTCACATTCCATATAGAGATGCGCAGGCCGGGCGGAAGTGACGTACAGCTCTGCGGCATCCTGACTCCCCATCAGGAGAACTGAATGGGATTAGAAGCACCAGCGGCCATGTTTGTGCGGGATTTTGGGAATCTTTGTCTTTGTGGTAGACATGCGTTAGCCTGAGGAATACAGAAACCTACAGGACGCCATGTTTAGTTAGGGCAACGCATTGGTCTTTGTGAATGGTTACCTATCGATTTAATTGTGGAGAATATAATTATATATGAAAAATTCCGCCTCAGGAAGTTTAACTAATGATTAATTGTGCAGGACCAAAGACATGCTAATGATATATTTATATATATATATATATATATATATATATATATATATTAAAAGGTATATAGAAATAGAGAGAAAAGACACTCTATCCTAATTATTAAACCTTCATGTCAATAACCTCAAGGAAAATGCAATGGGATAATGAAAAAAAATATTTTTGTTATATACAATTAAAATAAATACTTTAACAACGACGATTAAAAAAAATGTATTATTTTCTTGCCAACCCGTGAGCGTCACCATAAATAATTACTCTTGAGATTTTATATATATATATATATATATATATATATATATATATATATATATATATATTAAAAGGGACTAAATACTAAAAACTAGCCATACATTGTACTAGCAGTTTTTCCTTTACAGTAAATAATTTCTGAGACATTTACAATTGATTTCACAGTCCTATCCTGTTTTGTGTTCGCCGCTGTTGCGCGCCACCGCCTTCTCTTGGAACGTGCCCCGCCTCGCATCGTTATCTAGTGGTGTAAATGAGCTACTAAGCTCGCGCCATCTGTTAATGTAAGTGGTTAGGGGTTTAGAGGGGTTAGAGTTAATTTGGATGGTTTTACACTACAGGAGCAGATTACAGTTGGCGCAGATGTACTACCTAATTTTCAACACTAGATGGTAACGCAATGCGCGCCGCATTCCAAGAGTCGGGTGGTGACGCTCTTCCAACAGCAGCGAACACAAAACAGAATAGGTCCGATGTCCACTGCCCAGTATGATAATGTGCGTCACAGAGTACTTGATAAGTGTGTGAGAGAGGGTATAACTGTCATAACATTGGGGTTCTTTTTTTTGGGCACTACAGAGACCGACAAACAGAATGTAATCCTAATTAGCATGTCAAAGTAGCAATTTATTATGCATGAGGTGCTCATTTGCATATACATACAGCAGCAACAAACATGGTCATTTTTTCAGGATTGATTCATTTTATAAAGAAATGCATATCAAAAACATACAGCCAGTTTTTTAGCTCTAAGAATAATCATAAACATTATCAGCCTTATTAAAATTGCGATTTGGCAAATTTAAAAGGGGCTCTATATAAGCACATAACATATTTTTTTACAGAAGTGTTTAGTAAGTGAGCTTCTATCCAAAAACAAGGTCTTCACTAAAAAAAATAATATGTTATGTGCTTATATAGAGCCCTTTTAAATAAGCCGAATCGCAATTTAATAAGGCTGTTTGTTTTGCTTTTTGCGGTGTCAGAGTCCCTTTAAAACTGGGTGTAGCTTGGCATGGATTAAATAGATTTTATAAATCAACTTGTCACATCAGGATTTGTAAAGGTATCTTTAAGTTTTATATGTGAAATCAGCATAAATATTCTCATGGATGTGTATACTGGTTTTATACGGTCACATACATGTCCAGAGACAATATTCCCAGTGTCCTATTCTGTGTTACTTACCGCCATAATGACCAAAGTACGATCACATTGCTGTTCCAATCCATGCCAAGTACCTTCTCATACTGAAAGGCTACCTTTGAGCCCAAGGCCTCCAATTTGCACTGCCAACTTAATTTAAAGCTATTGGTAAAGTGTGTTTAGTCGTTCAGTTCGTGACCACATGGCTTGGAGCACTCCAGCCACATCTTGTGTCTGGTAGTGCTTATCCATTAGGTTTTCATGCAAAGATACTGAAGTGGGCTACCAGTTCCTTCTCAAATTGACTGTGATTAGTCTGACCTCTCTTCTATGACCTGCCCTTCTTAGGTGACCCTACACGGTTTAGCTCACAACTTCTCTGAGGTACACAAGCCCCTTCTAACCACACAACAAGGGACCAATCCAGAAGGGGATTGGTATAATATAATTACTCATTACTGAGTATACCCTTAATTTATTACTCATATCCTGACATGACAAATGAAGCCTCTTCCTATCATTTTCTCGAAGTTGCCCCTTCTCCAATAACCTGTAATGCTTTTTGAATCATCTTCCTTTTTTCAACTACCACTCTATTATTACAACCTTTAATATACGGACTCTCACTCATCCGGTTCCTTGTATTTACCTACAGTGACCGCAACGAAATATTCCTATATTTCAGCTCCCATTTTATTGTATACTGATTTACTTCTATTCGGGTTTAGCTTCTTTTTAGAATTATAAATGTTTCTCACATTATGTAATCTACATGGAACTCCATTCATAGTTTTTAACTTCATCAGGTGAAGATGGCATAGTGAAAAATATCCTCTGCATCATTTATTAAAGGAGCATTATAACAGTAATTCAAGTCATTGGTCCTTTAAAAGTATAAGTTGCATCCAACATAATGAAACCCTATTTCTCCAGTTATACCAGGTGTCCCTGAGGTTAAGTAACGAGATCCGTTCCTCAGAACGACCAGATTTGTATCCAACTTGGATCCCTGATGAATAATAATAACAACAACAACAATAATAATAATAATACTATAATGTGATAATAATACTGTGCAATACTGTAATCATAATAATACTGTACTAATAAATTATAGAAACCATTGTGCTCTCCCTTAATTCAAACAAATTGAACAAAAACAAAAAAGCCTTGGTAGCCAGTTCTTATGCCCGGGTCATCTGTAACCCAGGGACTACCTGTAAATAGATGTCTGATTTTTTTTTAAGCTTTCCTTTGCTCTCTTATAAGGATTTACTGTACTGGCCTCCCTCCCCCCATCACTGTAGTGCCATCCTCAGGTAGTGTCAATGCATGTTAGCAAATATGCATATTGCAGTTTGTAGTGCAAGAGGCAGCACAGCCGTGCTTGCCTACACCCATGTTGCCATCACACTACTCCATATTGATCTATTGGGTGACAGTCTATGAAGGCAGCACTACTAGGACTGGAGAAAGGAGGAAGCCAAAATGACAATCCCCAGAGGGAGAGTAAGAGATCGATTTTAAAATAGGCCTTTATCGGTGGTTAATTTATTTGTGAAGTAAGTTGTAGAATGGAGGTCAATTCTAGTTCTGCAACCTCTTGTTTTAAAGAACTGCCACTTTCATACAACAGAAGTTAGTAAGATATAATTCTCATACAACCTCCAGGGTTTGCGTATCCGTTATGATAGAGGGTGGTTCCATAATGCCCCCTCCTCCAGTATGAAGAAAGCATTTGAGATCCCTGAGAAGAGGAGCAGCCTTCTCCTTCAGATCTAATGTCATATGTTGCGCCATGAGCACACAGTGGGTTATTTGATATAGATGATTACATGGTATTTGTTTAGAAGCCACCATCTAAAGTGGGTGGATTTCTCTTTCAAAACAAGATTTCCAATGCCCACCTATGAATATATGTGACCATAGTGCTGAAACTAATCACATTGATAGTATTGTAGGGGTGCTGAGAAGGGCGGTGATGGATGAAACTCTGTTTTAATGTGGGAGGATAACCGCATTTAGCTTTGTGGCAGCATTAGGGAAATATTAGGAATTATTATTATTGTTTATTTATAATGTGTCAACATATTCCGTAGCGCTGTACATAAGTTAAGTTTAGCCAAAGATATATACAAAATTAACGTATAGCAAAGCAAGGAGGGCCCTGTCTTTGAGCTAGGAATCCAATGTCTATGGTGCATTCCCAAAGTATTTCGGATAGAAACTCGCAGACTTACAATCTAAGGTATAGTGAGTGGTAAAAGAGGGGGAGAGAGGTGATGAGCGCGTTAGGGTGAAAGGTGATACGCTTCTTTAAAGAGATGCATTTTTAGTGAGGTTTTGAATGTTTTGAAGCAGGAGGATAATCTGGTGGAGCGAGGCAAGGAGTTCCAGAGAATAGGGGCAGCACAAGAAAAGTCCTGGAGGCAGGAGTGAGAGGAGGTGACAAGCGTTATAGAAAGAAGAAGGTCATTAGCAGAATAAAGGGGGGAGTATTTGTAGATAAGAACAGAGATGTACGGGGGAGCGCTTTAATTGTTGAGGGCTTTGTAAGGTTAGGGTCATGATTTTAAAATGTTATTCTTGAGGCTAAGGGAAACCAGTGGAGTGATTGTCAGAGAGGAGCTGCCGACACTGAACGTTGTGTACGGAAGATGAGTCTAGCAGAGGCATTCATAATGGATATGAAGTGGAGATAGTCTGGTGGTGGGTAGGCCAACAAGAAGCGAGTTGCAGTAGTCTAGTCGAGAGATGATGAGAGAGTATTTTGGGTTTTAGTTGTGTCTTGTGTAAGATAGTGGCAAGATGTTTTTTAGATGGAGAAGGACAATATTTAGTTAGGCACTGTATGTGAGGGATGAAAGACAGAGCGGGGTCCAGTAGAACTCCAAGACAACGGGCTTGGGAGGAGGGGGTGATGATGTCGTTGTTTACTGCGAAAAGAGATGTGAGGAATTGACGCTGTGGGAGACAAGGGAAGATTAGGAGTTCAGTGTTAGACATGTTGAGTTTGAGATGGTGGGTGGACATCCAAGAGGATATACTAGAGAGGCAGTTGGAGACATGTGTTAGAAGAGAGGGGGATAGAGGTCTGGTGCTGAGAGGTAGATTTTGGATGTCATCTGCATAGAGAGTGATACTGAAGCCCAAAATATTTTATTAGGGTACCAAGTGAGGGATGTGTAGATGGAGAAGAGGAGGGGGCATAGGACTGATCCGTGGGGTTCATCGACAGGGGGGGGAGGAAAAGAAAGAGGTGTCAGAGAAGTGAGATACTACATTGATTGGTTTTTGTAAGTATGGATGAGAACAGTGTCTCGAATACAGAGGGGAGGAGACGATATGGGAGTGAAGTGATTGGTCAAACAGTGTCAAAGGCAGCAAGAGATTCTTAGAAGACGAAGAATTGAGAAGTGACCTTTGACTTGGTCGGTAACAGGTCATTGGGGCTTTAAGTGAGGAGCTGGGTCGTCAGTGGAGTGTTGATGGCCCCGGAAGCGCGGATTGGTAGGTGTCAAGAAGTGAGTTAGAGAATAAAGTTGGTAAGAGCGGTTATAGACGAGCCGCTCCAGCTGTTTTGGAAGGCCAGGGGAAGTAAGAGATAGGGCGATAGTTAGATGCAACATCCGAGTCAGTATGAGGGTTTTTTTGAGGGTGTTGTAATTATGGGCATTTTTTATAGAAAATGGAAACATGCCAGTTTTTAGGGAGAGGTTGAAAATATGTGTGAGAGCTGGGATTAGTGTGGTAGAGGGATGAGCTGAGATGGAATAGGATCCTGAAGAGAGGCTAGTGAGGCGAGTATGATGATAGCAGGTTAGAGACTTCCTCCTCTGTAGCTGGGTCAAAGCAGTTCAAAGTGGCTGTGGGATTGGAGAAGGGAGAAGACTGGGTGTTGTTGGTTGGTTGAGAGGGTGGAGTGTGAGAGCCACTATGAGAGGAGAGACTTGGCAAATGTCTAGTGTTGATAAAGGGATTGGTACCAAAAACCAGATTGCAATCAGATCATTTTGGTCACTATGCTCAAGCATCTTGGACTGTTTAAAACTTTCTGCCACTTTATCCTGAAAGTTAATCTGCCATGGACATAAAAGAGATAAATATATGCTTTTTATAGACATCTGATAGATTGTCACCAGGAGGATGATAATAAAAAAGGGACACAGCAAAGGTAACCAAATATAGTATTAACAAATCTGACTTTTTGAATACTCTGTGTACAAGTACAGGAATCCATTTTGTGTTTGTTACATCACTTCCTCAGGCAAGCTGGATCATAAGGGTTTTGTTTTTTGGCTATCAGTGAAGTGAAGGGTTGGGAAGGAGGGGAACAGAGGGCCATTGCAAAGATAATTGGATAATACTGAAATAGACTGAACACCCCTCAGTCCACTGCAACAATAGTTCTTTAGAAATGTGAAAAGCTCCGCTCACGACAAACAAAGTTCCACTGATGTATCTCTCCTGTTTCCTGCAGAGTGACATTATCATTTTTCCTAATTTAAAAACTAGCCATGTTATTTTTTTTCCTGCTTAATTATGCTACTGAGACAGAAAAAGTTTTTAAACATATATTTTTTTTTTCATTATGTGTTCCTTAAACAAGCTTAATTAAAAAGCAACATTTTCTTAAGTAAACATAAACTTTGCTATTCCCCTTCAGGTCTATCACTCTTTCTGATCCTCCAACTTCACAACCAATTTTATTCTCTGTGTTAAAGTTTAATCCATGGGGTCTGCACTTGTCCAAAAAGCAATTGCAAGAATCAATATGGGCACATGCAGATTAGAAGGAAGTAGTTTGCATTAACCAATAATGATCATTGACAGACCAAAAAATACAGACTTTGGTATAAAGTTTTAGATAGATAGATAGGTTACAGTATAAAAACATCAAAATCTAGTAAATTTAGAATTTTTCCCAATCAATACTTGTTGTAGAACTAGAAACACTTTAGTGGTGGTTTTCTGAATGGTGAATAATACTTTTCACTAGTAATACGTTTTGAAACTTTCCTCACTTGCTCTTTGTGGGAATAAGAGCCAATGTGAATAGGTTGAACACAGACCCACTCTTTACATGTAATATGTTTTGTATCACATGGGTCAGAATTGGAAGAGAGTCTAGTAGTCTCAAAAAACATGGATATAGTTCCAGACACACACACTCTCTCTCATGTAGTTTGGGAAAAGAAAGAAAAAATCAGGAGTAGGGTAATTTGCTCTTAAAATGGCACATCAGATGTTCCAAATATATGTATTAAATACTTTATTATTGATTGCATGTTATTAAAAAAAATAATAATAATAGCTGCAGTCAATCATGAATCAATGAGGTGATCAAGGCTGCCCTTAATAGGTGGATCATAAAGGCTGATATTTTGATAAAGTGTTAATTATTACATTATACTGTATCTAAAAATGAGAATAGGTGAAGTATGAATACTTCCTATAGGGGAGGATCAAGGAAGATTTAGGGCCTAACCGAGTAGAGCATAGAAGGAGCAGATCTAAAACTCAGAGGTAGATCTTCATGCTCTGAGTGAAATTACATTATAACATAAACATTTAATTCTTTGCACTAAACAAATAAGTTGGTGATTACATTTAAAATACACTATTTTGAAGAATTACACTGAAAATATGCAAATGTTTTTAGAACGTAGCTTAAATGTGTATCTTTGTATGCAATTATATTGCGTATAGGAACTACCATTCTGTGTTTCTGCTAATTCAAATTTCTGAGGTGGGATGATATTTTGATTGCACAGGAAGTACTTGTTTTTGATTGTGGAAGTGAATTAATTCAATCTATCCAAAAGCTTGTTATTTTACAACACACACTCTGGGGGAAAGTCATTGACAGAATCAGTTGACAAAAGAAAAATTATTCCCTGCAGTAAGAATAATAATGTAAATATTTTTTTTTTTTTTTACTTTCTTAAACTGATTTTCTCATTAACAACCTGGGATCTATCCTGTCATGGTGTCGGGGACAGGTCCGCCGCTGCAGTGCAGCCTCCAACTGCTAGATGGCGCTGCCGATATTTTGCAGCGCTGCCCATATGTGAGAGAAGTTCTAAGCTTATAATGTTAGACTAACCCAACACTTCACCCTTACAATTTACCTAAGCCTTGCCTCTATGATATGGCACTGGAATATTGATAGCTCCATCTAGTGGAGCTCACTGCCACTGCCTTGTTTCTGCGCTAACCAATAAGAGGATAGGACCTCAACTTGGTGTTATTCAAATGACCATATAGAAGAGGTTTACACCCAGTCCCATTCTAGATCACTACCTTGTCATGAAGGGGCTTGTGTAATTCTGTGCATCTATGAGCTATACCATGTTGGTCATAGCAGAGAGGTCAGACAATGCGTGCAGTCTACTGCAGAAGGAACTGGCAACTCACTCAAGTATCTTTACCAAGAAAACCTTATGGATAAGGCACAACCATAGATATAACAATGTGTCTGGCAAGCTGAGGTCCATAGGGTGGGACAGGACTGAATAACAATACACATCACAGTGGTCCTTTAAAAGTTCTTTCATTTGTAGAAGCAAATTAACAGAAACAAAAATAGTGTGCGCGCCACTGCACCATAATTAAATAATGTAAGTCAGGAGCATATTTATTTTTGCTGCCTTAGGCCCACTCAGATGGGAGTGCTCTCCACAGTCAACATGCAGGTAGGGATACCTCTGTACAATTAGTACCTGCATTTTAGAGATGCATGCAATTCATATGTATATTTACATACAAGACAAACCAGAGACAGAAAATGCAATGAGGGGGTTCGCCCTGAAATCAGAGATTTTTGCTTAATATAGGGACAGTTGATTTGTAGAATATAGATATTTCTGCATGGGTGCATTTCACTCTAGGCTCATAGAATACACCATTGTAATAGCAATACATTGAAGGCCACTTGCTTGCCTTCTTACTTTCTGAAAACATGCTGACCACTATTGTTTAATCCATCAAATGAACATGCTAGAAATAAAGAAGTACTGTTCTCCTTTCCACACATTCACTGAAAGGTATATCTGACTGAAGTGTTTAGTGTAACAAAATAAGACCTGCTTGGTTTGATCACAAATATGGTTCCTAACTGTGACACAGATTTTTTTTGTAAAACAGCAACACAAATACTTTCATACACTTTAAAGTACATGTTTCCACACTACAACATATTATATGTACATATGTGTGTTGATACCTGTGGAAAAAGCAGTATTTGCTGTCCAGAAAAAAAGTCAGATTTGGGTGTAACAAAAAAATAACAATGGTGAATTTTATTGGGTATAAATGGAGGAATCGGCTACACCCTCTAAAGGGATTGGTTTCACCTGGAAAGCCAAAAGAGCCTGGCTTTAGTAAAGGCTTTGCCTTTACATAGGGATACACATTTATATATATATATAATATATATATATAATATTATATATATATATACTAAAATTCTGTACTTTTAAATGTATTATCGATTGTTTTGGAATTTCATGTTCTTTTAATTGCTCTGGAAAGCTATCCAGCACATGAGAGAGAAAAGGAAGTTACTCATATCAAGTAATTAGTAATACAACTATCCCTAAAGGTAAGAAGTCTACACATCATTTTTATTAAAGGTTAAAAGTTGTTATTTTTACGGAAAAAAAACAATTTGCCCAGTGTTTCTTAGAAAAAAAAAACATGGGTTCTATGTCCTGAAGAGACTTGAAAAAGCGATCTGTGCATATGCTCTGCTTTCACACACTCCCTCCCATTCTTGTAGCCGTTTAGGATAGCCCTAGGGCAGCAACATTTTTAGGGGCTGCCGGAAGTTGCCATTTTAATGCAACATAATATGCACAGAAATGGCTATATGCAGAGAATATTCTGTCAGAAAAATGTACCAATGCATTTACTGACTTGCTGTATAGTGTAAACTGGTTGTCGTTTAGTCATGTCCGACTCTCCGTGCCCCTATGGACAGCGGCACGCCAGGCACATCTTGTGTTTGGCTGTGCTTATCCATAAAGTTTTCATGGCAAAGATACTGGAGCGGGTTGCCAGTTCCTTCTCCAGTTGACCATGATTTGTCCCCAACTTCTCTATTATGATCGTGCCCATCATGGGTTGACCCTACATGGTATAGCTCAAAGCTTCATTGAGGTCCACAAACCCCTTCACCACGATCAACACTCATGATTTTCTATATATGTGTGTTTGGTAAACGTATGATTGGAATATAGATGCGGAAGCATAAGTGTCCTTTCCCAGTGTCTTTCCACAGTCGACAGGTGTGAATGCTGCGGTTCAAAAGAGGTAGTGCCTGGCGAAAAATTATTCCCCCTCCTCCGACATGGCACATAGGTGCGCCGACAGAAGATGCCTTGAACTATGAGAGGGCAGAGTGCCCGCCAGGTCAATTGCGCCAGGTCAGAGGGGAGGGGGGGGGGGGGGGGTATTTTTTTACCTGCACTACCTCTTTTTCACCACTGGGTGAACGCTGTGGCACAGCGTTCAACCACAGTATTCACACTTTGTGCGGAAAGATACTGGGAAAGGTCAATAATAATTGGAGGTGCGGCAAATCTTAAAAACCTAAATACATCCTGAATAATCATATTATCTTTTGCAACTAGTCTGGAAGGAGAATCATGATGTGTAAGGGAGAAAACCGGTCCCTCCATATTTCAGAGCAAAGAAACAAGATTTTCATGTTAAATCCGCAACCTCTTAACTGTGTACTTCTGTATTAAACAAAATGCAAACAGACAACAGAAGATGAAATTCAAGAAATATCAGCAAGATTACATGAGCAACATCAAATAACTAGGGTGAGACATATGTAACTAGAGGTGAGGGTCCATTCCTTTTATGAGTACTCCAGCACAGGCGGCAGCAGTGGTGGTGAGCATCCACTATATGTTGTTGCCAAGATTTTGCTGCCGATGTCATACGGTTATGGTAAGGGTAATGGTTTAAGCTTAGAAACTGTGTACGATCTCAGCAGCACTTACAAACTGTGTCCAATTTCAGCAGCGCCATCTATCAGCTCCTTACTGTAACTGCTGCTGCCACTGATGGAGTACTCATAAATAGGAAAGATCGGAGATGAGAATTCTCATATCTATGTCCTTTGGGGCATATTCAGCAAGGTTATTTTTTTAAATACAGTTTCTGTGTCCAACGGACAGCCAGTGCTAACATGTAATGTCAAGCATATACAATCTAATAGAGTACATTTTGTACAGTATGAAAATAAATTCCATTTAAAAAGTTAATGTTTTTTAAAAATATTTGAACATAACACACTGACAAATTCAGCTCTTATAGTATTCAAAACCCATATAAATGAGGGACCTTTGGCGTGTTACATACACGCCAGGCAGGTCCAGAGTGAGAACTGCCGTAAACCCTCCCACTTGGTCTGGTCATATGCTCTGTGTTCAGGAACTTGAGTGTTACATACTACGCCAGGCAGGTCCAAGTGAGAACTGTTGTACACCCCTCCCAGTTGGTCTGGTTAAAGTCTCTGTCCCCTTACGGCGGATTAGTAACAGTAGGGGAAACCTGATGGGTGGGGGTAGGAGATCAGAATGGGTTGGGGGTATAAGAGAACAGAATGGGGAGACGTGGGGGTGGCCCCACCTGGTTTCCCCATTCTGATCTTTCTAACCCCCAGGTCTGTAGTAACACTCTTTCTGCTTTTATAACATTCTTGATATATATGGTGGTAACTGTTCTAGAATCCACCTTAAGAGGACAGAGCCTGTGGCAGACCAGTGGGAGGGGGTGACAGAGCAGTTCTCATTCGGACCTGCTGCGTGTATGTAACACGCAGGTCCTAAATAAGTCTTCCATTTGTAGTATGCTATCTGTACATGGAAACCTTGCCATGAGATTACATTTCCGTTTTATTTGATAGGTTTGCTCTGTATTAAAGCTGGACTGCCTCTTGCATACAAAGGGATAATGAGAGGGGGGCAAGGTGAACAAGACTGTACAAAAGTTAACATACAAGTAACATGACCCTGTGTCTGGTTTTCCATTCTATTGACATAAAGTTAAAGGCCTATTGAAGTGTCATTTATAGTATGCTCATCTGAAGAACTTGACCTGAATAATGGGGAAAATTGGTTTTAGAAAGTTTTAAAAAAAAAACATACCACCTTTAATTTGGCAACAGATATTTGCTGTTTTCCTAGTGGGAATAGACAAGTGGGAGGAAAGGAAGGGAATACTGGATTCAGATAAGATCTTTATTCAGTTTCCACAATAAAATGCTACTTCACAAATAGCACTAAACAGAGGAATAAGTCCTATTAGGAAAACCATCTCCATCAGTCTATACATTAAACTAGTAGTCCAAGATGCATTGCTGGCCCCTCTGCAGGAAAATGGTTAATATATCTTAATACTTGCTATGCTGTTTCCTAAATTATGAAATTATCTACTTTGAAACTGGGCTTAGTAGAATAATTTAGGGATTAAGAATACTTCTGTCCTTAGTGGTGTGAGGTCTCTTGCTTTAACTGACTAATGACAGTAATTAGCGGTTTTACACTCGGTAACAGAAGAGCGGTAATATGCTTAACCTCCACCTGTGGTAGCTGAAAAAATAAAAAATGTCAATGTGAAAGGATTAGGATCCCTACATCCCACTATCCATTTAGTCCTGGGGATCCCCTGGTACCTTCCTTAAAACCCTTGTGCTTTTGGGGGTGAGGGGCCCATAACCCCTAACCTACCCAACCCACAATACAAATCTATAAAACTATAGAACCCCCAAGCTCTCTGTTGCTATCTACCATGTGGGT
This sequence comes from Discoglossus pictus, assembly GCA_027410445.1. NCBI lineage: Eukaryota > Metazoa > Chordata > Amphibia > Anura > Alytidae > Discoglossus > Discoglossus pictus. The sequence continues at coordinate 274,679,142 of CM050163.1, forward strand.
AACTATAGACCACCCCAATGCTCCTATGGGGCTACAACTATCTCCATGGGGATCCCTATGGACTGCCATGATAGCTTAACATTAAAGGCACCAGGGACAGTGTCGGATTTCACTAGGGGTATAATATACCTATGAATCTATTTACTTTTATGTACTTTCATTTATTAACAAGTTATCAAAAGTTTTTGTTTGCAAGTTTTTGGGTCTGCCCGCTTTAGCTAATGAATACAGACTGTGAAGTGCTGTGTTTTAAATTAGCCAATCCGTGACCTCTCTCATGTAGCATGTTGCCACTGATTTGTTACTACGAGACCAGGCAATTGTCACTGTCTACATGAGCTGCAGAGGGGAGAGCCAGTTAGGGAGTATTTGTATATCAGGCAGGAAAAAAAGAAATCTTTTAAGCACTTCTTATAATAAAATAAAGTACACAAACGTAGAATAAGAGATACATAGGTACATTATATTCCCAGTGAAATCCACAAACCTTCCATGTCCATTTAACCTCTTTACAATGAAGAACCCTAAAGGTTGGAAGTCAATCACAGATTTTGTTAATATTCAAATACTTGATTGGTTTTGGCTGACATATTATTGACAATAATTTTAGCCAATCAAATGCTTACAAAAATTATATAAGGTGAGAGTATGGTCCAAAAAATCATCATTATTTGGCAAGGGAGCTGGATGAATCCAAAGCAGCAATCAATATTGCTGGAGGAAATATCAACAACCTCAGATACACGGATGATACTACTCTGATGGCTGAAAGTGAGGAGGAACTAAAGGATGTATTGATGAGCGTTAAAGAAGAGTGCAAAAGTTGGCCTGCTGCTTAACGTAAAAAGATTAAGATCATGGCAAACAGCAAAACCTGGCAAATAGATGGGGAAGAAGTAGAGGTAGTGACAGATTTTATTTCCCTGGGCTCTAAGATCTCTTCAGATGGTAACTGCAGCCATGAAATTCTGATGTTTGCTTCTGGGGAGGGGAGTTACAACAAGTCTGGACAAGTTATTAAAAGTAAAGATATTACACTACTAGCGACTTGCCCAGCAAAAATGACGGCAATACAATTTGAAGGCTGGCAATGCTGTTTGCCACACAATGCAAGGCTCTCCCACCTCTACCTTGCGGGCCTCGCAATGAGCGCCACCATCTACATTATGAAGGTGCTCATCGCGAGCCCCACAATGAGTGGCTTTGCAGCTCATTGCAGGCCTTGTCCAACCTGCCGATTTCATGCCTCGCAAAGTGCACCTTTGGTGCTCATGTGAGCCTCTCCCACCTTCTACTTTATGGGCCTCGTGATGCTTGCCTTCGGTGCTCATCGTGAGTCCCGCAATGTGCGGCTTTGCTGCTCGTTGCAAGCCTCGGCCAAATCGCCACTTTCATGCCTCGTAATGAGCACCTTCGGCGCTCATCAAGAGCCCTGCAATGAGCGCTCATTGCAGACGTCGTCCAACCCGCCACTTTCGTGCCTTCGGTGCTCATTACAAACCTCTCTCCACTCTCTGACCCTTTTGCCATTTACGGGTGTGAAATAATTTGCGGGCTTGGGGAAAATGATCAATTTACCCAAACCCGCAAAGTGCTTCCGAGTTACGGGCTTTAAAAAAAGTTAAATTCTTAAAGGCCATAGCTTTCAACCTCTCTTATGGGCTTCCTTACCTCAGCTAATTTCCTATTCAATTGGAGTCTTTTGGCGGCCTCCCAACAGCTTCCTAGTTACGGGCTTGAAAAAAAAATTGTCGGCGGTTAAATCCAAGTTGCGAGTCCCCCATCCTTTCCGGGCATCAGCAAACCATTAACTTTCAGGCCTTGTGATGAGCCTGTTTGGCGCTCATCACAAGCAGGTAATGAGGGTCTTTGGCGCTCATTGCGCTTGTGCAAGCCCATAACTTTTAACATAGCGTTACCAAAAAACTTGCAATTATGACAACTATGTAGATGATGGCGAACATATATGTTTACTGTTGAAATCAGAATAAATTAATATAAGCCGAAGGCGCTCATTGCTGCCAGCGGTGCCGTCGCACATGAAAGCCTCGAGGCGAAGCAGAGGCGCAGTACTTAGGCTGCAATGAGTGCCAAAGGTGCTCATTGCAGCCAGCAGCGCAGCACTGTTCAAGCGCGTAACTCTAAAAACCCACCAAAAATAAGAAATCAACTACAAAAAATTATAACAAACTCACACTCCGTACAGGGGGAGACATTGGAAGCCTGATAATGAGGTTGCGAGCAAATTACACCCCTATTTGGTGTTTTTCATCACTCGAAAATCACCTAAGCAAGGAAAAAAATGGCGGATGAAAAACGCAATATTTCAGAAACGGCATGAAAATGAGGCTCCGCAACACCAGGCTTGTAAAACTTACAAAATACACGAGGCTTAAGACCGTAACACTTACACAAACAACGCCAGGCATGCAGAACATTGAAAATAAAACCAACGGAAGTCACCGCGTGCCATGCAGATATTCAGCAGAACAGAGGAGAAAGACACAGGGAAGGTCGCTCATCGCGCGGCTCACGGTGAGGACCGCGAGTGGGAGAGGCTTGCAATGAGCACCAAGGGGATCAGTGCAAAGCAGGAAACCATGAAGTACAAGGTGGGGGGGGGGGGCTCGCAATAACCTCACATTGTGTTGCAAACAGCATTGCCAGCCTTACAATTTTAATCCCGTCATTTTTGACGGGCAAGTTCCTAGTTCAGTAATAAATAAGAATTAAGTTGAGTTTTCCTGCTTGTACAATTATTGGAACATAAGTATGCGTAGTCTACCTATGAGAAGCATACATGATCATATACACTAAAGTGCTTTTAGAAGTATATTATGTTACTTATATATATATATATATATATATATATATATATATATATATTAAATTACATAGTTACATAGTTTTTAAGGTTAAAAAAAGACCTTCAGTCCATCAAGTTCAACCTTTCAAGATCTCCTCCGATCTGCAATATGCGGATTAACTATTAATTAATTATTTGTATAAAAAAAATATATATATAATAAAAAAAATAAAATCAATCCCTCCTGATCCCAGACAATGGCTCGGAACCCGGACTTCTCCTGGATCAATACGGCCTCTATATTATCCATGATAACCCTGAATTCCCCTTTTTAATTAGAAATAAAATCCAGTCCCCTTTTTTAAGTTATCTATCGAATCCGCTGTCACCACCTCCTCTGGTAGAGAATTCCACAGATTAACCACCCCATACTGTGAAGAAACCCTTTTCTTTCTTTAAGGGTGGAATCCTTTTACTTTCAACTCTCAAGGGATGTCCCTCTTTGTCAATGAAAACTCTTGGCACAAAAAGCTCCCTTGACAAATCTTTATACTGACCCTGGATGTATTTATATAAGGTAATCATATCTCCTCTTAGACGCCTTTTTTTTTAGAGAAAATAAGTTTCATTTGGTTAGTCTTTCTTCATAACTTAGCCCCTCCATTCCCCTTATTAGTTTTGTTGCCCTCCTCTGTACCTTTTCCAGCTCTAAAATGTCCTTTCTTTTTATGAAGTGATGCCCAAAATTGTACTCCATATTCCAAATGAGGGCATAATAGAGATTTGTATAGTGGCAGAATTATATTTGCTTCCCTGGCTTCTCTACCCTTCTTAATACATGCTAATATTTTATTTGCCTTTGCAGCTGCTGCTTGGCATTGAGCACTGTTACCTAGGTGGTAGTCCACAAGCACTCCCAAATCCCTTTCAATATCTGATACACCTAGATTTGCTCCATTAAGATTATAAATTGCATGGCTATTTTTCCTTCTCAGATTCATAACTTTACATTTATTCGTATTAAATCTCATCTGCCATTTAGATGCCCATTCCTCAATTTTATGTAAATCCCTTTGGAGGGAAAGCACATCATTATCTGAGTAAATTACCTTGCACAACTTCGTGTCATCAGCGACAATGGAGACACCACACTCCAATCCTACCTCTAAGTATCACATCAGCTTTTCTCCAGTCATCTGGTAAAGACCCTGTGTTGAGTGAATCTTGAAAAATTAAATATAATGGTTTGGCTATTACAGAACTCAGTTCCCTTAGTACCCAGTTCCCTTATGCTTTGGGTCGTTGCCATGCTGAAAGATGAAGTTCCTCTTCATGTTCAGCTTTCTAGCAGAAGCCTGAAGGTTTTGTGCCAATATTGACTGGTATTTGGAACTGTTCATAATTCCCTCTATCTTAACTAAGGCCCCAGTTCCAGCTGAAGAAAAACAGCCCCAAAGCATGATGCTGCCACCACCATGCTTCACTGTGGGTATGGTGTTCTTTTGGTGATGTGCAGTGTTGTTTTTGAGCCAAACATATCTTTTGGAATTATGGCCAAAAAGTTCATCCTTGGTTTCATCAGACCATAACACCTTTTCCCACATGCTTTTGGGAGACTTCAGATGTGTTTTTGCAAAATGTAGCCTGGCTTGGATTTTTTCTTTGTAAGAAAAGGCTTTCATCTTGCCACTCTACCCCATAGCCCAGACATATGAAGAATACGGGAGATTGTTGTCACATGTACCACACAGCCAGTACTTGCCAGATATTCCTGCAACTCCTTTAATGTTGCTGTAGGCCTCTTGGTAGCCTCCCAGGCCAGTTTTTTCTTCTCGTCTTTTTATCTATTTTGGAGGGAGCTCCAGTTCTAATGTCACTGTTGTGCCATATTTTCTCCACATGATGATGACTGTCTTTACTGTGTTCCATGGTATATCTAATGCCTTGAAAATCCTTTTGTACCCTTCTCCTGACTGATACCTTTTAACAATGAGATCCATCTGATGCTTTGGAAGCTCTCTGTGGACCATGGCTTTTGCTGTGGGATGCGACTAAGAACATTTCAGGAAAGACCAACTAGAGCAGCTGAACTTTATTTGGGGTTAATCGGAGGCACTTTAAATGATGGCAGGTGTATGCTGACTCCTATTTAACATGATTTGGAATGTGATTGCTTAATTCTGAACACAGCTACATCCCCAGTTATAACAGGGTGTGTAGACTTATGCAACCACATTATTTTTCTCTTATTTTTCTTCCCTCCACCTAAAAGATTTCAGTTTGTTTTTCAATTGAGTTCAGTTTATAGGTAACATTAAAGGTGGAAAAAGTTCTGAAATTATTTATCTTTGTTTCATTTTTTTACAGCACAGAAACCTGACATTTTAACAGGGGTGTGTAGACTTTTTATATCCACTGTATAATTATATATATATATATATTATATATAATATATATAAATAATTATAGTAAATAAATACATCTGTGTTCACATTTGTATGTCTAAAACAAGTTTAAAAATCTGCTTCCAGCTCAGAAATGTAAGAAAAATAGTTATTACACTGCATTCTGGGAAGCTGAGCTGGGACATGCAAATGTGCCCACAAATGCCTCGCTCTTCAATCCATAGCCATTATCAAACATGGCTTCCTTTTTAAGCTTATGCATGCTGTATTACACAGCTTTAATGCAAAGCCAAGGTTGGATTTTACACAAGCTGAGAATCCTATCCATGTTCAGCTGTTTCAAGCTTACTGGCTATCATCAGCATGGAGCAGGATCCACACAGGATATACACCAAAAAAACAGACAGGTAATATGATACTATTAAAAAAAAAAAAAAAAAAAACCATATATATATATATATATATATATATATATATATATATATATATATATATATATATATCCAACATAAGCACATTCTTCCTTTTTTTTATTTGTTTTTATAGTATTATATTACCTATCTGTTTTTTGGTGTATACTATTACCACTTTACTGCATTTGTCAGTTTTTCTGGACAGGTCTCATTTAGACATTTAGGTCTGACCTGCAACAGTATTACTAGTTTTTGATATCTATGTAAAGTTGTTATTATTATACTACTTTTTAATAAAGACATCTTCAATGTTTACCTACCAGTACACGTATGAGTCTTTTTTTGGTAGTATAGCTGCAATATACTTACCCAACTGGGACACTACATGTGGCGATTGCCGACCTAACACACACCCATATATGATATTTGTGTGGATCCCATCTTTTCCACTCCTAAGAATAGGAGCTTTCTCATTAACAACAGACCATTGGAGACTCACCACAGACGTAAGGATTACCCACATATCCATGATGATCTGAGGAGAGAGTCCCCCCTGATGTGCCATCCATACCTCATGTGCTGAGGTCACCAAATGAGCGTTTTTTACCTTCTTTAGCTCAGTATTGACTTTTACAAAGGATTATACCAGTTATTTTGCACTAGGAGTCAGTGCGCTTCCCCCCCCCCCCCTTTTCTTCCGAGCTTTGCATTTTTGCTGAGAGCACTACATGTACAATGCTCGTGTAGAGGGCAGCACTCCTCCTGCAGTATCTGGGCAATAATACAATACAAAATTTTGACACAGACGTCCTAACAGACTCATAGAATCTACAGGACTGGAAACTCTTTACCAGGGGACTTTGAGATAATACTTTTTTTTTTTTGTACTCCCTTTTATCATATTGAGTATATCCCATATAAGTGGGAGTATGTATATAATTTGAAGTTGGCTATTCAGGCCTTACTTTGGCACTAATTTCTTCCATTCATTATGTTGGGTATATACCTATTTACATTTACCTAGATTTGTCAGCGCTCCCACTGTGTGTATACACAACCTTCGGGGACGTGTACACTATATTTGCTGTATTATTTTTTTAATGGTAGCTTTCACCTTCGTCAAGTAAGAAGCAATAACTGGCAAGTTCAATAACTTTTACATAGCTCATCTTTTCTAAGTGTAGCATTTAAAGGTACAAGGAAAGTGGTATTTGATAATCACACCTTGGTTTCTTTTTCAAAGGTCTCAGCAGTTATTAAGCAGTTTAAATGCCCTTTGCCATCCAATCAGATCTAAAGAGTAAACTATACTCTCTGCATTTCCTGCTAGTTTCAAAGAAGCTTAAACAGGTTTTTCTTTAAAAAAAAAAAAACTTGTGTTCCATGCCTTTTAATTTAAAGAAACTACAGTAGCTGAAACTTGACCGTAAGAAATACATTTTATACTTGGTGAGAAAACAGACCGAAACTGAGAATAATATTAGAAGGTGATATACTAATAGAAGCTAGTATGACAAGATGAGACTGTCACTACCAAGGATTGGCTGGTCCAGCTGACCTCCAGATCCCTCTCTGGACTGCTACTGTGGAGGTCCTTGGATCATGTTGGAATGGGGCTCCTCAGTACTTGGCTCTTCATAAGGCAATCATCAGAGGTTATGAAGGAAGATTTTGGGATAAAATAATGAACAGGTTTGTTAGACCCTGAGTATTGCATCCGATATCACAACTTGAACTCAAAAGGGTTAAACAATAGTGTAGTGTGAAACATTAATTTGGTACAGGAAAAAGCAACTTTGGATGCCACACTTTAACATGAAGGAGCCATGTTCAGCAACGTGGTTTAAATGATCTGCTTTATATGGGCGGACCTTTGACATGGTGGCCTACGTCTGTGTTGATCCTATTGGCTTGGGATGCTCCTCGAGCAGCCAATGCAAATTCATTTGCACGGTAACAATAACAACTTATGTCAAGGAAGTAAGATACAAACAGTGGGTAATGCTATTAAAAACACAATGCTTAAACAATTGAATATGGATCTAGCACAAAGGTGTGTGAGGTGAATAGTTAGGACAAGGATGGTAGCTCAGTTTGTGCCAGTGTAATCAAGTCCTTTGCAGACCAGCCAGTTTGCTCCTGAAGTCTATTATGTCCCTTGTGTCCCTGGTGCGGCTCCGGGGCAAAGAGAAAGCAGCTTTAACAGTCTTATCGTGCTGATGTCCAATTTCAAATTCCCCTCCTTTCACCCATCTGGACAATCCGAAGAGAACCTCATCGGTACTTACCCCATTGGCCATCCGTCAGCGAATGGTGTATTGTTCTGAAATTCAAATAACCAATCACAATGTCATCTTAGGTGATAGCTCTCCCATTGGTGACTGCCTTGACTTGCTGAGCCAATCAGCTAGATGCCAACTAATACACGCAATTCAAATGGGCCAATAGCAACAGGGCCTACAGACATTTCCTGTTGGTTGGCTGCCAGTTCTGTGAGTGGGCTTCAAGGCTGCTGTGCAGCACCACCTAGTGATTGGAATGTGGTAATGCATCGGGGCATGAATGGGGAAAATAAGAGAATGAATGGAGAGAGAAGGGTTAGGGTTACAGTTAGGATTATGGTTAAACTTGGGTGTAGGAGGATTAGGGTGGATTTAGGGCCAGGGGGTACAGGTTAGGTGTTAGGGGATGCAGGTTAGGGTTACAGTTAGATTTTTGGGTTAGGGTTAGGCTTGGAGTTAAGAGGGTTAGGGTTATTATATTTGTTCTGCTGTAGCAGTACAGAATTTTGTGGCAGCCTGGTTTTGCGCTGCTCGCAACCCTACTGTGTCGAATGGTGTGGCAGCCACCCAACAGGAAAGATCCAGGATTATTGTCTATGGGTAAATGTATGTAATTATTCCCTGGTACGTATCAAAGCAAGTAGGCCAGTTATTCCCCATTCCAACCCAAGGCAAATAGCTCATCTACTGGGCTTCCTGTTGTGCTACTAGTACTACTTCCTTCTGGACCTATATCTCGACTCCCTCTACGGACTGCGGCTGGTCGGTAGCTGCTGGCGTCTGCTGTTCAGTCCTGGTTACATTCTTGGATTGAGGCTTGGCTTGTGTCGGCGCTTGGTCCCAGCTACCTTCTCTGCCCATGATTCTGATCGATGTTCAGACATTAGCTCTGCCAGAACGCTCCTCCGGTGGAGGGTCATTCCCTTCTCGCCAACATCTTCCACGGTGCCTTATCACCTTGATTCACTGGATGATTGGACCAGTCATTCTGTGCTTCTCTTGAGCCACCCTCTCCATCAGTTGCTCCACTCCCTCCGTTGGGCCAGAATGGTCACTCTGCTGTCCAATCTGCTGCTCTGTGTGTGCCAACTCTGGCTGGCGTTCACCGGACTGGCAGCTTGGATCATCATCAGGTCTTTCCTTCTCGGACCCAGGAGATCATCCAGCATTCTTTCAGTGTCGCTGTCTATTCATCGCAGCTGAGGATGCCATTTCACAATCTGCTCCTGTTGTGCTCTGGTCAGCATTCAGAGGCCCCTGGTCACAGATCTTCCCTAGCGATTGCATCCCCTCCTTCTCTATTCTTTTGGATTGGATGACCCGGGATGACTGTGGTGCGTTGATGCCCCAGTCTAGGATACTGTAGACTCAATCTAGATTTTATTCAAGCACCCTTTATCGTCTTTGGTTGAATGAGGGCTTTCCACAATTCATCGGACAGCGGTACAAAGTTATGTAATCCAGTTCCAGCTGCAGCTCGCGATTGATCAGAGGTCAGGCCCCCTTTCAATCTTCTGTCCCAGCTTGTACTTCTAGTTCCCAGAGATGCCGCACCAATAGATCTCTCCAGCACTGTGAAGTTTGGCTTCCAAACTCAGGGTTCTCTTCTGTCGATTCTCTCAATCCAGTTACAAGAAGGGGATCCATTGTGTGCTGTTGCCCGCTGCACCATGTCATTGTACACCACTTGCCCCACTATCTTCTCTAACCATGTGGCTAGGAATTCTCCTGGCCAAGCCCGAGGAACTCCATCCACTGTTCCAATAAGGCATCTATCTGGCCATTAACTTCTTTTTGCCATAATCGATGATTTGATCAGCCAAGCGATTGTGCTTCTCTCCTTACGGATCATCTCCACCAGTCTCTCATGCATTCATCAGTTCATCAATAGCCCTGCAATTACAGGATCGCCATAGAGCCTCTGCTTTTCTGTCAATCTGTCTGAAGATTTCCGATCTCCTCCGGGCACAGATTGATTCTGGATCCCACAGCTGCCGCCCGTTTGGGTCATGTCGGAATGGGGCTTCTCGGTTATCCCCGGCTCTTTATACAATGTTCATCATAGGGTATGGAGGAAGATTCGGGATAAAAAAAAAAACAGGAGTGTTAGACCCTGACGATTATATCAGACATCACAAAAGAACGACACTTTATTCGGGGATCTGTGTGAACATTTATAGAAGGTTAAACAGCATAGCCAGAAACATTAATCCTGGTACACACAAAATACATTTTGAATTCCCCACCCCAATATGGAGCAACTAATGAGAACGAAGTCAGTCAGTGGGCAGTTCAGCAATGTGGTTCAAACAACCTACTGTGCATGGGTGTACCTAAAGCAGCGTTGATCTGATTGGTCGTTGGAGGAGTACCACAAGACAATGAGAGAGGGCTACTCCGCGTGTGCAATAAAATTCACACATGAACAGTAAAGACTAAGGCAGTCAATAATTACAGGGTCACAGGATACAAACAATGGGTAATGCCATTAAAAACATGATGCTTAGACAATGAAGTAGGGATCAATGGGATGCCTCATTGTCTAGCACCAAGATGTGTGAGGGAACGGTTAGGACAGTGTATTTTCAAAACTTCCCTCCCAAAACAACCAATAGCAATGTATTCTTAGGAAGCAGCTCTGCTGTTGGACTAGCTGAGCCAATCGGCAAGATTCTGACAATCCCAGGCAATAGCAGTAGGGCCTACTGTCTCTGAAAAGATGTATGTAATTATTCCCAGGTACCCATCATAGAGAATTGGACCATGATGCCCCATCCACTGCCCTCAGCGAGTAGCTCTTTTATTGGGCAGGTATGACCCTGTAGGGCCGGGATGACGTAGGCACAGAGTAGCTTGGGACAGGCCAAAAGTGTATCACGACAAAGGCAGATGAACAGTGTATTCCAAAGATGTTTATATTACTATACACTACATGATGATTACAGTGGATTTTTCAGTGGCCATTTTGCTCTCCTCGTTATAAATTGCCTAATAAACAATCACAGTTTTACACAACACACACTTTATTAATTAGCTTATGTTGAAGGAACATAACGCAGCTCATTCCACTGATTTATCTCTGCTACTGTAACTGATAATCAAGCTATACTGCTTAGACTGTGTGTTAGCTGATACATACAATATTGAATCTGTGAATTAAAGGCCCACTTCAGTTCAAGAGAAACAGACACTATGTAAGTCATGAATATAAAATCTTCTGAAAAAAAACTTTTTTTGAAGACTCAGTTTATGAATACAAGAATCCCTTTTGTGTTTATTACATCACTTCCTCAGAACTGAATCATGAGAGGTGTGTTTTAGTTATTAGTGGAAGGATTTGTGGGCAATGAGAGGGAACAGAGAGCCCTTGTTAGGATAATTGGATAAGATTTTAATTGACATTACGCCTCTTTCTCTCTGACTGTCCTGAATCAGACACCTTGCATTATTCATTGAAACCAAAGCACTCCCTAAATATAAATACCCATACTACACACAACTTCACCCAATCTATTAATAATCCCTCCAGAGTCGTGCATAGACATATTTGTTTTTGCATTAAAAACTAGCATCTTTTTTTTTTTATTATGCAGCGGTCCTTTAAGTGTCTGGGGCCATCGATTTTTCAGTTTTCTGATGTTTAACAAGAGATGGATAGTCAATAAAGCTTTGCCCACATTCTGAACATATATAAAGCTTCTTTGCGTCATGGGTTCTCCGGTGTTTAGCGAGAGAAGAGCTGTCTGTAAAGCCTTTGCCACACTCGATGCACACATATGGCCTCTCTCCAGTGTGTGTTCTTTGGTGCACTATAAGATTGGAGCGATCAGAAAAGCCTTTCCCACATGAAGTGCAGGAGTATGGTTTTTCTCCAGTGTGGACTCTCACATGCCTAACGAGAGCAGAGTAGTCAGTAAAGCTTTTGCCACATGCAGTACAAGAAAATGGCCTCTCTCCGGTATGAGTTCTTTGGTGTGTTACCAGATTGGAGCTCTGATTAAAGCTTTTCCCACACTCTGTGCATACATATGGCTTTGCTCCAGTGTGGACCCTTTTATGTCTAACAAGATGTGAGCTGTGAGTAAACCTTTTCTCACATATACAACATACGTACGGCTTTACACCAGTGTGGATAATCTCATGCATTGCAAGATTGGAACCACGAGCAAAGTTTTTGCCACAAGTGGGACAATTATATTGCTTGTCTCCTCTGTATGATCTCTTTTGAATCACAAGATCTGGGTTATAATTTAATTCCTCAACAGATCCTAAACAGGAATAATCCAGGCGTTTCTCATTTGGTGTAGATGGCTCTTTAATCTGTCCTGAATTACACCCATCTCCAACATTTTGCGTAGCAGAACAATTGTATGACTCTGAGATTTCCGAATCTCTTTCTGATGAGCAATTGAAAGTATCATCTTTAAGATCGCAATGGGGTATGACATCTTCCATTGTCCAGTCTGTTAAAAAGAGACACTTTTTTTAGCATAACAATACTTATTCCATTATAGGTAAAAAGAAGAATGCAATGATGATACATAAAAGCAATATTGTTTTCATAAAGTGCTCTAGCTCAAAATGGAGGGAGGAGTCAACCAAAAACTTTTAAGATAAAATAGAATGTGTCTTGAAATTCTCTAATTTAGATATATTACAGAAAGATAACCGCACATTATTTATAACTTAATTTGCATTTTAGCATGACTTCTAATGGGTTGGTAATTTTCTGTATCTTCCTTTTTGTGCTATTTCATTTTTTTAATATAAGCCTTAGAAATAAATTGCAGCCTTTTATAAGCAATAACGATGCTGTGGCGTATACCAGTTTGGTTTCTGCTGATCAACTTCCTGAGGTGGGAGAAGACTTTAAATGGAGAAAACTGCCAATGCTTATGGAAAACTCATTAGTTTATAAAGACACTTTCCTAAGAATTATCTAATATATATATTCTATTAACTGGATCAGCTCAGAAAAAAATGGAGTCCAACTGTAATTAAAACTTGTGTATAACTTGTGTATAAAAGGTAAAAAAAAGCCTAGCTATGCAAACAATTGTACAGAGTGGCACGCCAACACTCTGAGTGCCAACCATGTTAACATGGTGCGCCAATCTATACTCATTAGGGTAATCCATACTAGTGGAGGTTCTACTGAGGGGATTGAGGAATTCAATTAAAAATTATATTAAAATAAATATACTTTTTTTTTTTCTTTTAAAAATAAAAATAAAACAGGGCATGAATAAACGCTCCTACCTTTTTAGTTACTATGCATATTATTGTATACTAGCAATTAGCCCGTCAAAAAGTAACGACAATTTTTTTTGAAGCCTTGCAATGCTGTTCGCCTCCAAATGCGAGGCACTCCCCCCCCTCTAACTTGCGTGCCTTGCAGTGAGCTCATTGCGGCGCTCATTGTGAGCCCCTCCCCCCCCTACTTTACAGGCCTAGGGATGAGTGCCTTCAGCGGTTATCGCGGGCCTCTCAAAGAGCGCCTTTAGAGCTCATTGCGAGCCTCTCCCCCCCCCCCCCCCCCTACTTTTACGGGCTGCGCGATGTGCGCCTTTGGGGCAGCATCATGTTGGTAACTTGGTCAGCTAAATACTTGCAAATATTGTACACATACTGTAGTTCTACCCTGACTTTCTATATCCAGTTTTATTAGAGCATTACAGACATCCTCTTCTACTTGGGTGACATTCACTCTAGTTTGATTATTTTGTGCCACTCATTTGGCCAACTCCTGAATGGCTGCACCTGCATGGCTTGCAATACAGTCAGCATATGATCTGTCTAATACTTCATGAATTGACCAATGAGATATTGGCTCCAAACCCTACCAGCATGGTATCTGTGAGACCCCCAACGTAGGTGGATGTTCTCTAGGTTAAGTACCTAAAATAACAGGGCACCCCTCAGACTCTGACAGTGCTTTATGGCAATAACACAAAATATTAACACTTGGAATACCTGGAAGATTAGACATCCCATATGGGGGGGGGGGGGGGGGGATATATTATAATTGGACAATTAGAGGATATAGGTGGAATTGGACCTTCTTTCTAGATCCTCTGGAACTGCCTCCAGGTAACTAGGGGTATACATACAGGTATACCCCACTTAATGCTACCCCTTTTAGCGATGATCACTATAGAGCTGTTTTTTCCTGCCAGACCCCTCTTAACGCTATAACACTGTTTTTGCCTGCCGCACCCTTTTAATGCTCTAATTCGCTATAACACTGTTTTTTTTTTCTTCAAAGAAAACAGAATTCAGGGGCGGCGTGGCTAAGCAGGCAAGCGAAGCAGACGTGCAGGAGCTGAGCTCTGCAAAAACAGACCACAAACAAGCTAATAAAACGGGGGAAATCAAACTAAAATCCACTGAAAAAGGTCCATTAGGTGCAATATACCCTACTAATCATAGGGGCCTGCATGTAAACAACTGGAGAAGTCTTTTAACAAGCGGCCTTCCCCTTAACTGGTCACACGTGGCCAGCACCGCGACGGACCCGGGTACTGGCACCAAGCAAGCCGGCCTTCCCCCTGGCCACGGCCTCCCCACCTAGACTCGACAAGACCCGACTGGGACACAGATATCAGCGCCGCAGCTCTGAGAACACCGGGAGCTGCTGACCCGGCAACAAGAAGCGGTAGCAGAGTCCATCAAAGCTCCGGGTCTCGCGGGGGGCACCCCAAGGACGGAAGGGCGAGTCACACGCCGGCCCAACCGAGCGGCGAAGCCGGAGAGCACAGCACTGGTAGCCCAGGAGGAGAGAGCCCTAACACAGGGCAGACAACAGCGGAGACCAGCAATCACGCCTGTGAGGTAAGGAAGAGCCCGTTACAGACTCCCATCCCGCTGATAACAGCTACACTTACAAGGGTCTACCTCACAGGCCCACATTACCCCTACTCCCATCACACACCAAACGGCCCCGAACACAGGGTGAAGGGGGGTGAACACAGCACAGAGGGGGAAGATCGGGAGAGAGCAAAGAGACCCTCCTGAGGCTCCTTCCACCCCCAACGGTCCGCAAATAGGGGGCCCACTATAAGCCCAACACCAGGCTCACTTACCAACAGAGGCCCATGCTACAGGGGCACATGTAGGGGGCTCCAAAAGCCTAAAGGGAATCTGAAGGCACAACCATCGCAGGAGACCCCCTCCTCTGGGTTCAAGAATCACCCCAGAAGCCCACTGACCCCAGGCACAGACTGAGGCGGGTACCTAAAAGCAAGGCAGCTCAGGTCCAGGAATCTTTGGGCCCCTAACACAGGAGCGTGCACCCAAGGGCGGCTGCCCAGAACCCAAATAGATCTTACTAAGGGGAGTGAATCCTGTTAAGGGAAAAGAAAGCCCTCAAAGAGGACAGAAAAAGCAACAATTTCCCCAAAAGGGTTCAACACCAAGCAAGGAAATTGCAGCAAACAAAGGGTTAATCAGGCATATGACACAGGATTACAAAACTATTTGTTTTTCAATGCTAGCTACCAGGCCAAGTCTCTGCTTGTATAACAGGCTGTACTAGTGGAACTCCGCTACCACCTAGTGGACAAAGTTCAAAAACACCACGCATGTGAAAAAAGACAACAAAAGCTCAATTCTCAGCTACAAACATTCAGGATATGGCCAACTCAGTTCAAGAACTTTTAATAAACCCAAAAAGATGTAACTAGCAAAGAGCCCGGCTACATAGGGACGCTAACAATTGCTCTGGGACTAATCAAGTGAAACCAGGTCTCTGGTAACAACTCGAACTACAGTACTCTCACTGAGATGGCGGGTGTTGCCACAAGGAAGAACAATAAAGGGATCCAATCTTACTGCCTACCCAAATCTTCAGCAAGCTCTCCTACCAACAAAGCAACCATAGCCACAGTTGACGCATCAACAAACTCTGAAATGTCAGCGCCTAGCACTAAAAGTGACATCCAAGACCTTAAAGACTTAATATCCAACTTCAGAGAAGAGGTCAAATCAGACATCCGGAAAGTGACAACAGAACTATCTACAGAAATTAAAAAGGTGGACGATAAAACAATAAAATTGGAAACTAAAATGTCGGAAATAATGCAACATAACAACAGACTAGCAGAAGAGATCTTGGCTTTGAAGGACGAACAATCTAGACAGCAGTTGCAACAGGAAGATCTAGAAAACAGATCTAGACGACAAAACATAAGACTGAGAAATGTGCCGGAGACAGTCAAAGACCTACACGCATACATAAGGGATCTATGCAAATTTCTCCTCCCAAACATTCATCCGGAAAATATGAGAATAGATCGGATTCATAGAGCCCTAGGCTTCCGATCATCTCCACAGGAACGCCCAAGAGACATCATTGCCAGATTCCACTACTACTCCACCAAAGAATTGTTCATGAAGGCCACAAGAAAAGGCATTCCTCCCATCGAGGGGCACACACCTCTGCTCTTCTCTGATCTAGCTCCGGTTACCCTTGCCAAAAGAAGACAACTGAAACCGGTTCTGGACTGTATCTTGGCTCAAGGATGGAGGTACACGTGGGGTTTCCCTTTTCGCCTCAATATCTCCAAGGAGGGAAAGTTCTTCACAATTAGAACACTGGAGGAAGGCATCAACTTGCTGGCAGAATGGAACATCAAAGTCACTGTCGGAGAGAATCTGCGATCAACAGAAAGCCCGAGAGGATGGAGTCCTCCCCTAAACAGAGACAGAGACTTAATGCAATAAGTTGTAAATTTTTTTTCTTTTTTTTTTTGATATCCTACTATTCTGACAAACAATGCTAGTTGACCCTTAAAACGAGTAGGTGCAATAAGGCAGCACTCACACCAGTGAAAGTTCTAACGCACACTACAGACAACCCAGGCCGTAGAGGCAAAAGCATCATACACCTAAAAGGCGTCCCTACGGGCGCTAACAAGTAGACAGCCACATACCCCCACAGTAGGGAAAGTTTAGGCGGACCAATTCAGTGTCAGTTTAGAGACACTAACTGGCCCACCAGTAAAATACGAAGAGGACAGCAAACGCTCTCCTCATAGTAGTTTAAATTACCACACCTTATTTAAGTAAGGAACACTATAAAGTTCAAACATACTAAGAGCTTTCCTGACCAACAGTGAGACACACAAACAGACTCACGAACTTAGACTTCTTATCCAGGGTTACCATAGGGAACTCCACTAGAGGAGAAACAGGAATTTGCTTAGTTACTGAGCCAGGTTTTCATAATTCCAAAGGATTAAGTACAGTCAATTTTGGCTCACCTATCTGTTTTCCCCTCTTTTCCTTTGAGTACAGCTATACTCCTCCCACAGCAGCCGCTGGCTGCCTGGAGCGGTCTTTGGGGCGGAAACCAGCTAGGAGGCCACAGGATAACTAAGTCCACAGGCATCCCGAAAGGTGAGATAGCCAATTGCCACACCAAAAGGTCATACAGCTCAATAAGGAAATTGGACATTGTTCATTGCGTCACATAATGCTCATTGGGCTCAACGAACCAATCAAGAGGGGGGTAGCCTTGAGGAATTACCCAAAAATTAAATCTAGATATCGTAATGATTCAGGAAACTCACTTTAGAAAAAAAGCAGTGCCAAAATATTGGGGGGGGAGTCTTTCCTTCAGGCATTCCATTCTACCGCAGATACCAAACAAAAGGAGGTCACTATTCTGGTTCACAGAAGACTCAACTTTCAGTTAAGTGAAATTCAAAAAGACAAAGATGGCAGGTTTATAGCAGTACATGGGACCATACACGAACGTAAGGTTTCATTCTTGAACATATACGCCCCGAACACAGAACAAACGCCATTCTTTCAAAAAAATACAGAAACTCACAGATAGCTGGGTAGACGGGCTTAAGATAATAGGAGGAGACATGAACGGCAGTCCTAGACCCGTTCAAGGACAAGTCAAACGACTAGGTTCACAAAAAATCCCCACGGCGACCAAAGCATTTAAAAAACTCCTAAAATCAAACTGCATGATTGATACCTGGAGAAACATGAACCCCACGGAAAGAGAATACATATTTTTTTTCCGCCAGACACGGTTCGCTCTCCAGAATAGACTATATCCTGATTCCACAGAACATAACAGGGAACCTAACTGAGGCCTCTATCTGCCCCATAGCATGGTCGGACCACGATCTAGTCAAAATCTCCATGAACAATCTCCTGCCGAAAGGAAATAGCCCGAGGTGGTCATTAAATCCCGGTATACTGAACGGACCCAACTCACACGAGATAAGGTCAGAACTGCAATGTAGATTATTCTTGACCTTAACACAGGTAGGGGAGATAGACATAGACGGAATTTGGGCAGCTCACAAAGCAGTGATCAGGGGAGTCTGCATACAAATTAGTTCAATCAAAAAGAAAAAGACCACAGCACATAATCTTACTCCTAAACCAGGAAAATAGCAGAAGCAAAAAAAACTATATGTTAGAGATATGTCAACGAATACCCACGAGAAGGTACTACGGTACAAGCAAGAACTAACGCTATTTTAAGAGGGAAAATGATCACTATTCTACAGCGAACTGAAGCCAAATTCTTCAGATACGCAAACAAACCCGATAGAATGTTGGCCACTAGACTAAAAGAAAAAAGAGCAAACTCATTCATTGCCCAAAATAATCACTAAAAATAGGCAGACAGTTTTTAAACCAGATCAAATAGTAAGCGAATTCAGACAATTTTATGCAGACCTTTATAGCCAAACAGCCGAATCAGGTACCCCAACCCACAAACTAGAAATTGAAACCTGCACTAAGTAAACATAAACGGTACCCCAACTAGACTCTACTAAAGCCAATTCACTCTTAGAGCCCATCTCGGTCAAAAGAAATACAGGAGGGCGATCAAGTCCACAAAAGCGCACGGGGCCCAGGGCCAGATGGCTACTCCAACCCTCTACTACAAACCATATGAGCGACCTACTTAGCCCCCACCTTACCACAAGCTATTTAACAGCTTCTTAGCTGGTGGAAAAATAAAACCGGAATTCTTAGAAGCTAAATAATACTGATTCCTAAACCGGGTAAAGACCCAACCCCAATGGCTAGCTATTGACCAATATCTCTGATCAACACACAGATTTAAAAATATACACCAAAAATACTTAGCGTCCAGACTAGCGAATCTGTTACCTGAAATGGTACATCCGGACCAAGTAGGGTTCATTAAGGGGAGAGAGGCGCCAGACAATACAGAAAAATGATTTGACCTTATTGACATAACCAAGAGTGTGAATGCCACGCAATGGTTGTTGGCGCTGGATGCCGAGAAGGCATTTGACAGGTTAGATTGGACATTTATGAACGCCATACTAAACAAATTCGGAATACCGGAAGGTTTTCTGCGAAGCATCGCGTCATTATATTCGGAACCAACTGCACAGGTTACATACCAAGGACACAATTCGCTAAAATTCAAAATCACAAGGGGGACAAGAGTAGGGTGCCCACTGTCAACATTGTTATTCGCACTTAGTATAGAGCCCCTAGCAATTGCCATTCGTCAACACACAGACATATCGGGTATACGGGTCGGCCCGACAGATCATAAAATAAGCCTCTTCGCTGATGACATCCTTCTAACAATACCAAACCCCCTAGTTAGTCTTCCCAATCTATTCAAACTTTTGTCTAAATTTGGCCCACTGTCAGGGTTCAAAATTAACACAAGTAAAAGCATAACCCTTAATCTATCCCTTCCTCCCTCCATGGAAAAACTGCTAGCCAATAACTTCCCAATAAAATGGGCCCCGAATTCTATCAACTATCTAGGCATACAAATAACAAAATCAACTAAGACCCTATATGAAGCAAACTACCCAACCCTCATTAAACAAATAACTAGGGACCTGCACAGGTGGTCAGAACTAAAGATCTCATGGCTAGGAAAGCTACATGCCGTCAAAATAAACGTACTCCCCAAAATGCTCTACCCTTTTAGGACCATACCTATAACGATGTTAGCAATAGAATTGAAAAAGATACAAAAATGATTGATGAGTTTTCTGTGGAACAACAAAAAACCTAGAATAAACAGAGAAACAACTACCGCGACTTAGAAGGGAGGTGGGCTCGGATTTCCAGACATTTCCCGGTATTTTAAAGCAGCCAGATTAGCACAACTAGCTAAATGGTATGTCAGGGACTCCCCCCCGGTATGGGTTCAGTTAGAGAAACACATACTAGGGACTAATGACTTAATCATGCGTCAGTTACCATGGCTCTCAACCCAACAGGGCTTCAAGTTACCCCAATCACTCCTATCTAGTGTGAGGCACTCAATAAACTTATGGAAAGATATAAATAAGAGGAACAGGCTACTGGGCCCAGAGTCCGGGCTTAGCCCCCTGTGGCCACAATCAACCAACCCCAAAATAAACACTAATGCTCAATACAGGTGGTGGATTGATAATAATTGCTCAATTGCGGCAGATTTACCAGTAGTTAATCAAAAATGGTCCACCACCGCATTCTTAGACGACAAACACCTACCTCCGGGGGAATGGCTTAACCTACTCGCTATAAACCAAAGACTAACTCACAACATTAAGAATAAAGGAGGGCAAAACATATCCATGTTCGAAAAGTGTTGCATTAACTTCCCGGGAGAGAAAGGAAACATTTCCATAATATATAACCATTTAAGCGATTTAGCCACGCTCCCTAAATTACACTACGAGTCGGCGTGGGAAGCAGACCTCAACATAAGTTTAGATAAGGACCAATGGAACAACATTCGGAAACAAGCCAAAAACGCATCACTTAACGTAATTCTGAAGGAAAACTCATATAAAGTTATTATGAGGTGGTACTTAACCCCAGTAAGAATGCACCTAGGGAACCCGACGATTAACGACACTTGTGAAAGCGGCTGCAACCAGAAAGGGACTCTAATCATAGGGCATTCCCATAGTTTATGGATTAGACACACCTGGGTGGATACTTACAAAACCCTAGAGAAACTATGGGGTCAAAGTTATCCCATGAGACCAGAGGAGGCCATCTTGGGATTACCGGTAGAAAGGATGTCCAACTCAGAACAATTCCTAACCAACCAAATTTTCCTAGCAGTTAGGAAAGTTGTAGCCGCCCATTGGAAATCACCCACCCCATCATTTGAAGTAGTCTTAAGCAAAATTGAGTTAGTTCGGTCCATGAGCATCTTATCCGCTGAGGTTGACCATAACTACAAGCGCTGGGCCTCCTGCTGGGCCGCCTGGGAGACAAGACACGGCAGATGAATAGTGTGAGTGGCACTTTTCCCTCCAAGGGAGCTAGTAAGGGAACCATTGCAGAAGAAGTCTTAACTTACCCAACATCATTAGCCCCATACAGTAACCTAAACACAGAGTATTCAATCTATTAGTTGTTACCAATTAAGCACAGGACAACATGTGGGCAGGAAACCAAGCTCACAGAGTTCTTCCCATAGTTACGGGACTTCATCAAGCATAGTTTCCCCATTTAGCCCTAAGTTAATTAAAAGTTATTTCCAGCTACTATAATACTAGAAAATGGAAAAAGAAGAGGAGTTTTGGACAGGCAGACGATACATTAGAAAACAGATGTGAGAAATACGTTTACTGTTAATTCCTATTTACCACTTCTAATGTGTTTGATGTTCTATGTTTTATGTATGACCTGTCTAATAAAAAAAAAAAAAAAAAAAAGAAAAAAAGAAAACAGAATTCAGGATGACCCAGAAGCTTCAACATCAATAATTTAAAGTTTATATTTCTGCTAATGTTCAGTTTGTGTTAGTGTTATGTTTGCTGTTTCTTTGAAGTTCATTTAAAACCCAAAACTTTTTTAAATTTTAATTGAAATTGTGTTCCCCTATTCCTATCTTTCCCATGTTACACTGCCCCATTTAGAGCTGTTTCGCTTAGCACTCCTACTGCCTGGAACCTATCTACAGCGTTAAACAAGGTATTCCTGTATACAGAAATGAATGCTTTCGTGAGAGTAAAAAGGTTAAATATTTATATATATTTTAATTTTTTAGCAATGTAACATATACTTCAACAATATTGTATTCATTTAATTCCGCATTTTATGTTGCACATTATTATTATTTTTAGATATTTAAAAATATAAATATTTTATATAATGTAATATTTTAAAATGTGCTGTCCAATTATTTTTACTTTTTGTTTATATAATATTTATTATATGATTAAAACTTGAGTTTTGAATATTTATTTTGATGTTTAATTTATACTAAAAATTCCAATTAGGATCTAATTAAAAAGAGAATATCAAAATACCAGTGATTAAGAACACATTGCTCAGCCAAAAACTCTACTAACATACACCAGCTGAACTCCTCAGCCTTGGAGCAAAGAACTAGGAGCTACAATGCCCTTGAACTTAAGCAGCAAAAATAACTTGATTGCTTTGAGAGAACAATAAAAAATCTTAAACAAAAAAAACATGCTAATAACATGTAGGTGTGTTTAGAATAGAAGTACTGAAAATACTTGGTGAGCCTATAAAAAAGAACTGGCCAGTGCATCAGAGGCTATTTCCACACATAATATACTTGTATAAACACTGTTTACTACAAGACAATAATGTACTCTGATTGGCTGGTATGAGACAATGCACATAAACTTTAGAAAATGTTAAACATATGTTGGTAATTTGTAATCCACATCCAAGGGAAGAAAAACCTACATCATCTAGATCAGTTTCGAGCTCACTCTGATTCTCTCCCTACACTAGCAGTATGATTACAAAGGATTTCAGAAGTTATGTATATCTATGCCTGCCAAATCATTTACAAATTATATAAAATTAACTATCTTCAAAACAGAACTAGGTGAAATATCAAAAGTTATATATTATACTTCCTTTCCTCGCTCCAAATTACAGTTTTTACGACTAAATCACAATTCCTATCCCCAGGTGACGTCTACCCATCCCACCTGACCTGAGAAATGGATACAGTCAAACACTCTATCACCCCTGTGTCTCCTTCCCCCCTCTCCCTCCCCTGTGTCTCCCCTCCCCCTCCTGTGTCTCTCTTCCCCCTTCCTCCCCTCCCCTGTGTCTTTCTCCCCCCTCCACCCTTCCCTATGCTCCTTTTGCATTTTGCAGGTGTGAAAACATTTGCGGGCTTGGGGAAATTGATCAATTTACCCAAGCCCGCAAAGTGCTTCCGAGTTACAGGCTTTAAAAAAAGTTAAGTTTTTAACAGCCGACATTTTTTTTTCAAGCCCGTAACTCGGAAGCCATTGGGCGGCCGTCAAAAGATGCCAATTGAATAGCAAATTAGCTTTCAACCTCACTTATGGACTCCCTGCCTCAGGGGGAGGCAGAAGGCCAAAAGTGAGGCTGCAAGCTAATTTCCTTTTCAATTGGCGTATTTTGGCTGCTTCCCAACGTTTTCCAAGTTATGGGCTAGAAAAAAAACAGTGCCAATTACATTTTTCAAGGTCGTAACTCGGAAGCCGCTCAAAGCCTCCCCCCCTTAACTTGCGGGCCTCGTGATGAGCGCCTTTGACGCTCATTGCGAGCCTCTCCCCCACCACTCTACTTTATGGGCCTCGCGTTTAGCGACTTCAGCGCTCACTGCAGGCCTTGGCAAACCAGCAACTTGCAGGCCTCGCGATAAGCGCCTTTGGCGCTCATTACGCATGCGCAAGCCCATAACATTGAACATAGCGTTACCAACAAACTCACAATTACGACAACTATATATATGATTGCATCTATATATCTATGTGTTTCTCACTCAAACATTGACACATTGATGTGCATAATAATTTTGCTAATCAGGCACATCAATATATATGCTAACCTTCTTTTGTGCTTTACAATGTGTAGTCTTTACGTTTATCTTATTAGTGTCCTTTAGGCTCTTTATTTCCTTCCATTGTGAGATTCATAGCTCTTTAAGTGCTTGTAAAGATTGACTCTGTTCTTGTGGGAGGTTGAGTTTGCATTTAAGGATTTTACTCACGGTGAGCACTCACAGAGCATTATGAGAACATGTAGGATGTTCAGGAGCTGTTATGGGAGCCATGTAATAGAGCTTTATGTCAAATCTCCCATAGCAGCAGGGAACAAAATGATACGTGTCAATCAAGTTTACTTGTTAGGATTTAATTGAGCCCTAAGTCTGTAGCATTTACTTACCCAGTAAGTGGAAGCTGTCATTTGGTGTCATTGCATTTCTGCAACCTACTTCCTTCTCTTCTCCCAAATAATCTTGCTATTTTCCAGATGAATACCCTGTGTCAGTTTCAGGTATTTTTGGTACCTGAGAAAAGGAAATATGCAAGAGTTTTTGAAATTTTAAAAATGGATATGGAATTGTGAACATTCATACAGATTTGAGAACACAGGGCAGACATAAACCACAACTTCATCTTCCACTTATTCATTATTCTCAAACTGACCAGTTTAAATCTATCATTATGCACGCAGCACTGTAACTGCTTTTTATCACCATTGGGTTGAGCATAAAACGATATATTAGAGGTCCATTGAGATGTACGCAGTTAAAAAAACAAAACTATATATATATATATATATATATATATATATATATATATATATATATATATATTACGCAGTGCCTTGCAAAAGTATTCACCCCCCTTGGTATTTTTCGTGTTTTATTGCCTCAGAAACTGGAATTGCCATGGATTGTTTGAGGATTTGCATCATTTAATTTAGAGAACATGCCCACAACTTTGAAGATGTTTTTTTTTTTTTTTATTGCGAAGCAAACAGGGCAAAATAACAGAAAAAGTCAATGTGAATAACTATTCGCCCCCCTAAAGTCAATACTTTGTAGAGCCACCTTTTGCGGCAATCACAGCTCCAAGTCGCTTTGGATAAGTCTCTATGAGCTTGCCACATCTTACCACTGGGATTTTTGCCCTTTCCTCCTTGCAAAACTGCTCCAGCTCCTTCAAATAGGATGGTTTGCGCTTGTGAACAGCAATTTTTAAGTCTGACCACAGATTTTCTATTGGATTGAGGTCTAGGCTTTGACTAGGCCATTCCAACACATTTACATGTTTCCACTTAAACCACCCAAGTGTTGCTTTAGCAGTGTGTTCTGCTGGAACGTGAACCTCCGTCCTAGCCTCAAATCACGCACAGAGTGGTACAGGTTTTGCTAAAGAATATCCCTGTATTTAGCACCATCCATCTTTCCCTCAAATCTGACCAGTTTCTCAGTCCCGGCTGCTGAAAAACATCCCCATAACATGATGCTGCCACCGCCATGTTTCACTGTGGGGATGGTGCTCTTTGGGTGATGTGATGTATTGGGTTTGCGTCAGACATAGAGTTTTCTTCGATGGCTGAAAAGTTACAGTTTAGTCTCATCAGACCAGAGCACCTTCCTCCATACATTTTGGCAGTCTCCCACATGACTTTTCGCAAACTCAAAACATGCCATTTTGTTTTTTGCTGAAAGTAATTGCTTTCTTCTGGCCACTCTATGGAGCATACGGCTTATTGTCGTCCTATGTACAGATACTCCAGTCTCTGATGTGGAACTCTGCAGCTCCTCCAGGGTTACCTTAGGTCTCTTTGCTGCCTCTCTGATTAATCCCCTCCTTGCCCGGTCCGTGAGTTTTGGTGGGCGCCCGTCTCTTGGCAGGTTTGCTGTTGTGCCATGTTCTTTCCATTTGGTTATGATAGATTTGATGGTGCTCCTGGGGATCATCAAAGATTTGGATATTTTTTTATAATCTAACCCTGACTTGTACTTCTCAACAACATTGTCCCTTACTTGTTTGGAGAGTTCCTTGGTCTTCATCGCAGTGTTTGGTTAGTGGTGCCTCTTGCTTAGGTGTTGCAGCCTCTAAAGGGTCTTCAAAAAAGGTGTGTATATGTAATGACATATCATGTGACACTTAGATTCCACACAGGTGGACATCATTTCACTAATTAAGTGACTTCTGAAGGTAATTGGTTGCACCAGAGCTTTTTGTGGGTTTAATAACAAAGGGGGTGAATACATACGCACATGCCAATTTTCTGTTTTCTATTTCTAAAAAAATAGTTTTATGTATATATTTTTCTCATTTCACTTCACAAACTTAGACTATTGTGTTCTGATCCATCACATAAAAGTCAGATTAACAAAACATTGAACTAAAGGCTGTAATGTAACAAAATAGGTAAATAGTCAAGGGGGGTGAATACTTTTGCAAGACACTGTATAATAAACACTGTCCAGTCACATTATTATGGCCACCAGCTAATATTCCAAATAATCTCCATGTACAGCATGGCAGTCAGTCAATAAGATGCTGGGAGGTTGGCAAGGGTATCTGGAGCCATGCATACTACAGTGTATCTGACAGCTGCTGGAGAGTGCATGGAGGAGGATCTATATGGCGATTAAGGTGGTCCCAAAGGTGCTCAATGGGGTTTAAGTCCAGGGAATTTGGAGGCCAGAGAAGTACTTCATTGTGCTCCTCCAACCACTCCTGGACTATGACATGTTGCATTGTCCTGCTGGAAGATCCCATCCGCTCCAGGGAAGACCATCAACATGTGTGGGTGGACTTGATCTGCAAGGATGGATAGATAACCCAATCGGTTGAGGGTCCCTTCCAGAGATATAAGTGGACCCAGACAATGCCAAGAAAACAATTCCCAGAACATAATGCTGCCACCACCAGCTTGTGTTTTTCCAACAATGGTTGCAGAATGTTTGTTCTCTGAGGGTTGCGCCTGACGCGCCAACGTCCATCCAGTAGATGGAGCAGAAAACGTGACTCATCAGAGAGGGCAACCCTTTGCCAATCAGAAGAGGTCCAATTTTGGTATGGTCATGTAAATTGAAGCTGTTTCTGTTGATGAACCCTTGTCAGCATAGATGCAGTGACCAACCCTTCGGAGCCCCATACACAACAGGATTCTCTGTACTGTTGTTTCATTTGGACAGTGAGTTGCTCTACTGCAGCGTCTCTTGTCCTTCACATACCTTTGCAGTTATTGTTCACCTCCTACATCAATGGCATGTGGTGCTTCGCATTTTATTTGCAATGGTGACATTTGTCCAGTCATGGTACATTTCAACCACAGCAGCATGTGAACAGTTCACAAACTGCGCTGTTTCATAAATAACGCCACCCTTGGCCCGAAAGCCAATGATCATCTCCTTTAAAAAGTCGGATATATCACACATGACAGCAATGGTTCATATCTTTGCAGAATGCCTACATGTCACCTTTTATATACCCACCAAGTCAGCTAACAACACGTGCCGTATTTCATTGGCTACGCACGGCTGACGTCAAAAGTAGGCGGTGGTCATAATAATGTGACACACGTCTGTAAGTTCTTTGTTCATTCTTCACAGATTACGGGTGCTGTAGGGTCACCTAAGATGGGCAGGTCATAGCAGAGACGCCAGACAAATTGTGGTCCACTGGAGAAGGAACTAGCAAACCACTCCAGTATCTTTGCCAAGATAACCTTATAAATAGGCACAACCATAAACACAGACATAAGTGCCTGGTGTGCTGCGTCCATATGGTCATTGAGAGTCGGACACGACTGAAGGACTGAACAACAATACCAGATATTCTATGTGTCAAAGTGTAACAAACCTGTGTGAGTAAAACTTCTCTCTCTGCTGTAAATTAACGGAGAAAGGTAAATTTATGTGTGTGAATGTGAGAATAGTGAGGACGTACTGTCTTTAGAAGGGGTAGGAACTTGACCCAGTTCTACTGAATGTCTGGCTCACTGTTTAGGATATTAAAATCAGGATTAAATGTGAGTATAACTAACAGAATCTGAGGCTTCAATTAAGGGAAGCTAAGAAGTGGATAAGTACACACACAGAAAAAATGCATATACTAAGTAATACATTATAAATATTTATCCTTTTATGTTCTAAGAACATTACCTCCCCCTTTTTATGTATGGTTCTTCCGTAGAGCATACTATACATATGGGACTCCAGTAGTTATTTAACAGTGTCGAGAGCGAGAAAGAGAAAGATAATATTAGAAAGATAGACTGTATTTTTTGGGTAAAATAAAAAGCCATGACACTGGACGCCATTATATGTTCAAACATACAGTGTTTCTTTCTTATGGTTGATTCCAATAACCTTGTGGTTCTTATATCCCACAATATACAATAGGCTGTCTGTTACCTTCTTGGAAGATTTATTTTGTGGTACTTTATTCTTACTTGTTTTGCTCATTGCTCTGGCCTGCTCCAAACCATGCACTACATCTTCTTCTGACATCGTATGGGCTATGCAAGATAAAAGTTAGACAAAGTCATTCATCTTCATAGAGATATAACAACCCCATGTTCACTCTTCTTACAATCATTATTACTGATAGCAATGCAGCGATGCCACATTACATTAAATGACCACTGTAGTTATTGTAGACTGTTTGTTGCCTTATGACATGTCTCCTAATCTATGGACACTACAGTAGTCCTTTACATCTTAATGTGCAATCATGTAATACAAAGATAACTCTTTTTTTATATTAATGTTACAACCTTCTGTGTTTCTGCCAGGTTGGGGGCTTAGCCAGTCTAAGGTTTTATCCCAAGATGTGTTTTTTCCCAATAACCTGCTTGGCTGTCTTTGATCATATCATCACATAGCTCTGTATCATCCTGTATGTACAGTATAACACCATCCTATCATCACATAGCTCTGTATCATCCTGTATGTTCAGTATACCATGATCCTATCCTCACACAGCTCTGTATCATCCTGTATGTACAGTATAACATGATCCTATCACACAGCTCTGTATTCTCCTGTATATATAGTATAACATGATCCTATCATCACACAGCTCTGTATCATCCTATATGTATAGTATAACACCATCATATCATCACATAGCTCTGTATCATCCTGTATATATAGTATAACACTATCTTATCATCACACAGCTCTGTATCATCCTGTATATATAGTATAACACCATCTTATCATCACACAGCTCTGTATCATCCTGTATATATAGTATAACACCATCTTATCATCACACAGCTCTGTATCATCCTGTATGTACAGTATAACATGATCCTATCATCACACAGCTCTGTATCCTCCTGTATGTATAGTATAACATGATCCTATAATCACACAGCTCTGTATCATCCTGTATGTACAGTATAACATGATCCTACCACACAGCTCTGTATCCTCCTGTATGTACAGTATAACATGATCCTATCACACAGCTCTGTATCCTCCTGTATGTACAGTATAACATGATCCTATAATCACACAGCTCTGTATCATCCTGTATGTACAGTATAACACCATCCTATAATCACACAGCTCTGTATCATCCTGTATGTACAGTATAACATGATCCTATCACACAGCTCTGTATCATCCTGTATGTAAAGTATAACACCATCCTATCACACAGCTCTGTATCCTCCTGTATGTATAGTATAACATGATCCTATCATCACACAGCTCTGTATCCTCCTGTATGTATAGTATAACATGATCCTATCATCACACAGCTCTGTATCATCCTATATGTATAGTATAACACCATCCTATCACACAGCTCTGTATCCTCCTGTATGTATAGTATAACATGATCCTATAATCACACAGCTCTGTATCATCCTATATGTATAGTATAACATGATCCTATCATCACACAGCTCTGTATCATCCTGTATGTATAGTATAACACCATCCTATCATCACACAGCTCTGTATCATCCTGTATGTACAGTATAACATGATCCTATCATCACATAGCTCTGTATCATCCTGTATGTACAGTATAACACCATCCTATCATCACATAGCTCTGTATCATCCTGTATGTACAGTATAACACCATCCTATCATCACATAGCTCTGTATCATCCTGTATGTACAGTATAACATGATCCTATCCTCACACAGCTCTGTATCATCCTGTATGTACAGTAAACCATGATCCTATCACACAGCTCTGTATTCTCCTGTATGTATAGTATAACATGATCCTATCATCACTCAGCTCTGTATCATCCTGTATGTACAGTATAACATGATCCTATCCTCACACAGCTCTGTATCATCCTGTATGTATAGTATAACATGATCCTATCATCACATAGCTCTGTATCATCCTGTATGTATAGTATAACATGATCCTATCATCACACAGCTCTGTATCATCCTGTATGTATAGTATAACATGATCCTATCATCACTCAGCTCTGTATCATCCTGTATGTACAGTATAACATGATCCTATCCTCACACAGCTCTGTATCATCCTGTATGTATAGTATAACATGATCCTATCATCACATAGCTCTGTATCATCCTGTATGTATAGTATAACATGATCCTATCCTCACACAGCTCTGTATCCTCCTGTATGTACAGTATAACATGATCCTATAATCACAGCTCTGTATCCTCCTGTATGTATAGTATAACATGATCCTATTATCACACAGCTCTGTATCATCCTGTATGTATAGTATAACATGATCCTATCCTCACACAGCTCTGTATCATGCTGTATGTATAGTATAGCACCATCCTATCATCACACAGCTCTGTATCATCCTGTATGTACAGTATAACACCATCCTATCCTCACACAGCTCTGTATCCTCCTGTATGTACAGTATAACATGATCCTATCACACAGCTCTGTATCCTCCTGTATGTACAGTATAACATGATCCTATCACACAGCTCTGTATCCTCCTGTATGTACAGTATAACATGATCCTATCACACAGCTCTGTATCCTCCTGTATGTACAGTATAACATGATCCTATAATCACACAGCTCTGTATCATCCTGTATGTACAGTATAACACCATCCTATAATCACACAGCTCTGTATCATCCTGTATGTACAGTATAACATGATCCTATCACACAGCTCTGTATCATCCTGTATGTAAAGTATAACACCATCCTATCACACAGCTCTGTATCCTCCTGTATGTATAGTATAACATGATCCTATAATCACACAGCTCTGTATCATCCTATATGTATAGTATAACATGATCCTATCATCACACAGCTCTGTATCATCCTGTATGTATAGTATAACACCATCCTATCATCACACAGCTCTGTATCATCCTGTATGTATAGTATAACACCATCCTATCATCACATAGCTCTGTATCATCCTGTATGTACAGTATAACACCATCCTATCATCACACAGCTCTGTATCATCCTGTATGTACAGTATAACATGATCCTATCATCACACAGCTCTGTATCATCCTGTATGTACAGTATAACATGATCCTATCATCACACAGCTCTGTATCATCCTGTATGTACAGTATAACACCATCCTATCATCACATAGCTCTGTATCCTCCTGTATGTACAGTATAACACCATCCTATCATCACATAGCTCTGTATCATCCTGTATGTACAGTATAACATGATCCTATCCTCACACAGTTCTGTATCATCCTGTATGTACAGTAAACCATGATCCTATCACACAGCTCTGTATTCTCCTGTATGTATAGTATAACATGATCCTATCATCACTCAGCTCTGTATCATCCTGTATGTATAATATAACATGATCCTATCATCACATAGCTCTGTATCATCCTGTATGTATAGTATAACACTATCCTATCATCACACAGCTCTGTATCATCCTGTATGTACAGTATAACACCATCCTATCATCACACAGCTCTGTATCATCCTGTATGTATAATATAACACTATCCTATCATCACACAGCTCTGTATCATCCTGTATGTACAGTATAACACCATCCTATCATCACACAGCTCTGTATCATCCTGTATGTACAGTATAACACCATCCTATCACACAGCTCTGTATCATCCTGTATGTACAGTATAACATGATCCTATCATCACACAGCTCTGTATCATCCTGTATGTAAAGTATAACATGATCCTATCCTCACACAGCTCTGTATCATCCTGTATGTATAGCATAACATCATCCTATCATCACACAGCTCTGTATCATCCTGTATGTACAGTATAACACCATCCTATCACACAGCTCTGTATCATCCTGTATGTACAGTATAACATGATCCTATCCTCACACAGCTCTGTATCATCCTGTATGTACAGTATAACATGATCCTATCACACAGCTCTGTATCATCCTGTATGTACAGTATAACATGATCCTATCATCACACAGCTCTGTATCATCCTGTATGTACAGTATAACACTATCCTATCATCACACAGCTCTGTATCATCCTGTATGTACAGTATAACACCATCCTATCACACAGCTCTGTATCATCCTGTATGTACAGTATAACATTATCCTATCCTCACACAGCTCTGTATCATCCTGTATGTAAAGTATAACATGATCCTATCCTCACACAGCTCTGTATCCTGTATGTATAGTATAACATGATCCTATCATCACACAGCTCTGTATCATCCTGTATGTACAGTATACCATGATCCTATCATCACACAGCTCTGTATCATCCTGTATGTACAGTATAACATGATCCTATCATCACATAGCTCTGTATCATCCTGTATGTATAGTATAACATGATCCTATCATCACACCTCTGTATCATCCTGTATGTATAGTATAACATGATCCTATCCTCACAGCTCTGTATCATCCTGTATGTATAGTATAACTCCATCCTATCATCACACAGCTCTGTATCATCCTGTATGTACAGTATAACACCATCCTATCACACAGCTCTGTATCATCCTGTATGTACAGTATAACACCATCCTATCATCACACAGCTCTGTATCATCCTGTATGTACAGTATAACACCATCCTATCATCACACAGCTCTGTATCATCCTATATGTATAGCATAACATGATCCTATCCTCACACAGCTCTGTATCATCCTGTATGTATAGTATAACATGATCCTATCCTCACACAGCTCTGTATCATCCTGTATGTACAGTATAGCACCATCCTATCATCACACAGCTCTGTATCATCCTGTATGTACAGTATAACACAATCCTATCACACAGCTCTGTATCATCCTATATGTACAGTATAGCACCATCCTATCATCACACAGCTCTGTATCATCCTGTATGTACAGTATAACACCATCCTATCATCACATAGCTCTGTATCATCCTGTATGTACAGTATAACATGATCCTATCATCACACAGCTCTGTATCATCCTGTATGTACAGTATAACACCATCCTATCATCACACAGCTCTGTATCATCCTATATGTATAGTATAGCACCATCCTATCATCACTCAGCTCTGTATCATCCTGTATGTACAGTATAACACCATCCTATCATCACACAGCTCTGTATCATCCTGTATGTATTGTAAAACATGATCCTATCCTCACACAGCTCTGTATCATCCTGTATGTACAGTATAACATGATCCTATCCTCACACAGCTCTGTATCATCCTGTATGTACAGTATAACATGATCCTATCACACAGCTCTGTATCATCCTGTATGTACAGTATAACATGATCCTATCATCACACAGCTCTGTATCATCCTGTATGTACAGTATAACACTATCCTATCATCACACAGCTCTGTATCATCCTGTATGTATAGTATAACATGATCCTATCCTCACACAGCTCTGTATCATCCTGTATGTAAAGTATAACATAATCCTATCCTCACACATCTCTGTATCCTGTATGTATAGTATAACATGATCCTATCATCACACAGCTCTGTATCATCCTGTATGTACAGTATACCATGATCCTATCATCACACAGCTCTGTATCATCCTGTATGTACAGTATAACATGATCCTATCATCACATAGCTCTGTATCATCCTGTATGTATAGTATAACATGATCCTATCATCACACCTCTGTATCATCCTGTATGTATAGTATAACATGATCCTATCCTCACAGCTCTGTATCATCCTGTATGTATAGTATAACTCCATCCTATCATCACACAGCTCTGTATCATCCTGTATGTACAGTATAACACCATCCTATCACACAGCTCTGTATCATCCTGTATGTACAGTATAACACCATCCTATCATCACACAGCTCTGTATCATCCTGTATGTACAGTATAACACCATCCTATCATCACACAGCTCTGTATCATCCTATATGTATAGCATAACATGATCCTATCCTCACACAGCTCTGTATCATCCTGCATGTATAGTATAACATGATCCTATCCTCACACAGCTCTGTATCATCCTGTATGTACAGTATAGCACCATCCTATCATCACACAGCTCTGTATCATCCTGTATGTACAGTATAACACCATCCTATCATCACATAGCTCTGTATCATCCTGTATGTACAGTATAACATGATCCTATCATCACACAGCTCTGTAACATCCTGTATGTACAGTATAACACCATCCTATCATCACACAGCTCTGTATCATCCTATATGTATAGTATAAGCACCATCCTATCATCACTCAGCTCTGTATCATCCTGTATGTACAGTATAACACCATCCTATCATCACACAGCTCTGTATCATCTGTATGTATTGTATAACATGATCCTATCCTCACACAGCCTCTGTATCATGCTGTATGTATAGTATAAAGCACCAGTCCTATCATCACACAGCTCTGTATCATCCTTATGTAAAGTATAACACAATCCTATCATCAACAGCTCTGTATCATCCTGTATGTATCAGTATAACACCATCCTATCCTCACACAGCTCTGTATCATCCTGTATGTATAGTATAACATGATCCTATCCTCACACAGC
Source organism: Discoglossus pictus (assembly GCA_027410445.1). Lineage (NCBI taxonomy): Eukaryota > Metazoa > Chordata > Amphibia > Anura > Alytidae > Discoglossus > Discoglossus pictus. The sequence continues at coordinate 274,713,792 of CM050163.1, forward strand.
TCTGTATCATCCTGTATGTATAGTATAACACCATCCTATCATCACACAGCTCTGTATCATCCTGTATGTACAGTATAACACCATCCTATCATCACACAGCTCTGTATCATCCTGTATGTACAGTATAACATGATCCTATCCTCACACAGCTCTGTATCATCCTATATGTACAGTATAACATGATCCTATCATCACACAGCTCTGTATCATCCTGTATGTATAGTATAACATGATCCTATCCTCACACAGCTCTGTATCATCCTATATGTACAGTATAACATGATCCTATCATCACACAGCTCTGTATCATCCTGTATGTATAGTATAACATGATCCTATCATCACATAGCTCTGTATCATCCTGTATGTACAGTATAACACCATCCTATCATCACACAGCTCTGTATCATCCTGTATGTACAGTATAACACCATCCTATCACACAGCTCTGTATCATCCTGTATGTATAGTATAACATGATCCTATCATCACACAGCTCTGTATCATCCTGTATGTATAGTATAACATGATCCTATCCTCCACACAGTCTCTGTATCATCCTGTATGTACAGTATAACACCATCCTATCACACAGCTCTGTATCATCCTGTATGTATAGTATAACATGATCCTATCCTCACATAGCTCTGTATCATCCTGTATGTACAGTATAACACCATCCTATCATCACACAGCTCTGTATTATCCTGTATGTACAGTATAACATGATCCTATCATCACACAGCTCTGTATCATCCTGTATGTACAGTATAACATGATCCTATCATCACACAGCTCTGTATCATCCTGTATGTATAGTATAACATGATCCTATCCTCACATAGCTCTGTATCATCCTGTATGTACAGTATAACACCATCCTATCACACAGCTCTGTATCATCCTATATGTACAGTATAGCACCATCCTATCACACAGCTCTGTATCATCCTGTATGTACAGTATAACACCATCCTATCATCACATAGCTCTGTATCATCCTGTATGTACAGTATAACATGATCCTATCATCACACAGCTCTGTATCATCCTGTATGTACAGTATAACACAATCCTATCACACAGCTCTGTATCATCCTATATGTACAGTATAGCACCATCCTATCATCACACAGCTCTGTATCATCCTGTATGTATAGTATAACACCATCCTATCATCACATAGCTCTGTATCATCCTGTATGTACAGTATAACATGATCCTATCATCACACAGCTCTGTATCATCCTGTATGTACAGTATAACACCATCCTATCATCACACAGCTCTGTATCATCCTATATGTATAGTATAGCACCATCCTATCATCACTCAGCTCTGTATCATCCTGTATGTACAGTATAACACCATCCTATCATCACACAGCTCTGTATCATCCTGTATGTATTGTAAAACATGATCCTATCCTCACACAGCTCTGTATCATGCTGTATGTATAGTATAGCACCATCCTATCATCACACAGCTCTGTATCATCCTGTATGTACAGTATAACACCATCCTATCCTCACACAGCTCTGTATCATCCTGTATGTATAGTATAACATGATCCTATCCTCACACAGCTCTGTATCATCCTGTATGTATAGTATAACACCATCCTATCATCACACAGCTCTGTATCATCCTGTATGTACAGTATAACACCATCCTATCATCACACAGCTCTGTATCATCCTGTATGTACAGTATAACATGATCCTATCCTCACACAGCTCTGTATCATCCTATATGTACAGTATAAAATGATCCTATCATCACACAGCTCTGTATCATCCTGTATGTATAGTATAACATGATCCTATCCTCACACAGCTCTGTATCATCCTATATGTACAGTATAAAATGATCCTATCATCACACAGCTCTGTATCATCCTGTATGTATAGTATAACATGATCCTATCATCACACAGCTCTGTATCATCCTGTATGTACAGTATAACACCATCCTATCATCACACAGCTCTGTATCATCATGTATGTACAGTATAACACCATCCTATCATCACACAGCTCTGTATCATCCTATATGTACAGTATAACGTGATCCTATCCTCACACAGCTCTGTATCATCCTATATGTACAGTATAACACGATCCTATCATCACATAGCTCTGTATCATCCTATATGTACAGTATAACACCATCCTATCATCACACAGCTCTGTATCATCCTGTATGTATAGTATAACACAATCCTATCACACAGCTCTGTATCATGCGATATGTAGAGTATAACACCATCCTATCATCACACAGCTCTGTATCATCCTGTATGTATAGTATAACACAATCCTATCACACAGCTCTGTATCATGCGATATGTACAGTATAACATGATCCTATCATCACACAGCTCTGTATCATCCTGTATGTATAGTATAACACCATCCTATCATCACACAGCTCTGTATCATCCTGTATATATAGTATAACACAATCCTATCACACAGCTCTGTATCATGCGATATGTACAGTATAACATGATCCTATCCTCACACAGCTCTGTATCATCCTGTATGTACAGTATAACGCCATCCTATCATCACACAGCTCTGTATCATCCTATATGTACATTATAACACCATCCTATCATCACACAGCTCTGTATCATCCTGTATGTATAGTATAACATGATCCTATCATCACACAGCTCTGTATCATCCTGTATGTACAGTATAACACCATCCTATCATCACATAGCTCTGTATCATCCTGTATGTACAGTATAACACCATCCTATCATCACATAGCTCTGTATCATCCTGTATGTACAGTATAACACCATCCTATCACACAGCTCTGTATCCTCCTGTATGTATAGTATAACATGATCCTATAATCACACAGCTCTGTATCATCCTATATGTATAGTATAACATGATCCTATCATCACACAGCTCTGTATCATCCTGTATGTATAGTATAACACCATCCTATCATCACACAGCTCTGTATCATCCTGTATGTATAGTATAACACCATCCTATCATCACATAGCTCTGTATCATCCTGTATGTACAGTATAACACCATCCTATCATCACACAGCTCTGTATCATCCTGTATGTACAGTATAACATGATCCTATCATCACACAGCTCTGTATCATCCTGTATGTACAGTATAACATGATCCTATCATCACATAGCTCTGTATCATCCTGTATGTACAGTATAACACCATCCTATCATCACATAGCTCTGTATCCTCCTGTATGTACAGTATAACACCATCCTATCATCACATAGCTCTGTATCATCCTGTATGTACAGTATAACATGATCCTATCCTCACACAGTTCTGTATCATCCTGTATGTACAGTAAACCATGATCCTATCACACAGCTCTGTATTCTCCTGTATGTATAGTATAACATGATCCTATCATCACTCAGCTCTGTATCATCCTGTATGTATAATATAACATGATCCTATCATCACATAGCTCTGTATCATCCTGTATGTATAGTATAACACTATCCTATCATCACACAGCTCTGTATCATCCTGTATGTACAGTATAACACCATCCTATCATCACACAGCTCTGTATCATCCTGTATGTATAATATAACACTATCCTATCATCACACAGCTCTGTATCATCCTGTATGTACAGTATAACACCATCCTATCATCACACAGCTCTGTATCATCCTGTATGTACAGTATAACACCATCCTATCACACAGCTCTGTATCATCCTGTATGTACAGTATAACATGATCCTATCATCACACAGCTCTGTATCATCCTGTATGTAAAGTATAACATGATCCTATCCTCACACAGCTCTGTATCATCCTGTATGTATAGCATAACATCATCCTATCATCACACAGCTCTGTATCATCCTGTATGTACAGTATAAACACCATCCTATCACACAGCTCTGTATCATCCTGTATGTACAGTATAACATCATCCTATCCTCACACAGCTCTGTATCATCCTGTATGTACAGTATAACATGATCCTATCACACAGCTCTGTATCATCCTGTATGTACAGTATAACATGATCCTATCATCACACAGCTCTGTATCATCCTGTATGTACAGTATAACACTATCCTATCATCACACAGCTCTGTATCATCCTGTATGTACAGTATAACACCATCCTATCACACAGCTCTGTATCATCCTGTATGTACAGTATAACATTATCCTATCCATCACACAGCTCTGTATCATCCTGTATGTAAAGTATAACATGATCCTATCCTCACACAGCTCTGTATCCTGTATGTATAGTATAACATGATCCTATCATCACACAGCTCTGTATCATCCTGTATGTACAGTATAACATGATCCTATCATCACATAGCTCTGTATCATCCTGTATGTATAGTATAACATGATCCTATCATCACACCTCTGTATCATCCTGTATGTATAGTATAACATGATCCTATCCTCACAGCTCTGTATCATCCTGTATGTATAGTATAACTCCATCCTATCATCACACAGCTCTGTATCATCCTGTATGTACAGTATAACACCATCCTATCACACAGCTCTGTATCATCCTGTATGTACAGTATAACACCATCCTATCATCACACAGCTCTGTATCATCCTGTATGTACAGTATAACACCATCCTATCATCACACAGCTCTGTATCATCCTATATGTATAGCATAACATGATCCTATCCTCACACAGCTCTGTATCATCCTGTATGTATAGTATAACATGATCCTATCCTCACACAGCTCTGTATCATCCTGTATGTACAGTATAGCACCATCCTATCATCACACAGCTCTGTATCATCCTGTATGTACAGTATAACACAATCCTATCACACAGCTCTGTATCATCCTATATGTACAGTATAGCACCATCCTATCATCACACAGCTCTGTATCATCCTGTATGTACAGTATAACACCATCCTATCATCACATAGCTCTGTATCATCCTGTATGTACAGTAATAACATGATCCTATCATCACACAGCTCTGTATCATCCTGTATGTACAGTATAACACCATCCTATCATCACACAGCTCTGTATCATCCTATATGTATAGTATAGCACCATCCTATCATCACTCAGCTCTGTATCATCCTGTATGTACAGTATAACACCATCCTATCATCACACAGCTCTGTATCATCCTGTATGTATTGTAAAACATGATCCTATCCTCACACAGCTCTGTATCATCCTGTATGTACAGTATAACATGATCCTATCCTCACACAGCTCTGTATCATCCTGTATGTACAGTATAACATGATCCTATCACACAGCTCTGTATCATCCTGTATGTACAGTATAACATGATCCTATCATCACACAGCTCTGTATCATCCTGTATGTACAGTATAACACTATCCTATCATCACACAGCTCTGTATCATCCTGTATGTATAGTATAACATGATCCTATCCTCACACAGCTCTGTATCATCCTGTATGTAAAGTATAACATGATCCTATCCTCACACAGCTCTGTATCCTGTATGTATAGTATAACATGATCCTATCATCACACAGCTCTGTATCATCCTGTATGTACAGTATACCATGATCCTATCATCACACAGCTCTGTATCATCCTGTATGTACAGTATAACATGATCCTATCATCACATAGCTGTATCATCCTGTATGTATAGTATAACATGATCCTATCATCACACCTCTGTATCATCCTGTATGTATAGTATAACATGATCCTATCCTCACAGCTCTGTATCATCCTGTATGTATAGTATAACTCCATCCTATCATCACACAGCTCTGTATCATCCTGTATGTACAGTATAACACCATCCTATCACACAGCTCTGTATCATCCTGTATGTACAGTATAACACCATCCTATCATCACACAGCTCTGTATCATCCTGTATGTACAGTATAACACCATCCTATCATCACACAGCTCTGTATCATCCTATATGTATAGCATAACATGATCCTATCCTCACACAGCTCTGTATCATCCTGCATGTATAGTATAACATGATCCTATCCTCACACAGCTCTGTATCATCCTGTATGTACAGTATAGCACCATCCTATCATCACACAGCTCTGTATCATCCTGTATGTACAGTATAACACAATCCTATCACACAGCTCTGTATCATCCTATATGTACAGTATAGCACCATCCTATCATCACACAGCTCTGTATCATCCTGTATGTATAGTATAACACCATCCTATCATCACATAGCTCTGTATCATCCTGTATGTACAGTATAACATGATCCTATCATCACACAGCTCTGTATCATCCTGTATGTACAGTATAACACCATCCTATCATCACACAGCTCTGTATCATCCTATATGTATAGTATAGCACCATCCTATCATCACTCAGCTCTGTATCATCCTGTATGTACAGTATAACACCATCCTATCATCACACAGCTCTGTATCATCCTGTATGTATTGTAAAACATGATCCTATCCTCACACAGCTCTGTATCATGCTGTATGTATAGTATAGCACCATCCTATCATCACACAGCTCTGTATCATCCTGTATGTACAGTATAACACCATCCTATCCTCACACAGCTCTGTATCATCCTGTATGTATAGTATAACATGATCCTATCCTCACACAGCTCTGTATCATCCTGTATGTATAGTATAAACACCATCCTATCATCACACAGCTCTGTATCATCCTGTATGTACAGTATAACACCATCCTATCATCACACAGCTCTGTATCATCCTGTATGTACAGTATAACATGATCCTATCCTCACACAGCTCTGTATCATCCTATATGTACAGTATAAAATGATCCTATCATCACACAGCTCTGTATCATCCTGTATGTATAGTATAACATGATCCTATCCTCACACAGCTCTGTATCATCCTATATGTACAGTATAAAATGATCCTATCATCACACAGCTCTGTATCATCCTGTATGTATAGTATAACATGATCCTATCATCACATAGCTCTGTATCATCCTGTATGTACAGTATAACACCATCCTATCATCACACAGCTCTGTATCATCATGTATGTACAGTATAACACCATCCTATCATCACACAGCTCTGTATCATCCTATATGTACAGTATAACGTGATCCTATCCTCACACAGCTCTGTATCATCCTATATGTACAGTATAACACGATCCTATCATCACATAGCTCTGTATCATCCTATATGTACAGTATAACACCATCCTATCATCACACAGCTCTGTATCATCCTGTATGTATAGTATAACACAATCCTATCACACAGCTCTGTATCATGCGATATGTAGAGTATAACACCATCCTATCATCACACAGCTCTGTATCATCCTGTATGTATAGTATAACACAATCCTATCACACAGCTCTGTATCATGCGATATGTACAGTATAACATGATCCTATCATCACACAGCTCTGTATCATCCTGTATGTATAGTATAACACCATCCTATCATCACACAGCTCTGTATCATCCTGTATATATAGTATAACACAATCCTATCACACAGCTCTGTATCATGCGATATGTACAGTATAACATGATCCTATCCTCACACAGCTCTGTATCATCCTGTATGTACAGTATAACGCCATCCTATCATCACACAGCTCTGTATCATCCTATATGTACATTATAACACCATCCTATCATCACACAGCTCTGTATCATCCTGTATGTATAGTATAACATGATCCTATCATCACACAGCTCTGTATCATCCTGTATGTACAGTATAACACCATCCTATCATCACATAGCTCTGTATCATGCTGTATGTATAGTATAGCACCATCCTATCATCACACAGCTCTGTATCATCCTGTATGTACAGTATAACACCATCCTATCCTCACACAGCTCTGTATCATCCTGTATGTATAGTATAACATGATCCTATCCTCACACAGCTCTGTATCATCCTGTATGTATAGTATAACACCATCCTATCATCACACAGCTCTGTATCATCCTGTATGTACAGTATAACACCATCCTATCATCACACAGCTCTGTATCATCCTGTATGTACAGTATAACACCATCCTATCATCACACAGCTCTGTATCATCCTGTATGTACAGTATAACATGATCCTATCCTCACACAGCTCTGTATCATCCTATATGTACAGTATAAAATGATCCTATCATCACACAGCTCTGTATCATCCTGTATGTATAGTATAACATGATCCTATCCTCACACAGCTCTGTATCATCCTATATGTACAGTATAAAATGATCCTATCATCACACAGCTCTGTATCATCCTGTATGTATAGTATAACACCATCCTATCATCACACAGCTCTGTATCATCCTGTATGTACAGTATAACACCATCCTATCATCACAACAGCTCTGTATCATCATGTATGTACAGTATAACACCATCCTATCATCACACAGCTCTGTATCATCCTATATGTACAGTATAACGTGATCCCTATCCTCACACAGCTCTGTATCATCCTATATGTACAGTATAACACGATCCTATCATCACATAGCTCTGTATCATCCTATATGTACAGTATAACACCATCCTATCATCACACAGCTCTGTATCATCCTGTATGTATAGTATAACACAATCCTATCACACAGCTCTGTATCATGCGATATGTAGAGTATAACACCATCCTATCATCACACAGCTCTGTATCATCCTGTATGTATAGTATAACACAATCCTATCACACAGCTCTGTATCATGCGATATGTACAGTATAACATGATCCTATCATCACACAGCTCTGTATCATCCTGTATGTATAGTATAACACCATCCTATCATCACACAGCTCTGTATCATCCTGTATATATAGTATAACACAATCCTATCACACAGCTCTGTATCATGCGATATGTACAGTATAACATGATCCTATCCTCACACAGCTCTGTATCATCCTGTATGTACAGTATAACGCCATCCTATCATCACACAGCTCTGTATCATCCTATATGTACATTATAACACCATCCTATCATCACACAGCTCTGTATCATCCTGTATGTACAGTATAACATGATCCTATCCTCACACAGCTCTGTATCATCCTATATGTACAGTATAAAATGATCCTATCATCACACAGCTCTGTATCATCCTGTATGTATAGTATAACATGATCCTATCCTCACACAGCTCTGTATCATCCTATATGTACAGTATAAAATGATCCTATCATCACACAGCTCTGTATCATCCTGTATGTATAGTATAACATGATCCTATCATCACATAGCTCTGTATCATCCTGTATGTACAGTATAACACCATCCTATCATCACACAGCTCTGTATCATCATGTATGTACAGTATAACACCATCCTATCATCACACAGCTCTGTATCATCCTATATGTACAGTATAACGTGATCCTATCCTCACACAGCTCTGTATCATCCTATATGTACAGTATAACACGATCCTATCATCACACAGCTCTGTATCATCCTATATGTACAGTATAACACCATCCTATCATCACACAGCTCTGTATCATCCTGTATGTATAGTATAACACAATCCTATCACACAGCTCTGTATCATGCGATATGTAGAGTATAACACCATCCTATCATCACACAGCTCTGTATCATCCTGTATGTATAGTATAACACAATCCTATCACACAGCTCTGTATCATGCGATATGTACAGTATAACATGATCCTATCATCACACAGCTCTGTATCATCCTGTATGTATAGTATAACACGATCCTATCATCACACAGCTCTGTATCATCCTGTATATATAGTATAACACAATCCTATCACACAGCTCTGTATCATGCGATATGTACAGTATAACATGATCCTATCCTCACACAGCTCTGTATCATCCTGTATGTACAGTATAACGCCATCCTATCATCACACAGCTCTGTATCATCCTATATGTACATTATAACACCATCCTATCATCACACAGCTCTGTATCATCCTGTATGTATAGTATAACATGATCCTATCATCACACAGCTCTGTATCATCCTGTATGTACAGTATAACACATCCTATCATCACATAGCTCTGTATCATGCTGTATGTATAGTATAGCACCATCCTATCATCACACAGCTCTGTATCATCCTGTATGTACAGTATAACACCATCCTATCCTCACACAGCTCTGTATCATCCTGTATGTATAGTATAACATGATCCTATCCTCACACAGCTCTGTATCATCCCTGTATGTATAGTATAACACCATCCTATCATCACACAGCTCTGTATCATCCTGTATGTACAGTATAACACCATCCTATCATCACACAGCTCTGTATCATCCTGTATGTACAGTATAACACCATCCTATCATCACACAGCTCTGTATCATCCTGTATGTACAGTATAACAAGATCCTATCCTCCACACAGCTCTGTATCATCCTATATGTACAGTATAAAATGATCCTATCATCACACAGCTCTGTATCATCCTGTATGTATAGTATAACATGATCCTATCCTCACACAGCTCTGTATCATCCTATATGTACAGTATAAAATGATCCTATCATCACACAGCTCTGTATCATCCTGTATGTATAGTATAACATGATCCTATCATCACATAGCTCTGTATCATCCTGTATGTACAGTATAACACCATCCTATCATCACACAGCTCTGTATCATCATGTATGTACAGTATAACACCATCCTATCATCACACAGCTCTGTATCATCCTATATGTACAGTATAACGTGATCCTATCCTCACACAGCTCTGTATCATCCTATATGTACAGTATAACACGATCCTATCATCACACAGCTCTGTATCATCCTATATGTACAGTATAACACCATCCTATCATCACACAGCTCTGTATCATCCTGTATGTATAGTATAACACAATCCTATCACACAGCTCTGTATCATGCGATATGTAGAGTATAACACCATCCTATCATCACACAGCTCTGTATCATCCTGTATGTATAGTATAACACAATCCTATCACACAGCTCTGTATCATGCGATATGTACAGTATAACATGATCCTATCATCACACAGCTCTGTATCATCCTGTATGTATAGTATAACACCATCCTATCATCACACAGCTCTGTATCATCCTGTATATATAGTATAACACAATCCTATCACACAGCTCTGTATCATGCGATATGTACAGTATAACATGATCCTATCCTCACACAGCTCTGTATCATCCTGTATGTACAGTATAACGCCATCCTATCATCACACAGCTCTGTATCATCCTATATGTACATTATAACACCATCCTATCATCACACAGCTCTGTATCATCCTGTATGTATAGTATAACATGATCCTATCATCACACAGCTCTGTATCATCCTGTATGTACAGTATAACACCATCCTATCATCACATAGCTCTGTATCATCCTGTATGTACAGTATAACACCATCCTATCATCACATAGCTCTGTATCATCCTGTATGTACAGTATAACACCATCCTATCACACAGCTCTGTATCATCCTGTATGTATAGTATAACATGATCCTATCATCACACAGCTCTGTATCATCCTGTATGTATAGTATAACATGATCCTATCCTCACACAGCTCTGTATCATCCTGTATGTACAGTATAACACCATCCTATCACACAGCTCTGTATCATCCTGTATGTATAGTATAACATGATCCTATCCTCACATAGCTCTGTATCATCCTGTATGTACAGTATAACACCATCCTATCATCACACAGCTCTGTATTATCCTGTATGTACAGTATAACATGATCCTATCATCACACAGCTCTGTATCATCCTGTATGTACAGTATAACATGATCCTATCATCACACAGCTCTGTATCATCCTGTATGTATAGTATAACATGATCCTATCCTCACATAGCTCTGTATCATCCTGTATGTACAGTATAACACCATCCTATCATCACATAGCTCTGTATCATCCTGTATGTACAGTATAACACCGTCCTATCACACAGCTCTGTATCTTCCTGTATGTACAGTATAACATGATCCTATAATCACACAGCTCTGTATCATCCTGTATGTATAGTATAACATGATCCTATCATCACACAGCTCTGTATCATCCTGTATGTACAGTATAACATGATCCTATCATCACACAGCTCTGTATCATCCTGTATGTACAGTATAACATGATCCTATCCTCACACAGCTCTGTATCATCCTGTATGTACAGTATAACACCATCCTATCACCACACAGCTCTGTATCATCCTGTATGTACAGTATAACACCATCCTATCACCACACAGCTCTGTATCATCCTGTATGTACAGTATAACATGATCCTATCCTCACACAGCTCTGTATCATCCTGTATGTACAGTATAACACCATCCTATCACCACACAGCTCTGTATCATCCTGTATGTACAGTATAACATGATCCTATCCTATCCTCACACAGCTCTGTATCATCCTGTATGTACAGTATAACACCATCCTATCACCACACAGCTCTGTATCATCCTGTATGTACAGTATAACATGATCCTATCACCACACAGCTCTGTATCATCCTGTATGTACAGTATAACACCATCCTATCACCACACAGCTCTGTATCATCCTGTATGTACAGTATAACACCATCCTATCACCACACAGCTCTGTATCTTCAGCACACAGGTCTATATCATGCTGTATGTACAGTATAACATGATCCTATCCTCACACAGCTCTGTATCCTCCTGTATGTACAGTATAACACCATCCTATCACCACACAGCTCTGTATCTTCAGCACACAGGTCTATATCATGCTGTATGTACAGTATAACATGATCCTATCCTCACACAGCTCTGTATCCTCCTGTATGTACAGTATAACACCATCCTATCACCACACAGCTCTGTATCTTCAGCACACAGGTATATATCATCCTGTGTCTACAGTATAAATTATGCTATCATCACACACCTCTACATCATCCTATGTGTTGCCTGCTCACCCTCCTGTTTCATTTTCCACTTCCAAGCTCTGACACGGAAGCTGGCTCCAGCTCACTCTGTGTATCCATTGGCTGTCATCATGTCTGCAAACTTCCCCCTGTCATAGACCCCCAGGCTGCAATGAAAGTGTATACAGTATCAGACTGGATGTCAATACTGCTCTACGTCATATCCTCTTTTTCTCGAATAGTTTCATGGGAATAGTAGTTCTGCATTACATGGAGTACATGAGCAGTTGTTAATGATTGGCTGAAATATCAATTGCATCATTCCTTCTTTAGCAAATAGCCATTTTCGAAAGAGTGTAGCTCCGAATTTGTTACTATAGCAACCAGTCACCAACCCAGTGTCCATATACACAGCTTCAGGCTGTAATGTTTTAGCCATAAACTAACCTGGCAGAGAGAAAACAAGCCGTCCAGTACATAAGCATGGTTATTGCCTTTAAGCATTATTATTATATACTAATAATAATAACTATATAGTAAATAGTACTTATTTATATATGCAATTGTATATTATTTATTATGCTGTGTAATACAGTGAGCATATTCCCTAAAATGAGCCATGTATAAAGTGGTTTTGGGGCTAAGAGTGACAGTGAAATGTGGTCTCACATGTCCCCACCCAGTTGTGCAGTGCAATGCAACCTGAGCAGGAAATACAGTTTTTAACTTCTTTTAAGACATTCAAATGGAACCACAAATGTACTGTATGTTCATTTTCAGTACTAGATAGGTAGGTAGATGTGTATAGATAGATAGATACACAGATCAACCACAAGGTGGTGCGCTGACATTTGAGACAATTTTAGCAGAGATTTCAGTCTGTTTCTTATCTTTAGGGTTTAGGTCACTGGCGGAGCTACTGCCGGTCCAGGCGGTACAGTGCACCAAGGCCCTCATTCGTTTTTTTTCATTTCTGTAATTCATTTTTTGTTTAATTCTGTAGTGTAGGGCTCCCGGTACCCACACCACTTCCCATAACCACGTGCCCTGAGTAAGATAAGGGCTGCAAGAGGTCATAAAGACACATGTGCAGAGCAGTGACAGCAAGGGCGAGAGGTCAGTACGTGTCTGACTGGAGGTAGGGTGAGATGAGTTGTCTCCCAGTGATTAAATGACCCCCATGTCACCTACAGTATGTTTATCTGGGGTTTTAGGTTGACACTAGGATGTGCCAGGGTGTTGGTACTGCAGGTCCTGAATGATCTGTAAAGCAGTATGCTTTAAACCCGAGCTCAAGAGTGGGACACTGCTTCTTCTTCCTCCACACTGAGCCCAAACTGCCAGAAGCCTCCTCCCAGCACAGACCCCTCCACTTCCCAGGACTCCCCCAGCACTGACAGGAACTCCACTTCCAATAAGTATCCCCTGACAGGACACCTCTAGGAGTCAGGGTGGGTTATTTACCTGAGCAGGTAAGTGCTGCCCTCAATCTGCCTCATGACGTCCCTGTGCACATTATAACAAGGTTATTCCAAACTCTAACCTGAAGTGTGTTTGATACAATGGTACATTGTAATGGGATTGCAAGTGAGAAAACCACCAATTCTTGATTGACAATATCTACTATTAAAAGATATCTGTTACACCCGCCAAGTTTGGTGGACTACGCTCACCCCAATTCTCTCTCTCTATATGGGTCTCAACAGTTTGTTCAGATCTCGACACATGTAGACACTTCAGATGCCAGCATCATTTCTGAAGAGACAGGCACCATCAGACCCCTTCTCTT
>CM050163.1:274733517-274796017 GCA_027410445.1 Discoglossus pictus
TGCAAGGCTCTCCCCCCTCTAACTTGCGGGCCTCTCCCACCGTCTACTTTACGGGCCTCGAGATGAGCGCCTTTGGCGCTCATTGCAGAGCTCAGCCAACCCACCAGTTTCATACCTTGCAAATAGCACCTTCCACGCTCATCGTGAGCCTCTCCTCCCCTCTTCTTTATGGGCCTAAGCATTCATTGCAGACATTGTATAACCGGCTATTATGAACAGAAGGGCCCACTGGAATGTTCAGGGTTAATCAGTTATATGTGTGTTGAGAAGGTGCTAACTACTTGCTTAACCGGTTTATCATTGGTGTAATGCATACATGTAGTATATCATGGATGTAATAAGTGCATACAGTATGGTCATTAAATAACATTAAAGTAATGTATCTGTATTAGAAGTAGGATAGTAGGCTATGCTTAGATAATATCAAGTTAATGTAGTCACATCTGGGATATACAAAGGGTTAAAGAACAAAAACACAGGCCTGGGTTATTAGTGACCTAAACAGATAACCTTGAATAGAACATGTGTAATGAGAACAAGAAAGCCAGACCCCTCTATACATCTGAAAATCATGTGGGTGGGGGGTATAGTAAGGTATTTGCCCAGGAGGATGGGCTAACACTGGGGGGAAGTCGTTGGTGTTTTGTGTTATCTTAAAATTGTCTTGAAAAGAAGTGCCAGTCTGATTTTGGACACACAAAATAAAGGTGGTGTCGGAGTCTGCTTGTACTAATCAATGGTACAAGGTGTGTGATTCTTAGATCCTACGAAAAGGGGTCTGATGGTGCCTGCCTCTTGAGAAATTATGCTGTCATCTGAATTGTCTACTGGGTGCCGAGATCTGAACTAAAAGTTGGGACCCAGACAGAGAGAGAATTGGGGTGAGCGTAGTCCCCAAATCTAGGTGGGCATAACACCCGCCACTTTCGTGCCTCGCGCTGAGCGCCTTTGGCTCTCATCGTGAGGTCTACAATGAGCGCCTCTCCCCACTCTCTGATCCCCTTTGTCTGTTTCCCCCCTCTCCCTGCCCTGTGTTTTTTCCCACCTCTCTCAGCCCTGTATCTCTTTCCACCCTCACCCCCCTCTCCGTCCCCTGTGTCTTTCTCCTCTCTCTCCCTGATCAAGTCTTGCCTGGCTCCCATTGAGCGCCGATCTATCCTTTTGTAGTCTTGCTTGCCTCGGTCTAAACGCCGTTGGTTCTTGCAGAGCTCGCAATGAGCGGCTAAGTGTTACTGCCTTCGGCCTCGTTTTTTAGCCTTTTTTTTAAATCCAATTACGGGTTTACGGGAGTCATTTTTTTTAGATTTTTGATCTCCTGAAACCGCCAATTAAACCTCAAATAAGCTTGCAACCTCACTCACAGGCTTTCTGCCTCTCCCCATGTGCTGTGTGTGAGGTTGTAAGTTAATTTTTGAAGTAATTTGCGTTTTTTGGTGGTTTTTCGACAGCTTCAGAGTTATGTGCTTGAAAAAAATGTTGCGTGCCTCACGCTTATTGTGTGCCTGGCAAAAGAGACCGCTGGGACTGCTAAGACGGCAAAAGAGAATGCTAGTGCAGGAACCTTTTGTCCCTGAAGCAAGATGATAATGTAATAAAAGTAACTGATGTTGTGTGAGAAGGCCAAAGAGAAAATGACAAGGTGTTGTCAATGATTGGGTGCAAAACCAGCCTCAGCACGAAGCATGTTGATCAAGTCACTGGAGAAGATTTTAACCCAAACCTATGCAGTAAGAGCAATGCAGATTCCTCCATAAGAAACCTGGGCAGACACAGCCACCTGTCCTTGGTGAATACTCCTGAGGTGGAGAAAGAGAAAGAAAATGTCTGACAAAGATCTCTGACCCAGAGAAAGTGGAGATCAAACAGATGATTACAGTCAATCTTCTTACAAAGGAAGAATGTCCTAATGTGGACGAAGAAACTGGAACCCTTACTAAAGTGAAAGATAAGGAAAATAAGAATCTAGAGTTTAAGATGGTGAAAGAGAGACCACCGTCCCAGCGAGGACATAAGAAGCATAGAATGTATAGGTGTCCTATTAAAATTGTAAAGTATCCCAAGAGCTCTCTCAGACAGCGATAAGACAAAGCGCTATGGACAAGGAGAGACATGACGATAAATGTTCAGCAAAAAGTAATGATGAACTCTATTTCAGTGGAACTGAATCAGCCTGAAATGGAAATGCAAGATGCTACTAAAGTGAAGGGTATCAGGATGATAGTTTAAAACGCAAAAAGATAAAATAGAAGGGGTAATGACTTCTGAATCTGAATGGTCAGATCCCGAAGGCGCTCCTTGCCAGCAACTGCGACCCTCGCAAACTTTACGTCGCAACGCAAACAACACGACACACCAACTACGACCCTCGCAAACTTTACCTCGCAACGCAAACAACATACGAGACACATTACCACACATTACGACCTTGCAACAATCGGACGCAAAATTATATTACAAAATTCAAAACACAATAAATACACACAGCACATACACAAAAAGCTTACCTACAGCAAGAGGAAGCATCCAGGACCTCAAAAAAACAACTTACACCTTCATTTAACTAAAAATAAAAGAGTTTGAACACTAAAAAATTCTCTAAGCGAGAGAAAAAAATGGCCGCCGAACAAAACGAAAACGAGGCTACAGCACTCTAAACACGCAAAACACCACAAGAAACTCGCAAAATACCACAAACGACCTACGGCTATTCCGCAAAGATACATACCACACATTACCCTCCATTTTACGCCAATGCGGAAGTACACAACTACGCTAACGGTTTCGTCTCGCGCACGCACACTATTACACTGCACATATTCATCACGCTTACACAGCAGCTCCACAGCACTGATGCTGCAGCAACATCAAAACAGATTGCCAGCTCTTCAACACAATGCTTCAAAATAGGTAAAGTATATTCATTTATTAATTGTATTATATATTCAGTAGTACACACAACACACCATTAGCTAACTTACAATTTCAGTGCCGTCATTTTTTGATGGGCAATTCGCTAGTAATAAAATAATAACCAAACAAGAATGGGAATTTCTCAGTATAAAAGATCCCAAGATTGCCACATTTTATTCTATTCCAAAAATCCACAAAAAACCCATCTAATCCACCAGGTAGACCAAAAGTATCAGGTATAAATTGTTTCACAGAAAATTCCAGTAAATATTTGGATTTTACCCTGAGAGAACATGTAATGTCTTTGACATCATATGTAAAAGACACGAAAGATGTGTTGAAGAAAATAAATGGATTAACAACAAATAAGAATACTTTGTTGGTATCATTGGATGTAGAATCGCTATACACTAATATTCAACAATGTAGAGGCCTACAGGCAGTAAAATACTTTTTAGAAAAAAAGGCTGCCTCTATGGTATACATAATGAGTTCCTAATGGAATTATTAGAATATGTGTTGAAACACAATTATTTTGTCTTTTTGCAAAATTATTACCACCAAACCAAGGTACCAGGTACAGCTATGGGGACAGTCTGTGCCCCTACATATGCGAATCTATACCTGGGATGGTGGGAGGAACAAACAGTGTTTAGTGAAGATATGGAAAACTACACAAATGAAGTGGATTTATGCATTCGCTATATATGATTATGTGTTAATTTTGTGGAATGGCACTTATCAACATTTGCAGAATTTTATAGGTAAATTGAATAACAATGATATGGGCCTATATTTGACCTCAGAGATAAGCGATACATCAATTAATTTTTTGGATTCAAAAAATTTGCAAAAAAACAAGATGGTAAATTAAAAACTAATACCTACAGGAAACCAACAGCAACAAACAGCCTTTTACATGTCAAAAGTAGTCATCCAAAATCTCTAATTTCTGGAATCCCAATAGGACAATACTTGAGAATAAAAAGAAACTGCTAGAGACAAAAGATCTACAAAAAAGCTTCCAAGAACGAGGATACAATAAAAGGTTATTAAAGAAGGCTTACCATAAGGCCAAACATTTTAGTAGAGAAACTCTACTTATGGAAAAATCCATTCAGGAAGACCATAATGTCAGATGCATTAGAACATATAACGATAAATGGTTTGATGTGATAAAGATCTTCAATAAACATTGGCAAATATTGAGAGATGATAAAGATCTCAGACCATTCTTAAATGAACATGTACAATTAACAAGTAGAAGATCCACTAATCTTAAAGATATACTATCCAAAAGCCATTTGGAGATTCCAAAAAAGACAACTTGGCTTAAAGAAATAAAAGGCTGTTTTAAATGCCAAACCTGTAAGGCCTGCCAATATGTAAAACCTGCTAAGATATTTACCTCAAAAGATAAGACACAGACATATACAGTGAATTATCTCATAACTTGCAAAACAGAGAGAGTGATTTATCTAATATCTTGCAAATGTGGAATGAGATACGTAGGTAAAAGCTACAGAGAATTCAGAAGGAGACATTTAAAACATATCTATAGTATTAATAGAGAGTATGACACCCCAGTGGCAGTTCATGTCAATACTAAACACAAAGGGGATGTTAAAGTACTCACTTTTATGGCCATTGACCATATTCAAAAAAACATCAGAAGGGGCAATATAGATAATGCATTATTAAAGATGGAGGCAAGATGGATTTACTTACTAAAAACGAGAAAACCACATGGCCTAAATAATGGCTTTACTTTTTCTCCCTATATTTAATATTGCATCCAGGGCTCCATAAAAGAAAATAAGAGAAATATGGAGCTGACTATAAGATTTAGAAAACAAGGCCCAATTTGATTTAAGACATCATGATAATAAAAATAAGCAAATAGATAATTTGGAATATTATATTGGTTGATGGCATATATAAATAAATAAATGGTATTAAGTCACTCTGGCTTTCAAAAATAGGTAAATAAAATAGCATAGATAAACAAGATAATAACCAAATAAGCAAATAACTAGAATATTACATATTATAAGTTGATATGTTATTTGACAAAGTGGTTTCCATAATACCAAGGGTTTACTGTCGGACATATGTTGCTGAAAGGTTTATTTACTGACAAATGTTACTGAATATTTACTATAGTATATGTAGCGGAACCCATCACTGTTTTACCCTGTTTTATGATTATTTAATTCTTATGGTTAAAATATGATCACATTGCTGTACTGTAGATATGTTGTTTTATGTTCTACAGAATATATTGGCTCAGAATATTACAGCTACTAGGCTAATAGATAAACCTATTACAGAGATTCCTCATAAGATAAGGAAGTCTATTGTATAAAGTGGTTTCATTATTAGACATAAGAACAAAGAGAAGTATAATCTGATCAATGTCTGATTGTATCAAAGTAGCCAGGTAACCTCCGGGGTGTGTGACCACACCTATTGTCTCTCTATGTGTATTGTGTGGCCAAATATGGGGGATGTGTATTGCCTGTGGAAAGAGATGTGTATATATATTTCTGCATAACAAAATAAAGATAGTATTCTTTGACTCCCAATTGAGTGTCGTCCAATATGGGAGGTTGGGGCTTGTGAGACTGCAGTGCTTCTTGGATATTTTACTGTATACCAGCGGAGATACTGGACTTTGTGTTCCAACTCCGTTACAGTATAAGTAACCTAAATCATACTAATCCCGTGTAACAAGAGATGGCATATAAAACTGGGCATATTTGACTTCATAATAAAAGCATGAGACTTAATCAATTACTATAAGGTATTATTAAAAAGAGAAAAATGGAGCTGATTATATGTCCCTGTAATCTAGGATCAAGTTTATAAAGGAAATAAGCATAGAAGTCAATTTGAAATATCATACCACCATATCCATACATAGTTTTTCTAAATTAATAACATAAAGTATATTTGGCTCAAAAAATAGGTACATACTAATAATAATAAATAGTTACTATCTAAGTGAGCCAATGATGTAAATACTTAATAATGGAAATGAATATGCTATTTGGTACTGTGGTGACGCTAATATAAAGAGTTTAGAAATCTGACACTGTGCTTGATATATGCTATCACTAATTTAAACCAAATTGCACCATTTAATATACATTGAGATGTCATAACAAGTTGGGTACTTGTAGCTCTATTATAAAAAGTAGGAGCCTGAATCAACTATTTTAAGTAAATATCAAGTTTTTTTAACAGCAGTTATCATCTCCATGACTACTGGAGACTATAAAGGGAAGCCCAGTAGTCAGGGCGGTAACCCCTGAGGAAATTGAGAAACGTGCGTCGGGTTAGATGCAGCAACGTGAGATGCGGGTTAGTGACGTCATCGCGAGGCGTCCTAACTGCGATCTCCACGCTAAAGAGTGCTGTACTCTATCCCATGGACATAATGCTAAACAAACAATAGGATATGCATTTAAAAACAAGCCCATGTCATACTCAGCACTATTAACAGGCTCTTATTATAAGAGTATACTTTAACTTGTAAAGATATTTCAGCAAAACAAATTGAGACTTTAAGCACTTTATTAACACGATTTAAAACAGAGTCAAACACACAACTGACTTGATATAAAGCACTTTTTGATTATCTTTAGCACTGGCACTTTAAGATAGCACTTAATATTTTTAAAGCACATTTAATTTGCTACAACAAGGAATATTTATACTACTCCTGTTCCATCATTGCAGCGTCTACAATATTTTAAGGTTTTTAAATTAAGTTATTAAAAGTGAAGTTTTAACAAATGTAGGTCTTTTCAAGATATTTTGAGATGAATAGGTGTGCACTATAAAAGGGTACTTTTCTCTACAAGTTTTTTTTGATATCAGGATGATGCCAGATTATATTCCTGAATGGAGGCGGAAGCCTGCTTTTGAGGACAACATCGTGTCCTACAGAAAGAAGACACAGATGTCTAAATACAAGCTGAAAGAGCCAGTTGAGCGGGAGCTGCAGCACCATGGTAAACAGGAGAAGCAAGATCTCTTCACTAATCGTGTATCTCAGAGAGAAGCAGAGATCACAAATTCTACCTCTCAGCTACAAGAGATAGCAAAACCCCTGAAGCAGAGGAAAGCAACTTTGACACAGAAGGAACTACTGTTACATACTCCACAAGCACAGAGGATGGTCGATCCGTCAGAGATGGAGTTGGCTAAGAGCAATGCATCTACAAGAAGCTTATATTGGGAGTATAGTGACGGAGCTTGTACAGGCAAAACAGAGGGAGGAGGAAAGAATGGCTAAGTCACCAGAGGTATTCAGGGAGGACCTGTTTGAAAAGACAGATGAGATTCTTCAGCTGCACTTACAGCAAAAGATCCAGCATAAGCAGAGTGAACTAGATTTGCAACAAGTTAAAGAGGAGAAGCTATGGCTGAAGGTAGCAAAGAAGAATGAAAAGCTAGAAGCCTTAGAAGCAAAGCGAGAAGAAGAAAAATGGGTGAGAGCTGAGAATACTGAAATTGCAAGTTTTTTTTCAGAAACTCAAAAGGCTGCAAAGATGGGCGCTAGCCTATGTGTTGAGTGCAAGCCTGAAGTTGCGGAACAGCTGGAGACATTCCAGCAAGGCCAAACGTTTGAGAGATCCTTCCTTGCAGACATAAACGGTTGCATACCTTGCAGGATTGGAAGCACAGGGGTACCAATAATGCCTGCTGTGAACAAAGAGACAGATGCGGTGCAAAGTCAAGAGCTAGAAGCAGCCCTGAGAGAGGACATGGTGGGGCCTATGAAGGATACTGTACCAGAACCGAAGCAAGATTACAATATGAAGCTGATACAATTTGGTGAGAATTCTCAGCCAGCCAATTGGAGCACCTGGTACAGGAAGAACCAGGTTACCTGTCCTTGCAAACCATGTGCTCTGGACAGTTTGCAAGACTATGAAATACAAAGGAGAAAGAAAAGCAGCCAGAGAAGTTGCTGCCCCATAGTGAAGATGATTATAGTAAAAATTGTGTTGTTAACTATGAATTTAAGGAGAGAGAATTGAAGACTCTGCAGAAAGAGCTGAAGAAGGGAGCCCGGCAAGCTCAAAGTGTCACAGAGTTGGACCGAGAGTTGCACAGAGTGGTAGCAGAGAATCCCCTACTATCTGAGCAAAACGTCAAACCCTATCTGGTTGAATTGGAGGAGCAACAGAATTATGTGAAAGAGTTTGCGAGAAAAGAAGCCAAACTTCATAAGATGGAGATCGCAAAGAGGAAAATAGAGAATGAGAACAGAGAGGCCAGAATACAAGTCAAGGCTCAGAAGCTTCACAAAGCACTAGTGAATTGGGAGGCCGTGATCACTAGTAGATCACAGGAGTTCACGAAGAAGCCCTCTGAGAATTCTCTAGTTCAAAGCTTCACAGAGATGAGTGCCTGGAACTTCCCTGAAATGGTCAAGAAACAGAATCTACAAGAGGCTATCAAGTCACTGCAGAATTCCTTAATGCAGGTGACCCAGAGGAAGAAAGATGTGCATGATAAAGGAGAATACTGGAGAGGTGAGCTGTTGCACTGTATGCAGAGGTTTCTGGAAAGTGAACGACAATATCAACGCCAGAAACTACAGTCACATCTCCCCGGGAGAAGGCAGCAGAATAACGGAGGATTTGACAGAGCTATTGCTAAATGGCATATTAAGGGTACCTGGACGTTGGAGCATTTCTGAGAGACTGGCGGGCTAAATGCTCCCCTTTTCTACTGGTGAAGATATTACCAAGAGAATTATGTTTTAATTGATATAACTTTGGCTGACGTAAGCTATAGCTTGATGCAATTTTTGGACTTTAAATAAAAAAGAATAGAAGAATACATGATCTCCTAGCTGTTAATCTATATGGTAACAGGCTAATCTACCACAATATGTGCCTCATTCAAATGCGATTTGGCCAATTGAATATATATATAATATATATATAAATATTAATAATCACAAAATTACTAGATACTACATTCATGGCTGCTTCACTCTATATATATATATATATATATATATAATATATATATATACATACATACATACATACATACACTGGAGGCAAGCTGACAGGAAAGATCAGATAGATAGATAGATAGATACTGTAGTTAGATAGATCGCTATGTTATGTGTGTGTGTGTGCAACCCACTTATTTCCTTCGCAACGGAGCCTCACAGATCCACTGATGAAAACATATTGTGAAAGCAATAACCGTATTCTCACTCTGAAATTTGCCAATATAACACTGATTGGCTGAACATCCTTCTTATGCGATTTTAAAACTACATTTAATTTTGCCATCTGCTAAAAGAAATGCTTATAGGAAAAAAAGCATACCATCAAACAGTCCATGTTTTAAAGGTATATCATAAGTTTCCCTGTTTTTCCCTTTTTCTTATCTAACAAATGCTTCTTATATCAGCCTCATTCTATACACACACAGATTTATTTTATTTAAAAATAAAATGGTTTACATACCTCTAGAGCTGCCCGCATAGACACAGTGTTCCAATAGAAACACTGCATTTGGGTAAAGATTATAACACTTTATTAACCTTCAAGCCATCAGCAGCTCCATGCAGAAAGCTAAAGAGCAGTTTCTGACTCCGCCTACTTTCTTCTGCAGGGGACAACACATCCCAGGATTCCTTCCTGAACAAACTGCTATCACAGATTGCTACAGTGAATTAAAATGTATAGCTGCCTGTGATTGGCTAAAACATTATTAATGTTATGGTGATTTTAGCAGGGATTTACAGGGGAGTTAATTCACAAAACAAACTGCTTGCAAACTCAAGAGATTTAGCATCAGAGTGAGTTTATTAATGTTTATTTTAATGCTTTTTCATAAAAAAAACTTTTCATACACTACTGATTCTCCTTTATCAAATGCATTCATAATCCATGAAACTTAAACATGCCTTTAATGGTAAAGAGAGAGTTGTGTTTCCTAAGTTATTGGTTCACAGCTCATTTTTTTAAGGAGGGACACTTGAAATTCGCTGTTGGTCGAAGTAGACCTCTAGCATGATTTGGAGGATTTTTACCGATTTTCCTGTTGTATTATTTTTGTGATGTGTTGTTTTGCTGTATACTATATTATGCTAGGTTGGAGTATAGTATTTGCACATACAAAAAATAACACTCTGGGAAAACACTACTTTTTCTGTCATTTTTGTAATATATGGTCCTTGATTCATCAATGTTTTTATAATCCCAGTTACTCAAGACACCACTGTAATCAAGCCCATGGACCTCTGGTTGTCTACATAACACAGTCTGAAAACTTCTGGTCTGACTCATCAGTTCTTAAAGATGTCTGCAGGAGCTTCTTTAAGATAATCTGTCATTACATTGACTTTTTCTTCTGCTACCAAGGACAGTATCTGTCAACAAGGCTGTTTATGAGTTTCTATTCTAAACTAAACTTGTTTTAACAAATTAGGTTTTTATACGTTTTAAAAGTCATACTTTATTGTGTTATGACAGTGGTTCGCAAACTTTTTCGGTTCAAGGTGCACTTGATGTTTCAAGATTTTTCCAAGGCACCCCAAGTCAAACCATAGTTCTAGGTTCAGATATATATGGTGCGATTTAATTATAAATAATTAACCACAAAGTATTACAAATGTTTAGAACCTGTTATCCGTGGTTCTCTTTCTCTCACACTCCTCTCTTCTCTCTCCCACTCCCCACTTCTCTCTCACCCCCCCCTCCCTAAGTAAGGCATTGAGCAAAGAGTGCATGTGTAATGATGTTTTAATTACAGGAGAATCGTGTTTATATACATATTAGGGCTCCAAAAAGAGTACAGCAGTGCATTGTATCCTTGTTTCCATGCAAAAATAAGACAAAATAATGTAAAACCAACAAAACAACAATCATAAACAGTCAAAGCATAATCTTACAGCCAGGGCTTGGAGAAATAAGGATCAGATCACTGCAGAGAGGCAGGAAGCTGTGCAGGGGTTAATGTGCAAGTGCTGTGATGTCACCCCTGCTCACAGACCATGCAGACTGTGCATCTGACCTCAGCTGTGAAGGAGTTCATGTGTCGGTGCTGTGATGTTACCCCCAGGTGCGCATTTAAGAGTTTTGACGCCATGGGCTATATTGATTTGCCGCCCTGTGGAAATCGATGGGTTAATTATAATAATTAATAAGTGAATTAACTTACACAAGCAATAACTTATACAAGCAATATCAAAATCAGAATGTTATAACTATATTGTTTTTTTTATTTAATTTGTATTCTTTTTCAAAATATATTACAAATACAACATCAATAAATATATATCACAGTTTTTAAAAAAAGACATACATGACATTTATCTAACATACTATCATTCAACCTTTTACTTTCCCTTTCCTCCTTTTTTCTCTTTTTTCCTTCTCTTTTTTTCCCCCTTCTCCCTCTCTTCCCCTCCTATTCCCTTCTTTTCTTCTCTATCTTATTGTAGAGGTAAGGTATTTATCCCATTTTTCTTATTGATGGAAGGGGAAAGCTTTAAGTAAGCTGGTCTGTTATAGTTCTCTGATAGATCCCTGTTGAGGCTAATGACATTAATTAACTCTTTTATTGTAGGAACTACAGGTAAGTTACAGTATTTCACTATTAGCCATTTAGCCCCCAGTAGGAAATGACATATCAAATATCTGTCCGCAGAAGGCAAGTACTCCAGGTCCATATGAAAGAGAACCAATTGTGAGGGAATATATTTATCAATCACTCTGGATAATAGTTGGCATATTTCTGCCCACATCTCGGATATTTTTTTGCACTCCCACCAAACAGGGGGCATCATTACCTAATAAGACACAGTTTCCAGCATGAAACTTCCCCTTTTAAATTGAATTTTGACATTCTGACAGGGGTAAGATGCCACCTGTGCATTAATTTAAAGAACAATTCTAAATATGCTGTGTTAAGTGCTGTTATCTTAACCATTTTTATAATTCCCCTCCAATTAGTTTCGTCTAAATTCATACTGAAATCTAGTTTCCATCCTTTAATTCCTATACTTTTGATAAATGGGGTTATCGCACACACATAATCTTATTACATTTGGAGATAATGTGTGAATTTGCCCTCTTAATAATTAATTCTTCAATTTTAGTTGTCGGTTTCATTACAGTCATTTTATATACCCAGGTGATTAAAGTTTGTTTTAAGCTTTCATAATTTAACCAGGTAATTTTTTTTAATCTCTTATTTCTTCTGCATCTCTGGAAAGGTCAAAAAAATGATTCTTTTTATATAATTTTTTGATATATATCTTTTATACAGGGGGCATTTAAGCCTCCTTTTTCAAATTTCTTGCTCACTAGGCTTTTCATAATTCTACTTTTTTTTGCCCCCATATATAAATTTATCCAAGGTATCCTGAATGATTTTTAAATAATTATTTGGTATACTTACTGGTATCCGATCTTAAACAGTAAGTAATTTTCGGGATTATGCTCATGTTAGTGGCAGCAATTCTAGCTGACCAGGATAAATGTAAAGATCTCCAATTGCTCAAAATGGGTCTAACTTGCTTCATAACCTTATTTAAGTTAACTTTAAAGATGTCCTTTACTTTAAATGAGAGCTTTATCCCCAAATGAACAATATGTTCCGACTTCCTGTTAAAGGTGAATAGATTCTCCAATTTTTTTTTTACTTCAGGTTTTATGCCTCTTATTAGGGGGTCAGATTTTGATTTATTAATCTAAAATAGGATAGTCCTACCAACTCCTCTAATATTTCCCTGTAGTTTAGGGCATGCCACCTCGGGATTGGTCATAGTTATGGCTATATCATCCGCGAATCCCATGAATTAAAATTCCTCCTGATCTATAGTTATACCCTCAATTTCCCTACAATCTCTTATATATGTCGCCAGTGGCTCCATGAAAAGAATGAATAATAATGGAGATCACGGACATCCCTGACGGGTACCGTTTCCTATTTTGAACTTGTTTGACTCAAAGTCAGGGCTGGCAATAAAAGACGTTGAGTTTGTGTATAGAGCTTTTACTGACTTCGAGGCAAACTCTTCAAATCCATATTTTACCAGGACTGCCTGTAGAAATTCCCAATTGCCTTTTCTGCATCCAAAGACAGGGCCAGCAAGGGAACATCATAGTCCTTGATACAATTCAAAATATCAATCA
This sequence comes from Discoglossus pictus, assembly GCA_027410445.1. Lineage (NCBI taxonomy): Eukaryota > Metazoa > Chordata > Amphibia > Anura > Alytidae > Discoglossus > Discoglossus pictus. Next base: position 274,746,606 of record CM050163.1, read on the forward strand.
TTCATCTGGAGTTATTAGAGGCTTGATGGCCCAGGATGAATCCCGTTTGATCCCGATGGATCAGCTTATTAATTATAGTTTTCAATCCATTCGCCAGTATCTTTGCGTAAATTTTGACGTCTAAGTTGATCAATGAAATGGGACGAAAGCTCCTACAATCTTCTGTTTTTTTCCCCTCTTTCAAGATATTAACTATTTTTGTCTCTGACATCTCCGGAGGAAGATCCCCTGTTATCTCATTAAATAGACTACATCAATAACTTTTGTAAAATAAAAGTTCAAATCCATCCACCCCTGGTGATTTTATTAGGTTTGCCGTTATTGATAGCTTCCATTATTTCCTCAATGGTTATCTCACTGTTTAAGTGTCGACTATATTTTTCTGAAACCTTGGGTAGCTTGATTTTATCAAGAAAGGCCTCAATTTCCTCTTTTACTGGAGGGATAAATCACGTATCTTTATCTAAGTTGTATAATTTCTTGTAGAAGTCATAAAAAACCTCACTTACTTTATCAGGATGAAAGTGTAAATTACCTTCTTCATCTTGAATTCTTAAAATCCTATTCTGGTTACGTTGCTTCTTTAATCTATTTGCCAAAAATGTCCCTGTTTTATTACCGTATAAAAAAATTTGATTGTTGAAATCTCCATAAGAGATTATCAGCTTGTAGCTGAAGATTTTTTTTAATTTGGTTATTTATATCTTTTATTTTATTACTGGTTTCTTTATTTGGATTCTTTGTGTTAACCTGGTGTAACTTTTCTAATTCTATGTAGAAATGTTTTAATGGTTTACCCTGTTGTCTCTGTATTTCAGCTGATCTTGTGATTAAAATCCCTCAAATAAAGGCTTTAAAGGAGATATCTATTAAAAGCTTCTTAAGATACCTAATCTGATTTGTTTTAGGCAGATAGGCGCTTACCAGGGTTATTAATCTGTTATTTGTAAAACCAATCCAGATTATATATCTCCCCAAAGGGTCTATCTTTATGAATTCCTCATACACCGTTAATCTTTTGTTGAAAAGAATGGATACTCCCATTGATTTGTTATTAAATGTAGCATCCATTCTACATGGATATTGCTTGTTAGACATAGATTGCAGTGACTCCCTCTTAAGATGGGTCTCCTGGAGACCAAGAATATCCGCTTTAATCTTAGCATAGTTCAAAAAGGCTACTTTCCTCTTAATTGGAGAATTTAAGCCATTCACATTATGCGAAATAATTTTTATACCCTTATCCATTTAAATCCATATTAAATGCTTTAACCAACTTTACCAAAAAATAGTTCCCTCCAGGTTGCATCAATCACTTCTTGGTCACCTTCATCATTCTTACAACATATACACACATCCTTAAAATACCAAAGTCAGCACAAATTATAAACTTTGGTTTAGCGGGGCTATCGCCCAATGTTGGGAAAAGACAGGAGTGGTTTCCCACCTGTGGTTGGGAGACTTAGATATGAGGTGGACTATCTATTCGCAGCATAACCTTAGTTTATGTGTAGTATCTTTTATTCTATTAGCATCTAATTCATTTCTCTGTAATATAATCCTTAACAAGAGATATATATGTATATGTGCCCCTTTTTATCCTTCTTCCACTTTTTCCTATCTTTCTCTCTCCTTTACATTTTATTCTATCTTCTCTCTCCTCTTTTCACTCCATTCTCTCATCTCTTATCTTATCTTTCCCCTTCTATTCGTGGGGTCAAACTCTGCCTCGGTGATATTCTTACTTTATTTCCCTCACAGAGGGTAGTGATTGCGAACCGTTACTACCACCAATATAAATTAAACTTAATCAAAGTGTATTATATATTTCAAAACCTGTGTTCCTATGATATAGGACTTACTCTCCATTTATTATTTATTATAGTGAATTTTCCCGTAACTGTTATATATTTACTTCAAAAAAAGAAAAAAGTGCTAATTAAGATAAGGATGATAATTGTTCTTCATCTAACTACTCACTATTTAGTGTCAAAAAGATAGAAGAGAGAGAAAAAGGAACAAAAAAAAGAGATTCTCCATAATTTATAATTTTGTGAAGAGACTACCTATATATCTCATGATACTACAATAAATACTTAGACTGTATATAAACAGTCAACCACCCTATTATAATTATCATTGCCAACTGCAGCTGACTCTTATATCTCTTCTTTGTCTGCCAAGTCAAATTACTGGCAGACAAAGTTAGCTTTTCCACCCCTTTATTTTCCATAGCTATTGCAATCTGGCAATCATTCAACCGTTTTATACCCTCCTGGACCGTTTTAATCCTAAACCATTTTGAATCTTTATACACTGAGATGCCTACTGGGGATATCCATTTGTACTTGATTTCTTTCTGCCTTAAGTTCTGGGTTATCTCAGAATATTCTCTTCTCCTAGCTAGTGTCTGAGCTGATAGATCTGTAAATATTTGTATATTCTCATATGGAGATACGAAGTTGCTCTGATCGTATGAAGCCCTTATTATAGCTTCTTTATAGAATCTTAAATGAACTCTCAGAATGACATCCGTGGGAGTAGCTTTATCTAAATGTCTAGCTAAAGGTAATATATGGATAGCATCAATTGTATTTTCTGTTTTTAAACTATTTGGAACCAATTTCCTAAATAAGTCCTCCACATAGGTCTTTAGGTTGCTGTCTTGTAACGTCTCTGGTATGCCTCTCGGATGCAGGTTGTTCATCCTACTCCGATCTTCTAACGAGGAAACTTTAATCAACAAGTCCTCTATTTTATTTTCCAGAGCCGATATATATTTTAATAAAGTGTTGTTATTGTCCATTATTAATTTATCACAAACATTTTCAACTGATTCAACTCTTTCATTTACTTCTTTAATGAGTTGTGTTATCCGTTATTTTTTTTTATCAGATCTACCATGAGGCTTGTTTGAAAGTTCTGAAATAGTTATTTCATTTTAGAGCATGTAAGGGTTTCCTCTTCGTCCGAAAATGAGCTCCCCGCACTCACGGTTTGAGAAGCTTTGTCTGGGGACTGACTGACTTCAGAAATTAAAGTTGTATCTTCATCAGGGTTGCTTATGTTAGTAGGAGAGAATATATTGGGGGGTTTTAAAGTATCATTTTTTTATTTCTAGATTTCATTTTGGTTGGCATATTTATTAATTACTATTGAGTGGATAGTATCTTGAAGTATAATGTTCCTAATAGGATCTCCCCAGTCACCTGAAGCTGAAATTTGTCGTCCCTTTTTTATTTTTTTATTTATTGTGCTGGTAATGGTCTTGGGCTTAGGGTTTTGCTGGAGGTTTAGGCGCTTTTAAAGGATAATTGCTGATCTTTATACAGCCATCACCATTTGTATATTGCATGCTATAGGGAATATGCAATACCCCTCTGCTGCTGGCCACAGCAGTATCTCAAGTATTCAGTCTCTTACACCTCCTTAAAATATATAATTTCTCACATGCTGTTTCTTATATAGTGGGTTATTCACCTTCCCCTCCAGCAGTCCTTTCCTTTCCCCTGTCTCTCTGGTACTCCAGCTGTCAAAGACAGTTCAATAAGTGATACATAGCCTTTTCTTTAGCCACCTCTGCTTTTTTTATATATATATCTACAGCCTATAAATATAACATATCTCATCCAGGCCTTTGGATATATAGGGTGGATTTTATTACGTATATACTCTAGGTTGCCCCCTAACTCATTGTAATGTCTCTCCAGATCTTCACACTCATATCTGGGTGCTCTTATTGCTTGTGCTGGTAGTGATCTTGGGCTTAGGGCTTTAGGCACTTATAGAGAACTTTTGGTAGTCCTTTTACAGCCAACAACTCTTTATATAGTTTTCGGCTGTTTGTATGGTGTATGATATAAAAAAGTATGTAGTACCTCACTGCTGCCGACCCCAGCAGTATCTCAGGTATTCGGTCTCTCACACCTCCTTGCAGTGTATCATACCTCACATGCTGCTTTGTTTGACTCAGATTCTTCACCTTCCCCTCCAGCAATACTTTCCCTTGTCTCTCTGTTACTCCAGATATTGTAGCAGTTCTCCACTTCACTCCCGTGGGGGGCTGCTCTACTCGGTTCCTCTGGCATCTTGCTGCACAACTAACCGGCTTTGGTGCGCTGGAGTCAGCACTGCCCCCCCCCCCCCCCCCCACATGGCTTTACTTCCTCTCGCCGAGGGACAAGCTTCTGACAGCAGCACACCCAGGAGTCTCGTTGGATCTCACCAGAGCCTCAGTGAGTCATCCCAGCCGGGATACCTTCGGCTCGGCTTGGCTATGCACATATTGATGACAGCAAAATGGTTAATTGGAAAAAATTGGAAAATGGGTAAATTCCCATTATTGAATTAAATTTATACAATAGTATCAAGAGAGATATCGAGGTGGATTACATTGACTCAGAAATGAAAATTAACACAAAAACAAAGGCTAAGTGGATGCTTTGGGACCAATTTAAATCTCTGCCCACCTAATGACCTTGATTTAGAAGTATGACTTATCTTCAAGACGTAAATGTGAATCTCCAAATGTCCAAATCCCAAATGTTTTGTTTTGTTTTGGTATGTCTGTATGTTAATGTGTTTTATGTATGATAATAGTAAGTGATGAAACATAAAGTTATTTGTTACAAGCAATGTATATATCTTATTGAATGTACAATTGTATACTATGTGTTGTAATAACAAAACAAAAAAAGCAAAACAAAAAAAAAACTTACTTTGTACTGATGGCATCTTTGTTCTGCATTATTGACATTAAATCAGCTTCCACCATGGCTGTTGTTGCGCGAAAGAGTCTATCAAGTCATCATAGTTAGTTGCTCTTGTGAGTTCTGATTCTATTGTTAGTATGGCTGACCAGTTGAGGCGATCGTGTGACATTGTGGATCTCATGTAATTTTTTACTTGTCTCATGACAGAAAAAGATCTCTCTGCAGAACAGTTTGACGCAGGGGGTACATAAGAAGATTCTCAATGCAATATACATGTAAGGATACACTTCTTTTAGGCCTTCTGCATGGATCCTATGGCTTAACTCTAAAATATTAGTATGAGCTTTTTTTGAGCATTTGACAAATCTGAAAAATGAAAACATTCATTTTTGAATGATTCTGGGTCTGATATGTCATCTTTGTATGAATCACAAAATATAATAGCATTTTCAGTTACTTCATTATGATCCATATTAATCCCTTTGGTAAAGAAACCAAACCGTGAGTTGACCTCATCATATACCTTTTTTCGACGTTGTAGCTCCATAATTAATCTGTCAACTATGACAAGGTAGGTATTGATTAGAAAGTTATTTCGGCCACTAAAATCTACTTCGCCATCCCTTGTTTCACCTGCTTGAAGTTTTCTTTTCTTTTGAAAGTGTCTTCGTACTGAGTGATGAACAACTTTTCTGTAGCAGCTTCTTCATAAAACTGGAAGTTCAAGTTATTCCTAGCATTTCTTACATAATATATCAGTGAATCATACAATTGTGCCACAACAGAAAGATCAAAGTCAACTGCTTGGAGCTTTTTGCTAGTAGCATTGAATCTCTCCAACAGATCACCCCACAATAAAGATAAAATTACTGTTTCAAAATGCTGCAATTGGTTGAGGTAGCCTGTAGCTTCACTGCATGTACAATATTTCTCTGATTCATTGTTTTAAATAGATGTGAGTGCCTCCACAACTTCTCTCCATTTTCTATTGAGACTCCTACACGCATCATCATGGGCTGACCATTGAGTATTTGATCAGCCTTTTGGGGCTTACTTTTCAAGCTTTGTTAAATGCTTAAGTAGTACATCTCAGTGGAGAGTAGAACTTGAAAAAAATACATTCAAACTTTCAAGAAATATGAAAAAAATCACTACTTTCTTCACAGCAACTTGCTGCGTACTGTCCAACTGAATTAAGGGAATGTGCAGAGCAGGGTGTGTATTGAGCTGTAGGAGAAACAGCTTTAATTCTGGCTTGCAGTTCGGTGTAAGTTCAAGACATGATTGAAGCGTTATCATATGATTGGCCCCTATAGTTTGCAATGTCAAGGTTATAGACCTTTAACACATCTGTAACCGCATTGAAAAGCTCTTGTGATTTGTGGCCTACATGGGGAAGGAAGCATAAAAATCTCTCTATAGGGTGTCCATTATCTTGCACATATCTGATAATTATTGCAAGCTAATAAACGTGTGATATATCAGGGCTGGAGTTAACAATCCATGAATAGTACCTGGCCTGCTGCACTTTCTAATTTGGTAACCTTTTCCGCCATTAGTTTAAGGAACAGTTCATATGTGAATGAAGATAAGTAAGAAGTATGACCTTTGCCCAGATTACAGAATTTCCCTATATGCTCAGCTATTAAAAGGGGTCAAATTCAGCAAGGAGTTCAATACACATAATAAAGTTATCCAACTTCTTTATGTGTCCTCTGAGGGCAAATCATTAGATGCCAGTGACCGGACCACTGCCACAACCCGTTTTAAGACATTGGCCAGTACTTTTTCTTCTCATCGATTTTGAAGCAAAAAGTGTGTAAATTCTGCCAAGTGTGGACATTCTCATTTTCATTGCTAAAACACAAGACTTATGTTCAGAATATTTTTTGTGGTTGGTTAAAACATCGTTGCCATGCTTCCAGTTGTCAGATCCTTCCTTTGCAATTTTCGTAGTTCCGCCAAATAATTAGATATGTTCGGTTTATCTTTTCGCCATTCACAAGCTGACGAGATTTATTTAAATATCGGAACTGTTCACCACAAAGCCTCTTTGATCGACAAATGTCCAGGTTTTCAATGTCTTGATGTATTCCATTCTGTAAGATATATTAATTTCCCATAAAGCTGGATCTTTTACAATCACATCATAGGCTTAACCAAAAAATCAGGTGTTGTACTTGGCGTTGGGATAGTGACAGTCTCTGTGTCTACATCACAGGACTCTGGAGGAGGGGAGTATAATCTTATGATTCACAATACTGTCATTGTTGAGGTTCTTAACACTGTCTTCGATTTGAAGTGGTTTATGAATCTCTTCAGTATTTTCATGTACACTGCTACTCCTTGGCTTCTTAAACTATCAATTGGAACAGTCTTTACGACAACATCACACAGTTTCTCCGGCTTTTCCAACGCCTGCTTTCTATACTCTGCTCTACATAGCCTTTTTCGCTCATCTTGAAAAAATACAAATATTTAAAAACTCTGTTTATGTCACACCACTATAATCAAATTTAAAACAGCACTCTCTTTATACAACTCAAATGATCTACACGCCAACTGACATTAACAGGCATGAGGCTCCACAGCATTGCCAACAGTTACAAAGGAAATATACTGCATGTTCAGCTTGGTCCGGTTGAGTCTCCTATAAAAATATTGCAATTCGGAGGGGTGTTGGGTTAGTTGTAAAACGTTATTCAGTGCAACCACATCTCTGAAGCCGAGCTTCCAAGCCACGTGTCCCGGCTGGGTGAAGAACTTGGAACTTCTGTAGATATTTTCTTTAGCAGGAATTTAGTTGCTTTGAGCATGACATTTTGCTGCCCTAAAATAGTGCGGCCCTGGGCTGCAGCCCATTTGTAAATATGGGCCTGGTCACCCCTGCTCACAGACCGTGCAGACTATGCATCTGGCCTCAGCTCCTCCAGTTCAGCAGCAGCCTAGTCTGATGTGCCCCTTCCCTCCTATCAGACATGCAGCCAACAAGGAGTCTGCTCATTGTGTAAACAAAGCAGACCCACTGATCACATCCCTCCCCTAGGCTGGAAAAGCGCACACCCTCTTTTATCTCTGTACTAGTTACTCACCGCCGTCCCTTACCTTCCTTCACTCGGTTGCTTGGCCTGGGGGAAACTTCCACTGTAGGAGCATGTGTGCGGGCTGCTGCTGCTTATAATAGAGCAGACATGGCTAGCAATGCTCACTGCAGTGTGCCAGAAACTAGGGTCACCATCAAGAGCAGCACTGATTGTGAGCTTAGAGCGGGGTTTGGGTAATGATTTCCTGTAATCATGCAGGGGAGTGTTTGTGGAGCACCAGGGCGCCAAGGCGCACAGGTGGGGAACCCTGTGTTATTATATAGCATTGTCAGGTACAGAAGAGCCATCTACGTGATCACGTTCACAATACCCATGTAGCAATGACTTTTTCCTATTTGAACCCTAAAGTAGAGTCTAATTAATCTAAATAAGTTAACAATAATGTAAACAATACCCAAACTTAGGATGTTAAATTTTTAACCAGCAAAATGTAACATTACATGAGTCAAGTGGATACAAACATACATTTTGGATGCAGAAAATAGCCAGTATGTCCATGAAGTATGTCAATTCTATCTGGATTGAGAGAGGAAGATCATATTTACACTTTTCATAAAAATAAAAAAAACTACCAAAATTTCAAAGGAGGATTGCTCTTTGTATGGTATTAATAGTTTGAAGCAAAGGAGAGGATATCACTTGCATTAATGAGCACTTCCTTTCATAACTATCCACTGGGCAAGAAATAAAACATAACTTTTAATAATCAAGAACAAAAATAATAATAGAGAACAAAGATAAATCCCAAATTACTGGGAGTATAGTATAACTCCAAGCTAAATAGGAAGTTTGAGTAATACATCAGTGTTCCTTTCATCAGAACTATATAATTACTAGCGACTTGCGCGTCAAAAATGACGGCATAACATTTTCAAGCCTTGCCATGCGCAACAAAGCCAGGCAATGCGAGCATCACTATGCATGGCTTCTCTCTCTCTCTCCTCTCTGCGAGCCTTGCAATGAGCACCTTCAGCACCCATTGCAGGCCTCTTCCGAGGGCCGCAAACGGTGCAGGGAGAGAGGCAGGGAGCGCGTATGTAGGTTGCAATCAAATTTGCTATTTAATTGGTGTCTTTTTGCGGCCTCCAAACGGCTTCCGAGTTACGGTCTTGAAAAAAAAAAGGCCTAGCCTTGCGGTTTTAACAGTCGTCATTTTTTTTAAAGACCATAACTCGGAGGCCGCAAAAAGACGCCAATTGAATAGCAAATTAGCTTGCAACCTCACTTACCCTGCACCCATTGCGGCCCTCGTCTGGGCCTATTACGGCCCTCGCTCATTGCCAGCCTCTCCCCCCTCTATATTGCGGGCTTCGTGATGAGCGCCTTTGGAACCTTTCCCCCCTCTGCCTTCCCATGAGCGAAGGCCGCGGCATACGCTCCGTTACACACAAACTCGCAATTACGACAACTATATATATGATTGGAGGGCTATCAAATATAGACTGGCTCTATTACAATACTTTCTCTAATTAGAGAATCTGATGCTGTATATAACAATAAACTTATTGCACAATTTAGATTACGTACATTATTTAAAATTGTATAGGATATATTACTCAAATTTTAATTCAGTTTAGAATCCAAGCAATTTTGGATTTATTTTTGTTTTCTATTAGTGAGCTACTACTCAATAGATGATAAATAAATGTATTAGTTTAAATTAAAATTTTAGTTGATTATTGAAAGTTGTATTTATTGTCCAGAGAAAGTGCTCACAATTGTGTGCCTTTTCCTCTCATTTGCTATGTCCATTCTGTCTACCTTAAAATGTTATGAATGATTAATGCCACCTTAGCATTGATAACCTCAGTAGTTTGTCCAATGAGATGGAGTCAGGCATCTTGTAGAGCTAAGTGAGATGGACCCTAGGATGTCTTGCTGATAACAAGGCTGCAGGAGATGATGGAATGTCAGCTAAGCCATTCAAAATCCCAGAAGATGATACTGTGAAAGTGTCACTTGCCTTATGCTAACCAATTTGGAAAACTCAACAGTGGCCAATAGATTGGAAAAGGTCAGTCTACATTCTGATCCCAAAAAAGACACAGCCAAAGAGTGCTCCTTTTATCGAACAATTGCATTAATTTCACTTGCCAGCAAGGTAATGCTTAAGATTCTACAAACTCGACTCCAACAATATATGGACCAGGAACTACCAGATGTGCAAGCCGGATTCCGCAGAGCAAGAGGCACATGAGATCAAATTGCCAATGTCCACTGGATAATAGAGAAAACAACAGAGTTCCAAAAAAAAAAAAAAAAATTACTTCTGCTTCATAGACTATTCTAAAGCCTTTGACTATGTTGATCACAACAAAATGTGGCAAGTTTTTAAAGAGATGGGAATACCAGATCATCTCATCCGTCTCCTGAGGAATCTGTATGTGGACCAAGAAGCCACGGTCAGAACCAAACATGGAACAACCAAATGGTTCAAGATAGGAAAAGGTATGTTTAATTTTCCTGGACTATGAATGCATCTGATAGAGGAGAATCATGGAAAAAAATGCCAAAATAAAGAAACAAACTTACCCTGATGCTTACTAAATCTCTTGCAAGAAGTATGTTTTCTGAGTTAACACCCCTAGAACTATCTGCTAAAATTAGGATAAAATTCATCTCGGAAAATCACAGGCAGATAATACATTTGTGAGATCATTGAAGCAATGAACATGAGCTTGACAGAGCTTTGAGGGGTAGTGGCTGACAGATATTTCTGGTGGACTTAGGTCCACAAAAACAACAAATGCCCCCTCGTTGTTAGTCTTATTTGAACCACAAGATGGGATTCCATAAAATGATTTTATTTTACACCTTTTAATGGAAGGCTGTTCCAATGGCCTATCACTCTCCCACCCAGCTCATGCACTCCTTGTCGTTGCTAATTATTAGCTTATTAAATATGCAAGAGCAGGTACATTTTCTATTATGGCAGAAAACATTTATTTGTGGAATAATGTCCATGTATTCATGAGTCATCAAGCAATAGATGGACAGATATGTAATAATGTACAAGGTCAATAGTTTCTGATTTTCATTCCTCAAGTATTTTAAGTTTTAATACTGATATCAAAATGGCAGAGTGTATGTGTGTGCTGAAGAACACATAATCAAAGCTTAGGGCATGGGCAAAAAATATAAAAATGGTGCCAACCTCTTAAATATATATCCTAGAACATCATCTGTCCCAAGTGACCAGATTATTATAAGACAGTAAATAATGAATACAACTAATCTGTATTGGTAGAAAATAAGAATTAAGAGAGCTGGGAAAAGATACAGAAAGGCAGAGGTACAACATATAGCTGTGGAAATTAATATGTTTAAAAGAGCATAGAGACTACTCTGTAAGAAGGAGTGGTCATAGCAATGGATATAATAGGGAGGCAAGTGTAGGTAGTGGATTACACTTTTGTGGGAAATGTTATTTATGTGTAACCTTCATTATGCTCCATCCTGTTGCAGTATTTATCCTTAATATCTTTTTATTGTAACCTTATCCCCTTTAGGTAACACAATTTTTTTATATTTTTTGCATTTTATAAATAAACATAAGGGGAAAAAAACTCTTAGGCGTCAATCAAACAGGAGAGCACCTGCTAAGAGAGAAGATCTGTTAAATGTATTCCACACTAGAAGCTTAACAAAAGTCTTGTTATAGTACTTGATCCACTGATTGGTTAATGAGTTATGTACCAGGACAATGTCCCAATACTATATTTAGTGAAGCTGGGACCCAGTAAATATCAGCTGAGCTCATTAGAAAAGTATTTTCCATAGAGATGAGTACAAGGGATACAGTGAATGCATAAGAAAGATGACAAAAGTAAATATACTGGTATAGAAGGTGCTGAGGGGCCATTTTTTCTAAGAATTTACAATCTGGTTTTTATAACATTAATGCCTAGGGGTATTCCTTTTGGATAAAGTATTTGACTATGAGACATTGGGTAAACTGCTTGGTATTATTATGGCAATAATATTTGTGGCCTAACATGGGTACCATTGAACACACCACATGGCCTAATTTCAGCCAGATCAGATCACTCCTCTGAAATACTAAAGTATAGCACCCCCAAATGCTCGGTGATTACCTGGCACCCAAGTATTACATACCTCTAACTGTTAGGGGTCATTGAGGAGAATTGGCAACTATGCAAACAGTTAATTGTCCATAGCCATCTGTACCATTTTTTAGATTTTATATACCTAAATATGTTTCTACCTGGCAATATGACTAGTCCAGCCTTAAACTATCATAGTAGATATACAAAAAAAGGCAAAATATGAATGGATATTTGAAAACTGCATTTCATTCACTCATGCTGGGTTTGCTGATGTTTAATAAGAGTAGAGCTGCTAGTGAAGCATTTCCCACAACCAGAACACATATATGGCCTCTCCCCTGTGTGCCGCCTTTGGTGTACAATCAGGTGAGCACTGCGAGTAAAGCTTTTCTCACAATCAAAGCATGCATAAGGCCTCTCCTCTGTGTGGGTTCTGTAATGTATAACCAGACCAGAGCTCTCTGCAAAACACTTTCCACATTCTGTACACGGATATGGTCTCTCTCCTTTGTGTATCTTCTGATGCTTTCCAAGAGATGAGCTGCTGGTGAAGTTTTTTCCACAGTTGACACAAGAGTATGGTCTCTCTCCTGTGTGGGTCCTCTGATGTATAACTAGATCTGCACTACGTGTAAAACTTTTACCACATTCTGAGCACAGATATGGCCTCTTTTCCGCATGAGTTCTGTGGTGTATCACTAGATCAGAGCTATGAGTGAAGTTTTTGCCACATTCGATACATGAATATGGTTTTTCTCCTGTATGAATGACCTGGTGTCTGACAAGAACCGAGCTCTGGGTAAACCTCTTCCCACATTCAGAACATGTGTAAGGCCTCTCCCCTGTGTGCAGAGTCTGGTGTTTGCCCAAAGCTGAGCTGCTAATAAAGCATTTACCACATTTGGAGCACACATATGGCATTTCTCCTGTGTGCGTCCTCTGATGAACGACCAGATTAGAGCTGTGAGAGAAGCTTTTCCCACATTCAATGCAGGGATATGGCCGCTCCCCTGTGTGTGTTCTCCGGTGTATAAGCAGTAGTGATTTATATGCAAAAGTTTTACCACATTCATCACATGCAAAACGTTTATGTGGTGTGTGGTTTATCTGTTGCACTGTACATTCAGACTTGTCCCAAAGATTTTTGGTGTGGTCATTGCACTTCATCTTTTTGGCGTTATTGTCCTGATGTACTAGATGAGAAGCTGTCTTTGTCTTGTTAAATGTGACACTATGAGGCCCCCATAATTGGGTAGGTGTTGGTTTCTGCCTTGGGTTTAGGATAGGTTCACATAATGACCTTTTAATAGAGCTCTTTGGACTATTCATGATATTCCATTTTTCCTTCCTTGGGTCAATATCTTTGTAATCATATTCATGATCTACAAAGAAACACAGAAGAAACGTAGGATTAAAAGGTCCACTATAATCTCATATTTACAATATGCTCTTTGGAACAATGACACTTGATAATGGGCAAATTACTTTAGAATATAAAACAAGGGATACAGCCTTAACTTTATTAACAGTGAAGCTGCAATGTAAACTACCATTTTTCTTTCTTTGGTTTTGACTTGAATGCAGTGATTGATTGATGTAGCAATCCTTAGTACAATTAGTTTTGATTTTAAATCACAATCTTTTACATTGCACTCCTTTTTGAGAGAAAAAAACTCAAACTGGGAGCTGTAAAGACTAAAGGAAAATAAGGAAAGGATCTCAGGGGATACCATGGTTTAATCTGTGTACGAACATGAATATATAATACACTTTGACATATAGAAATTACTAGATAAGAATTAGTTAGAGGCAGTTTACCGTCTGAAAGAGGGTCCATTTGGAGCTCCAGCTATATCCCTCATTGATTAAAATTAGAAATATATATCATAATATTATTTGTGTACTTAAAGGTGCTCCAAAATAGTGCTTAACACAAATTCAACATTAGAAATAACAGGGGAGTTCTGTCTTTCACAATTTAAGGGAGAGTGAAGAACCTGACTTGATAATGTCCAAAATGTCTTTAAATAAATACAGCCTTTTCTTTTAATTATTGCATAAAATTCTGATTTAATGATAGACATTTTATCTTTGTTCCTAAGTGGCTTAAAAACCTGGGAATAATAGTGGGTTCAGGTGAGATCCCTATTCAGTTCTTCTAAAAGACTGGAAATTGGACATATGTGGTCAGTGCTCAAAGGGAATAGATTGTCTAAAATCCTCTTTTATAAATGAGAACGGAATACTTTTCACTCTAACAAGAACACATGAAACTATTAAAAATTATAAAATAATAATTAAACCAAAAATATAACTATTAAATGGTGGCCACCTAATCATCCAGATGGAAGAAAAACACACAAATGGGGAGTGCACAACAAAGTATGTAAACATTATAAAAAATATACTGGTTATCAATTAAATCTCACACACATAATATAAAACCAATAAAATCTATAAACCATAAAAAACTCTAATAAATTACCAACAATCAGAGGTACTGCAAGGGTATGGAGAATAGTTAATATCATATATTGTGGAATTTTAGCTGGGAATTCCAGAACTAGACACAAAAAACAATAGATAATTGTCCCAAATGCTGTTTGTCTACTTTTTGTATTCTCTGCGGAGATACCACATTATTATATGATTGCAGGTTATGGTACATTTAATTGTGAGACATTTATTGGAATTGTATTTATTTTATATTATTTTTCTGAGATTTAATGTATTGTCTGTCAGGGCTGTCCAGGTGAAACCCTTCAAGGACGAAGTAACAGAGGATGGCAAATCCAATGGTCAGGCAAGCCAAAGAACAGGGGCCGGCAGAAATCCAACAAGGTCAGTAACAATCTGGGTTAGCACAGTACAAAAGGGAACAGGAAGTGTACAACATAGACAGAAAGACACATGAGCAACCAGAAGAACACTCAGTCACAGGAACCCACAACAGGCACTATGAGGAAGCTGGAGAAACATCAAATAGTCCTAGATGAGGTGTCATTAGTAGGTAGAAATACCAGGGCTTAACAACAACCAATAAGGAGAAACTGCATCAAAAGCTAGGAGAGGTTCCTCTGACTGATCCGTCTCTACAACATATAGGTTTACCGGCTATGGCAAAAGACTATAGTACAAGTTGTACTTGTGCCAAGCTATAGGATCTGTCACCAGATCAAACTTAGGTGTGGATCCTTAAATTATCAATACACCCATTTTTAAGAAACCCTCATCTGACTCTGATGTTGCATCTAACTACCGCCCTATCTCTTTACTTCCCCTGGCTTCCAAACTACTGGAGCGGCTCGTCAATAACCACTTTACCAACTTTATTTCCTCAAACTCCCTTCTTGATACCTTCCAATCCGGCGTCCGGCCCCAACAAGTCACCAGTGACCTGCTCACCTCCAAGTCAAAAGGTCACTTTTCTATTCTTCTTCTTCTGGATCTCTCTGCTGCCTTTTACACAGTCTACCATCCGCTTTTTACTCCATATCCTCTCCTCCCTCAGCATTCGAGACACTTCTCTCTCACGGTTCTCATCATACCTACAAGATCGAACATTTAGCGTCTCCTTCTCTGGCACCTCTTATTCTCCTCACCCTCTGTCTGTTGGCATACCCCAAGGTTCAGTCCTTGGCCCCCTCCTCTTCTCCATTTATACATCCTCACTCGGTACCCTTATAAACTCCTTTGGGTTTCAGTATCATCTCTATGCAGATGACATTCAAATCTATCTCTCAGCACCAGATCTATTCTCTTCCAACACGTCCCCAACTGTCTCTCTAGCATATCCTCCTGGATGTCCACCCATCATCTCAAACTCAACATGTCAAAGACTGAACTTCTAATGTTCCCACCCTCTAATTCAGCATAAATTCCTCACATCTCTCTCACTATCAACAACAACATCATCACTCCCACCTCCCAAGCCCGTTGCCTTGGGGTTCTACTGGATGCTGCCCTCTCTTTCATCCCCCACATACAGTCACTAACAAAATCTTCCCTTCTCCATCTAAAAAACATTTTCAAAATACGTCACTACCTTTCATAAAACACAACTAAGATTCTGATACACTCTCTCATCATT
Source organism: Discoglossus pictus (assembly GCA_027410445.1). Classification (NCBI taxonomy): domain Eukaryota; kingdom Metazoa; phylum Chordata; class Amphibia; order Anura; family Alytidae; genus Discoglossus; species Discoglossus pictus. The sequence continues at coordinate 274,762,579 of CM050163.1, forward strand.
CTTGATTACTGCAACTCGCTTCTTGCTGGCCTGCCCACCACCCATCTCTCCCTCTTTAATTCATAATGAAAGCCTCCACTACTCATCTTCAGTACACATCGTTCAGTGTCGGCATCACCTCTCTGGCAATCACTTCACTGGCTTCGCTTAGCCTCCAGAATAAAATTTAAAATCATGACCCTAACTTACAAAGCCCTCAACAACATGCACCCCCTTACATCTCTGCTCTCATCTCCAAATACTCCCCCACCCACCCTCTTCATTCTACTAACAACCTCCTTCTTTCTACCATTCTTGCTACCTCCTCTCACTCCAGCCTTCAGGTCTTCTCGTGCTGCCCCTATTCTCCCAAATGCCTTGCTTTACTCCACCAGACTATCCTCCTGCCTCAAAATCACACTAAAAACTCATCTGTTTAAAGAAGCCTATCACCTTCCTTCCTAACATACACAACACTTCTCTCACCATCTTGCACCGCACACAAAACCTTTAGATTGTAAGTCTGCAAGTTTTTTTAATCTTGCATGGCACTTGGGGAAAGCACTATGGACACTGGATTCAAAGCTCAAAGACAGGGTCCTCCATTCTTTGCTATGTGTTAATATTGAATTTGTCTTTGCCTGGAAATGAACTTATGTAGAGCGCTACGGAATATGTTGGCGCATTACAAATAAACTATAATAATAATGCATTTTTATGCATCTTTTATACAGGCTGCTGTGTTCTCCACATTTGTCTGTGTGTTTTGTTTTTTTGTTCTTTTGAAAGACTGTCATTTTACATCACTCAACTGACAATACAAATCAGTAAGCCCCAATAAGATAACCCTTCCCCCCAAGCTACAGACTAGCAGTCCAAGACAGAACCCTCATGACACAATCAGTCATCTAAAATGTAAGACTTTTTCTAAAAATACTTTTTTGTTCTTGTCTTTCACACTTGCTAATGTTGTCATTCTGTTACATATTTTACAAGAATGTAAAGATTTTAGTAAACCACAGTGGTACTCCAATGTTTTTTTACATACTGATAATATTGGGCTACAGTTTGCTTTTAAAAATGCAATATATTTGTGGTATGCAAATAACCATAAATGTTGCCTTGTTTGCTTATTTCCACCTCTTATCTTGAGACTAGTGTACATAACTTGCACACATACAGAACAATACATTAATTAAAATGTATCCAAAACAAAATAGGGCAAGTGTTGTTAATGAGATGAAATGATGAAGCGGACGGTAATATAGATCTTCTCACCCAATGATCTGACAGTTAGGTTTGTCTTCATCCTCTTACTCTCTTAAAGCACATTCTAGTTAACCTGCACAAAAGACAGAAGTATGAAAATATATTCTAGTAAATATATTTTTTAAAAGCCTCAAATAAAAAAAAATCTAAAGTAATTATATGACAAAAACAAAAAACAATTAATAGAAGTTTCATTAGGTCACAAACCACTAGATGTGACTTCATCTTGAAAGACATGTATCTGTCACTGTAAATATAATATGGCATAGGGTCATTTTATAGTGTCTGCATTTAAACACAGAGTGGCACTGGGAAAGGGGGAACACTAAGAAAGCCCAACAGAAGTGCTAAATCTATTTTTTAGAGATATGATAGGAGCAGAGCTCTTCTCACTCAAGTCATATCTGCTCTGAAGTTGGGCTGTAGCTGAACAAGGTGATCCTATCACATGTGTCAAAAGAAACCAGTCAATTGTAGCCTCTTAAAGGACCAGTGTAGTGATCATACAATAGTGTTTCATTTGCTTACTTAGTTACTGATTAGCAGTAATAAAATCAGCATTTGTGAAAAAAAAATGTAGCTTTGAACAAATAAATTAACAATTTTGTATTTCAGACTAAAAAAAACACCTTTTCTTTTAATCACTTCCTAATAAAATAAAGTAAATAGATACATACCGTATATACTCGAGTATAAGTCGACCCGAGTATAAGCCGAGGCACCTATTTTACCACCAAATACTGGGAAAAATGAGTGACTCGAGTATAAGCCGAGGGTGGGAAATGTGCTGCCCCCTGTGTCCCCCTCTTGTGTGCCCTTTTCTTGTGCCCCCCCCTCTCTCTCCCTGTCTCTTCCCCCCCCCTCCCTTATCAACTTTCTCAACCCCCCTCCTCATTCTCAATCCTCATCCTCAACCCCCCTCCTCATCCTCAACCCCCCTCCTCATCCTCAACCCCCCTCCTCAACTCACTTCTTCAACCTCAACCCCCCATCCTCATCCTCAACCCCCCCATCCACATCCTAAACCTCCCTCCTCAACCCCCCCATCCTCATCCTAAACCTCCCTCCTCAACCTCTCTCCTCAGCCCCCCTCCAAAACCTCTCTCTTCAGGCCCCTCCTCAACCTCAACCCCCCTCCTCAACCCCCCCATCCTCATCCTAAACCCTCCCCATCCTAAACCCCCCATCCTCATCCTAAACCCCCCTGCCATCCTCATCCTAAAACCGCCTCCTCACCCTAAACCCCCCTCCTCACTTTACCCCTCTAAATACCTCCCCCTCTCCCTTTCCCCTCACTTACCTCCATCTGCAGCTGCTCCTCCGGCCTCCACGCTCCTTCCTGCGTCTTGACCCGGCCAATGCTAATGACGTGGCGCGCATGTGATGTCACGTCATTAGCATATACCGGGTCCCGACGCAGGAAGGAGCGGAGGCCGGAGGAGCAGCTGCAGATGGAGGTAAGTGAAGAGAAAGGGAGAGGGGGAGGTATTTAGAGGGGTAAAGTGAGGAGGGGGGTTTAGAATGAGGAAGGGGGGGTTTAGAATGAGGAGGGGGGGTTGAGGATGAGGGGGGGTTGAGGATGAGGAGGGGGGAGGTAAAGAGACACGGGGGTTAGAGAGACACAGGGGGGGTTAGAGAGACACGGGGGGAGAGTGACTCGAGTATAAGCTGAGGGGGCCCTTTTTAGCCTTTTAAAAAAAGGGCTGAAAAACTCGGCTTATACTCGAGTATATACGGTAAGTATATTATATTGCAAGTGAAATCCAGAAACCTTTCCTGTCCCTATAAAAATGTTTTTTTTAGGGTCTTCGTCACCTCAAACGTATTTTTTTAGGCTATTCTTAAAGAGCATGAAAGAATGGCTAAATGTTGTGTTACTCACTTTTTTTCCCAAAGTGAATCAGTCCCAGGACATTCCATGTTGTTGTTGATGCATTTATATGCTATTGACCAGCTCATGCATATTGATTAGCTTCTTTGATGTGCTAAATAGGATTCTTGTCAGTCTCTGTAAGGGCCAAAATAACGACCCTCAGTGTTATCTGGCAGTTATACCCCTCTCCCACCTTATTAACTCTCTGAGCTGTGCAATTACATACAGGAGTCACAAAATAAATTCTAAATATTTACATAGTTGCATAGTAATTGAGGTTGAAAAAAGACTTTTACTCCATCAAATTTAACGTTTTTAGATCTTCTCTGATCTGCAATATGCGGATTAATTGTTAATTTATCCAGAGGAAGGATAACAGAAAAAAAGAAAAGTGAAACTTTGCCTTCCTTCCTAACCCTAAAAAACTGGATCAATACTCCCTCTCCCTCTAAATAATTATCCAGGATAACCCCGAATGCCCTTTTTATTAAAAAATGTATCCAATCCCTTTCTAAAGTTATCTATCGAATCTGCTGTCACTACCTTTCAGAAATCAATCTTTACAATTAAATCATGATCCTGTTCGGGTGACAGAGTGCCTTTAAAGATCCCTATAAGATTATCTATCTATGTAAATGTTATGAAATTTGCCTAGTTTGTTGGTTACTTCTCCATTTTTGTGTGGAGGGGAAGCTGTAACTGAACTCTGGTGATCAAAAGCTCAAGAGCTAGCCCAGCCAATCACACTGCAGCTGAGATTTAAACTTTGAAGGGAAATGGAAGATGTATGGACTTCACTAGGGATATAATATACCTGTGTATCTATTTAGTTTTATGTATTTTATTTTTTTAAGAAGTGCTTAAAAACTGTTTTTTTACTGCCTAAAATGTTATCAATTAGGAACTATTTGCTTCTCTCCTCTTGTAGCTCATGAAGACAGTGTACAGGATGTGCAGTGTTTCATAGTAACCAATCAGTGGCAACATTGTACAAATGAGAAAGGTCAATGAGAAGCTAATTTGAAACGCTGCACTTCACAGTCTGTGTATTCCTGAGCTAAAGAGGGCAGATACAAACAGATACAAATTGTATGATTTTAGGTAGAAATAAACTGAGCCATTAGGCACTTCTTTATACAACAAAGAACAGTGAGGGGGGAAAGTATTTGATCCCCTGCTGATTTTGAACGTTTGTACACTGACAAAGAAATGATCCGTCTATAATTTTAATGGTAAGTGTATTTTAACAGTGAGAGACAGAATAACAAAAAAAAAACAAAAAAAACCTAAGCTCCTTGACAGCAACTGCCGCCCTCGCTTTGTGAGGGCCACAGGCTCGCTGTTCGAGCCCGCAGCTTTAGCAACTGCTCGCATGTTCACAACTATATATGTGATACATATATATATATAATTCCCAGCTTGTGTATAATCCAGCTTGGATTTGCATAAAAGCTGTGTAATGCAGCGGGCATAAGCTTAAAGGAAGCCATGTTTAAAATGGTTTATGGATTGAAGAGCGAGCCCTTTGTGGGCACATTTGCATGTCCCTGCTCAGCTTTCTAAAATGCAGTGTAATAACTGTATTGCGCGGAGTACTGAGCTGGAAACAGTTTTTTTAACTGGTTTATACATTCAAATGTGAACACAAATGTACTATTTATATATATATATATATATATATATATATATATATATATATATATACAGTGAGGTAAAAAAGAATTTGATTTTTAACGTTTGTTCACTGACAAAGAAATGATCAGTCTATAATTTTAATGGTAGGTGTATTTTAACAGTGAGAGACAGAATAACAAAAATAATCCAGAAAAACGGATGTCAAAAAGGTTATAAATTGATTTGCAGGTCAATGCGGGAAATAAGTATTTGATCCCCTATCAATCAGCAAGATTTCTGGCTCCCAGGTGACTTTTATACAGGTAACTAGCTGAAATTAGGAGCACTCTCTTAAAGGGGGTATAAAAGACACCTGTCCACAGAAACAACCAATCAATCCGATTCCAAACTCTCCACCATGGCCAAGACCAAAGAGCTGTCCAAGGATGTCGGGGACAAGATTGTACACCTACACAAGGCTGGAATGGGCTACAAGACCATTGCCAAGCAGCTTGGTGAGAAGATGACAACAGTTTGTGGGATTATTTGCAAACGGAAGAAACACAAAATAACTGTCAGTCTCCCTCGGTCTGGTGCTCCATGCAAGATCTCACCTTGTGGAGTTTCAATGATCATGAGAACGGTGAGGAAACAGCCCAAAACAACAAGGGAGGATCTTGTTAATGATCTCAAGGTAGCTGGGACCATAGTCACCAAGAAAACAATTGGTAACACACTACGCCGTGAAGGACTGAAATCCTGCAGTGCCCGCAAGGTCCCCCTGCTCAAGAAAGCACATGTACAGGCCCATCTGAAGTTTGCCAATGAACATCTGAATGATTCAGAGGAGAACTGGTAAAAGTGTTGTGGTCAGATGAGACCAAAATCTAGCTCTTTGGTCTCAACTCACCGTGTTTGGAGGAGGAGGATTGTGGCCTATGACCCCAAGAACACCATCCCCACTGTCAAACATGGAGGTGTAAACATTATGCTTTGGGGGTGTTTTTCTGCTAAGGGGAAAGGACAACTGCACTGCATCAAAGGGACAATGGACAGGGCCATGTACCGTCAAATCAGCCAGGGCATTGACAATGGGTCGTGGATGGGTATTCCAGCATGACAATGACCCAAAACACACAGCCAAGGCAACAAAGACATGGCTGAAGAAGAAGTACATTAAGGTCCTGGAGTGGGCTAACCAGCCTCCAGACCTTAATCCCATAGAAAATCTGAGGAGGGAGCTGAAGTCAGCCAGTGACCAGTTGCCAAACATCAGCCTCGAAACCTTAATGACTTGGAGAAGATCTACAAAGAGGAGTGGGACAAAATCCCTCCTGAGATGTGTGCAAACCTGGTGGACAACTATAAGAAACGTCTAACCTCTGTGATTGCCAATAGGGGTTTTGCCACCAAGTACCAAGTCGAATGGGGTCAAATACTTATTTCCCTCACTGACCTGCAAACCAAGTTATAACTTTTTTGACATGCGTTTTTTTGGATTTTGTTTTGTTATTCTGTCTCTCACTGTTAAAATACACCTACCATTACAATTATAGACTGATCATTTATTTGTCAGTGGATAAACGTTCAAAATTAGCACGGGATCAAATAATTTTTTCCCTCACTGTACATAAAATTAAATAGATGCCCAGGTATATTATATTCCTAGCGAAATCCAGATACCGTCCATGTCCCTTTTAACAGTTACATTCCTTAGCACATAATATACAGGCAAGTGCTAAGCTTTTACACATATATTTGTATTTCTAATAGGGGACCATTTCATAAAACAGCAACTTGGTTTTGGTGAAACTTGCTGCTTCAGAGACATTACAGTACAGCATATATTGGGGGCCACAGTAGTTCCCACATTATAGGCAGAACATCCCAGAATTACAACGGTCATGGAAGGAAATCACTTAGCTATTAAATGTTTTCTTTATTTAAGTATCATTCTACAATATTTAATGAATATTACAAAGCAGGAATATTGTACATTTATTTACATTTTTGCAAGAGGGAAAGAAACAACTAACATGTGTTTCAATGTAAAAAACTAATTATGTGCCAAAGAATAAATATTGCAAGCAAAAGCAAATATCTACACATATTACTGATATTTAATATATAGTTTGCATACGTGTGTTTATATATATATATATATCTATATATATATATATATATATATATATAATAAGTTCTAGTTATGCTGAACAGTAATATCTATGACATTACATGGGCAAATGTATACAAATAATGAAAACAATATAAATATTCATTCATATATGAATACATGTAGAAATATATATTCACATGCACAAGCAAATAACAATAAATGAATCATTACCCCCATACTACCTGCAGCTCTATGTGCACTAATTAGTGAGGTAGCAGCTAACCTTGAACTGGAGGGAAGAAGGAATAGGCTGTACAGTGATTGGTTGAACTCAGCACTCTGTGATGTCACTTCCTTCTTTAAACAAAGAGCTGCTGGGAGTTGTAGTTCTTCATGCCTGTAAATAGACACAATTACTGTATGTTCAATCTTTTGAAGGGATAGACCCTCATTATGGAGGGCTCTCTCAATGTTAGCCTGGTCATGTCCTGTCCTTTTGTCTAAATGATCTGTGGCTTCAGTTTTTCTACAAGATAACAGGAGAAAGACACCCTCTACATAGCATTAGTTCATCAGCAATTTCACTTTGCAATAATCCTTTAAGGAGATAACACAATGTAAAGGACATTGCCAGGGTTCCAAATATGGTATGATTAAAACGTGTTTAATAAATTATTTTTTTATTTTTTTAAAGTGCAGTATATCACTGTAAGCTTCAATTGCAGTGTATAATTGTCTGTCAATCAACATTTCTGATCTTCCCCCTTATCCCTTGCTTTTATCTATTTGTTAGTGTGTAATTGTGTAATTAGTGTGTGCTAAACACTCCCTGAGGGTTAGTAAAAGCCGGGTTTACTCTAGCAATTGCTTTTTGGCTGATAGCAGTTCAGTTGCCATTTCATTCAAATAATACTGTATAAGCATTTGCAGACCTGCAAGGAGTTGATAGCACTGGTTACATTCTAGCACAAAGATAAAAGCAAGAGTAGAAAGACATAAAAATAAACAGCAATTGCAAAATTCAATTGAAAAGTATATGATATTATCTGTACTTTTTGTATCACAAGATATTTTGAACATTTGCTGTATATATTTAATATGCCCCCCTTTAGCTTTGTGTCTATTTTGCATTACTTTGTTGATCAACAGAAGCTTGGGGTGATATAAGACTCAGTAATAGAGAAGGGGCGCTCCTTGTTATGTGGAGCTACAGATGGGTATATAGACTCTGAGTCAATATTTCCATTGTAAATGATTTCATTTCACAAATAGCGTGGGAAATCACTGTAAGAGTTCCCTTACCAAGTGCTTATATATATATATATATATATATATATATATATTGTAACAGAGTCACTATCTCTTGCGGGGTCAGTGCCCTGTTTTAACCAACTATTAATCTTAATGGAGGAAGGCAAAGGAGGCTTTTCCTTCCACTCCCGGTTTTTATTTTGACACAGCCAGCACATGAAAATAACATAAACAGAAAAGAAATGTAGCTTCGTTGCAGCTCTCACTATACACAGTCCCAATACTTGATACTGGCTTCACTCTTTCAGTATTACCTTCTTCAGGGACTTTCACTTGCCTGTAATCATAGGCCTCTCTGTGTCTTTAAATACTTTCACCCTCTTCAGGGGTTTCACTTGCTTGCAATCTCAGGTCCCTCTCTCTTTCTTTTTCTGGATTGCACGCTTTTGAGACTCTCATGCTTGGAGCTTCGGCCTCTGCTCACCAACTCCAGCTCAGGCCTTTCCTCCCTTGGGCCTGTGTCTCCCAGGCAGCTCCAAGCCTGCAGCTCCACACACTGTCTCACAGACAGGCTTCTGGCAGGGACCACACCCATTTCTCCAAGGGAGCCTTTTATAGCAGGAGTTAACTCACTCCCTGCTGGAATAAATGCCATTTTACCTCCAGATTGGCCTCTAGGTGGCGCTCTGTTACAATATATATATATATATATATATATATATATATAATAGCCAGTAAGCTTAAAACAGCTGTACGTGGTGTACTGCAGAGGAAATCTGCTCCAGGTAACTTGGAGTTAATCCCCTGGTGCTGGGCTAATTGGTGCTGTAGGTGTGAAATGAAGGGCTCCTGATTAGGCTCTGGCCTGAGTGCCGTGGGGAGCTGCAGTCTATGTGAGAAGCTGTGATGTGAGACAGTCAGGATGACTGGATCCTGAGAGCTGAGCTGAGATAAGCTCTGAAGTAAGGCAGCAGGGAAGACTGCTTAAAGTGCAGAGAGAAACTGGCAAGTAAATTGGATTGCCTGGAGAATACAGCCAGCAGCTTAAGAAGAGACACGGAGTGTTTCGGTGTGACCTGGGAGGAGAAAGAGACAGAGCTCCTGAACAGGACCTGGCAAGACTTACAGAGCAGCACGGGAAGCTGCCAGTTAGAGGATCAGTCTGTGTGACTGCAACAATATTTGCTAGAGAGACTGTTTGCTCCAAGAGGAGAGGACCTGCAGAGGATCCATTGCAGCTGATAAAGCTGGGAGAAACTGGACTTAAAGGGACCACCCCTCTGTGTGAAAAGCTATTTTTTTTACCTGCAGACCGAGAAGCGGTCTCAGGGCTAGTGAGGGTGTTTCTGAAAATAAGTAAGCCTGTTTATTTAGACTTTTATATTTATGCTGAAATTAAGCTATTGTTTTGTATAATTTATTAAAAGCAAAGATAAAGTATTTGGTGACTCAGCTGTTTATGTGGAAATCACAGGAGCAACCAGTAGCCGGCCCTGTCACAGTGGATAGGATTCTCAGCTTGTGTATGATCCAACCTTGGCTTTGCATAAAGGCTGTGTAATGCAGCGGACATAAGCTTAAAGGAAGCCATGTCTGAAATGGGCTATGTATTTAGGAGCAAGGCATATGTGGGCACATTTGCATGTCCCTGCTAAGTTTCCCGGAATACACAGATGTACTATTTATTATATATATATATATATATATATATATATATATATATATATATATATAATATCCACTTCTTGTTGTGATGAAGGGGCTTGTGTACTTCTTTGAAGCTGTGAGCTATGCTATGTAGGATTCTCCAGAATGGGCCGGTCATAGCAGAGATTGGTGGAGTTTTTCCAAATCTTACATGTGTATTTATATGTATGTGTGTGGCTATAGGGATACTAAGGCATACATTTGCTCTTTCCCACCACTCTGTTTTTGTCTTGTATATACTACAACTGCACCAACGTGAATGGTGTCTAGTAGATATAGCAGCACACCATTCAAATTACAAATAGGCAAACAAGACAATACTGTGTTTCCACTCATGCTTACATTAGAGCATGTGGAATTACTGAGCATTCTTTTGTTAACCACCAAAAGAGACCGTTTAAGAAATTCTAGCCCCTGGATAACATCTACCTTCATAGTTTTATCTGAGCGCTTGATCCCCATGACTACGATTAATCATCCTAGCAACTCCAGTATCTTTGCCAAGATAATGGACAAGCAAAAAATGGTTTTATTATAAAATGAGATCATGGTCTATTTTCTGGTACATTTGATACTGAATCAAAGGAATTGAGATGCTCACATTTTAAAGAATATGTTGCCAATGCTTTCTATTTATTGATCAAGAAAAGAGAAAAAGCACAGGTATCCTTTTAAATTTAGTGCACACCCTCTGCCTAAACTACAATATAGAGAAGACTCAAAATGTAAAACTTAACATTTATTAGTGAAGTAAAAAATGACTGGTATAAAATCCTCACACTATGACATAGTGAAGAGAATATGGGAAGTGTATGAAAAATGTCATATTAAGGAATACTCATGTTATAAGACCCTATATATCCTTGAATACATAAATACATTTGTTTTAAAGGACCACTTAAGTGTTCTTATAAAGGGTTTTCTTAAAGAATAGTCGTGCTTGATAAGCAAAAAAATATTAAACTATTACTATGCATTTAAATAATTAATTTTACTATTTTATAATACATGTCATAGACCATTTAAGTTCCAGAACTCTCATTCCCTGAATGAAGTCATTGTATCTGGAGTGGAGCCACCCAGAGGGGAGGGCTATCTAAACAGTATGATAGTGGTTGGTGACTAGAAATTGTATTTGCACATGGCTAACAGTTAGATCTTCACAATCAGTGTAACCTTGTTTTCCCCCTACCCAACAGCCCTTCAGGTCTTAAACCATTTCAATAAAAAGAGACATTCACTGTGATGGAATACAGCCGTTTGCTGCTCAATAAAGGGACCGCTTCTATTCATTATCCTGCAGCCATTTATTCCCTTATGTTAAATGCCATAGGAAGCAGGGGCTTTTCTGATTGGTCCAGGGACTTGGGAGGCAACCAATTGGAAAGCTGCTAACTCGAGAACATTCTGATCTATATGATTTTAAGCCTTTAATTTTTTGTAACATGTTATAATGAGCTTTTACTGCATTGTTATAGCATACTTGGTAGTTTAATATATCTCTATGTGGTTTTACTATATTCTTTACTGTATTGTCAGGGCTAAACACACAGTTTTCTCTACCTCCTGATTGGCTCCTCATGGACCAATCAGCCACATGCCTAAGGTGGCACTTATTCTTATTATTATTGGGCGATTCTAATCTGGGTGGGGAATTTGAATTTGTTCAGCCCACTAAAGTGTAAATGTGAGTAAATCCTTTGTTCTCAATCTGTATAAATACTCTGCAAGTAGACAAATAAAACAACTGCACTTTATGAGGCACATCGTGAATGGTGTCTTTCATTTAGAGGGAACTTTTTTTATACTTTAATAAGCAAAAATCAATTTAGTATTCTGAGCTAATGCTGATGATTCTGATATGACTTCCAGGCACAGAGTAATCCATTCCTTCTAATAGGGAAAATCCCTGGAGCTGAAGGCAGAAGTTTCTGGAGGCGAATAACCCCCCTGGGATCTTGACATTGATCCCTGCTACTAATGTGGGTTTCAGACGATGGTTTGCAGTTTTATGTTTCCTCCTGGATGGGTCCACTCCAGCCACAATACTTCATTTGGAAGTCTGAAAGGAAATCAAGAGCATGAAGATTAATAAAGCTTTCCTTATCAAGCCCTACTAACTATTCTATAGAGACAACTAAATAAAGGCACTATACTCTTAGTAGTTTACCGTTAAGGGGTAAACTGATTTCCTGAAGGGACTTCTGTACAATGAAAAAATATATATGTTGGAAAACTTTGAGCTTGACAAGGGCATAAGTAAGCAGGGAAAAAGTAATTAAGCTGGTTTTTAATTGAAAAATAAAATGATGCTTTGATTAGACTTTGGCGGAATCCCTTATACTTTGGTGTGTGTGTGTTTGTTTGTTTACATTTCTGAGCAATCCTTGAATCTACTAATACAATCATTCTGTTTCTGACCTGAGAGGGGGAAGCAGTGTGAATTCAATTTAAATCAGATCCAATTATCTAACAAGGCCATCTATGTTCTCTATTCTCTTCCCCCACCCTTACTCCACTGTTAAATAAGGGATATTAAAACATAGCTTTTATTTTAACCAAAATTTGTGTAATTTCATTATTTATATTATATCATAATTACATCCTATATTGTTGGGTAAGTGGTATTTTCAAATATCATTAAAGTGCAATGACTCAATTTAGTAATAATTAAAAAAGTGCTTATTCAGTGCATTGATTACATGTGCAAAACAGTGTTTGATTAGTACAAGTAGTACAAACATCCAATATCCACAACCTAGATCATCTTGAGGTTTATCTACAAATATAAATCCAATATCACAATTATGCCTGGCCTGGCCTCGGAGGAAGCTAGTGCGAAACGCTAGCGTCAGGCCAGTTCCAGTACGCTGTCCCATCCTGATATCGTAGGAGCGTCGGATCACCGTCACCTTCTAATGACACAGAACGCTGCATAGGATGTTTCTCCTAATGGACTACAAACTTTGCTAAGTTACCCTATCTAACTATTAATTGTGAACGTATTGATTGAGCACACTATGCATAATTTGCTAAACTATTTCACCTTATTCTCAGTTGTGATTATATTGACCAAATATATTGTAACTAGCGTATTGCCCGTCAAAAAATGAAGGCAATGAGATGTGTATGTTTGGAAAGTTGTTTAGTTATTAATATGAAAAATAATCTAGGTATATTTACAGTTTGGCCAACACGTTTATTAATTTCAAGATAACAATGATGAGATTAAAAAATGGAATATTAAAAACACTTTAAAAACAATGGAGACAAAAGAAGACTCCTCTGAGAAGTAGTGATATGCTTCACTTATAAACAGTGTATAGAGATGTTATACTTTCTCTTTACTCATCAAGGAGAATTTGTGATCTTCCACTGAAGGTAACTCTATACCAAAAATATTCAACGTCTGTTATGTTCACCTTCCAACAGGAAATTTTTATGCAGACATTTCTATGATGGAATTATAAAAAATAGTATGGTAAAAGATAGGCACTATTTAGGAAGTCAATAGGCAGCCACAGGATATAGGAGATTAAATATTGAAATAACTCCTATATGACCAATATGGGATTGTAATATCACAATCCTTAATTCAGAACATCTATTACCCACCTACTAGTCTGTGTAAAATCTTTACACTTCTATTAGTATATTGGTGGAATAGACCCTATTGTGGGCTATAGTTTCTTTAATAGTCCTCTAATTTACTGTGAGGATATTCAGTCATGGGTCACATAACTTGTGCTGACTTCCTATTGCTTCTGGAGGCCTAAAGATTAGTCTTAGATTCTTCTAAGAGAACCATACTCTGTGGTATACGAGTTATCTAACCAGTGCCATGCTCCTTGCTCAGAACGCTAATGCTGCATGGTTGTTACTTCCTGGTTTGCGTGGACAACGTCGTGCGTGATGACGCACGCATGCGTGTATACGCTTATGCCTGACGCGTTTCAACGTGCTGTGACGTCTTTCTCAAAGGGGGAGGCGGAGGTGTCGTCGCTAGTCTTATATAATGGTTCCGTTGCCTTGGAAACCAGTACTGGGAATGGTAGTTACATAGGGGCCATGTAATCTGGCATATAGGGTTCCTGTATATGTGTGCACAATGTACATCAAACATGTATTTATACATGTACAATGTACATCAAATATTATAGATGAGATGACAAAAACAACTGAATCTGAGGTAAACCTTTGCTGGCACACAGATTTGAAAAAAGCCAATATAACTTATTATATTAGATGAAAATATATTGATAATATGTATCAATACATTAAGGAAGATATAATTGTAGTAGTACCTAGATGGAGTATATAACAGGATACCCATGTTCACAATGAGATTTGATGGTCTAATATCAATCTATACTCTGATATATAAATATGAAAATTACATTGTTGTTCCTCTGATATATAAATGTGAGGATTACATTAATACCTCTGTAGTGTAGAAATCTCCACCAAGATAAAAAGTTAATAAAAGGAAAACAACTTGTGCTATGTGTCTGTGTAAAATGACAAAACTCCACCATAGACTAAATAGAATATAATATAGGCAATAGATGCCATCAAAACCAAGGTGGACTATATTAACAAGATACATATGGTAATGACTAATAAAAGGTGTAATAAGAAAATAGAGCACTATAAAGTGTATAAGGTGTAAGGACAATCTGTCTATAATATAAGTGACAGCATTGAAAAATAACTACCAGATGCTTTGGAAGAAAAAGTGATATAGGCACATGATGCCTCAGTGTGTGAAATAAGGTGAACATATGAAAGCAAGTAAGGCCTAAAGCCATGTGAACTTAAGGGACAAATGTCTGATATAGCTTTTGGGCCACTATGTTAATAGGAAAATCCTATCAAGCAAACCCATTGCTCTAATCTAGATGTAATTCCAATCTAGATGTGCTTAACATAAAAATATATGATGACAAAATATATAAAAGTGAGTGAATAAGTCTTGGTGGTTCCAGTTAATGTATGATTACAAAGTAATATTGCGTTCGACCAGTATGATTTGGTTCTGTCCCAAAGATGTTAGTGAACATAATGCGGAAACAAATCATAGTATCTCAGTATATTTTCAAATAAATGGGGTGAATGAAAAACCCTCATTTAATCCATTAGGTGTTTGGGCCTTCAACTTATAGATCCATCTAGCTTCACATTGTAAAAGTTTATTTTCAAGATCTCCCTTTCTAGGGCCTGGCTCAACATTATCCACCACATAGAAACGAAGAACATTACTGTTATTGTTATGGTAGTATTTAATATGGCGTGCAATGGGTGTATCATAGGAGTTATTGATAGAATAAATATGTTCTCCTATTCTGCGGCGTAGCTGTCTGCGGGTTTTGCCTACATAGACTTTATTACAAAGGCATGTTGCCACATATACAACCCCTGTAGATAGGCAGTTAAAGAATTTTTCAATCTCAAACACCTCCTTGGTGATTGGATGTTCATACCTTTTTATAGGTTTTATATACTTGCAAAAACTGCATCGCCCACACCTGAAGCATCCTTTCGGTGGTTGTAGCCATGTTTGGTCTGGATTGCTCTCTTTAAAGTGGCTATGTACTAGCATATCTCTGAGATTGGTACCTCTACGATAGGTAATCGGTATTTTGGCTGGTAGGGTATCTTTAAGGTCTTCATCACTTAATAACAGATGCCAATGTTTGCTTAGGATACTTCTGATAATATCAGAGTCATATCCATAGGTCATAATGCATCTTGGTGTATTTTCTATTTGTCTATCTTTTGGCATTTTCTGTTGGAATTCAATAGGAGTGCTGTTTTTAGTTGTATCTGACCTCCTATTTGTTGTATGAGTATTGAGCAGATCTGCCCTATTACAACTTAGGGCATATTGGTAGGCCAATTTTAGACATCTTTTAGGATAACCCCTTTCCTTAAATCGTAGTCTTAATTTGTCAGCTTCAATTTGAAACTCATCCTCTGTACTACAGTTTCTACGAATACGCAAGTACTGACCCTTAGGGAGGCCTCTTTTAATGGGTTCGTAGTGTTGACTTTCTTAGTGTAGTAAGGTATTAGTCGCTGTATCTTTTCTATAAGTAGAAGTGGAGATGTTACCATTACTATCTTTATAGACTTTTAAATCAAGAAAGTTTACCTTCTCTTTGTTGATTTCATGGGTGAATTTCAAACCCAAGGTATTCTCATTTAGAGATTTCATGAAGGTTTCAAATTCCTTCTTCTTGAAAATATATTTATCTTCCCACCAACCCAACACAAGATTGGCATAGCTTAGTGCACAGGGTGTGCCCATAGCTGTACCCTTACATTGGTGGATCCATTGATCATTAAATGTAAAATAATTATGCTCAAGTACAAACTCCAGTAATGTAAGAAGGAATTGATTGAATTCAGCAGATCTTGAGTCTTTCATTTGTAAAAAGTATTCAACTGCTTTAAATACATAACTATGGTGGATACTGCTGTATAGGGCTTCAACATCTATGCAAGCTAACCAGGTGTGCTTAGGTACATTCAGATCTTCAAGTTGATTCAGAATGTCCATACTATCCCTCACATATGAGGGTAAGCTTGTCACTGATCCTCTTAAGTGGTAGTCCAAAAATTGGCTACAATTGTGTGACAGGTTATCTGTGCCTGAAACTATAGGTCTACCTGGGATGGTTGTGATATTACAATCCCATATTGGTCATATAGGAGTTATTTCAATATTTAATCTCCTATATCCTGTGGCTGCCTATTGACTTCCTAAATAGTGCCTATCTTTTACCATACTATTTTTTATAATTCCATCATAGAAATGTCTGCATAAAAATTTCCTGTTGGAAGGTGAACATAACAGACGTTGAATATTTTTGGTATAGAGTTACCTTCAGTGGAAGATCACAAATTCTCCTTGATGAGTAAAGAGAAAGTATAACATCTCTATACACTGTTTATAAGTGAAGCATATCACTACTTCTCAGAGGAGTCTTCTTTTGTCTCCATTGTTTTTAAAGTGTTTTTAATATTCCATTTTTTAATCTCGTCGTTATCTTGAAATTAATAAACGTGTTGTCCAAACTGTAAATATACCCAGATTATTTTTCTAATTAATTAGTGGAAAACACTACAAGGGAATTACCTCCCTAGGACTTGATATGATTTAGTTATTAATATACATATGGAATTGTAAGGTAGCTAATGTTGTTTTGTGTGTACTACTGAAATATAGAATTAATAAATGAAAATAGTTTACCTATTTTTATGCATTGTGTTGAAAAGCTGGCAATCTGTTTTGATGTTGCTGCAGCATCAGTGCTGTGGAGCTGCTGTGTAAGCGTGATAAACGTGTGCAGTGTAATAGTGTGCGTGCGCGAGCCGAAACCGTTAACGTAGCTGTGTACTTCCGCATTATCGTAAAATTAAGGATAATGTGTGGTATGCGTCTTAGCGGATCATCCGTACGTGTTTTCCGTGGTTATAGTGCTGTAGACGGTTTTCGTTTTGTTCGGCCGCCATTTTTTCTGCCGCTTGTAGAATTTTTTAGTGTCTAAACTCTTTTATTTTGAGCTATCTGAAGGTGTAACTTTGTTTTTTGAGGTCGTGGATGCTCCCTCTTGCTGTCGGTAAGCTTTTTATGTATGTGCTGTGTGGATTTATTGTGTTTGTCTTTTTTTTCATGTTCGCGAGTTGCAGACGTATTTTTTTGCTAGGGTTTAACGTCTTGCCTCGCTATGCGAGGCTCGCCTCGCCTGCGGCGCTCATTGCCAAAGTACTACGGTTTAACGGCTCGCCTGGTGGGCGATGATCGCCTGTGGCGCTCATCGCTAAGCCCGCTAAAGTACTACGGTTTAACAGTAAATATGATAAAACGGTAAAATGACGGTCAATAAAAATTAAATGTTGTGAAATTTGTTTGCAACACAAAATGACTCCATTTGTCCCTTTTTTTATTCTTAAAATAAATAAACATTTTTTTTTTTAAACTTTCAACTTATATTTCATCAAATGCGTTGTTTAAGGCGTGAAATCCGATGTGGCGCGAGACAAGGGCGTTAAATCTGTGTTAACGCGTAAATCTGTAATTGCGGTTCGTAAAATGTACTCGTTACTGTCTTTTTTTACTCATTGTGCGGGTAATCCGCATCCTTTGTCTCGTTGTTTTTCGAGCACATACGTCTGTGGCTGTGTTTTACGCAGTTCGTAGTAGTATAGTCTCGTTTTCATTTTTTTCGGCGGCCATTTTTTTCTCGCTTTTGCCGATTTTCGATCTTTGTAACTCGTCTAAATCGATGTAAATTGGAGTTCCAACTCACTCCCAGATGTCCTGCCTGGTTCCCCATGCTGTAAGTGACCTTTTTTTTATTTTTTAGTGTGCTCATTGCCAAAGTGCTGTGGCGCTCATTGCAAAGTCGTACGATCGGCAAAGTGGTACGGTTTAACGGCTCGCCGGGCGATGAGTGCCAGAGGCGCTCATCGCTAAGTTGTACGCACTACGCAACACAGCGTGACGACGAATCGTAGTTAGACAATTATAATAGGTGATATGATAGAGTAAATGCGGAACTAGGTTAATTGTTACCCAGTATTACTGATGTGATTTATATTGAACATACAGTTTTTAAATATTGTGTATAGTATAGGAGATCAGTGCAGTTAAAGTTTAAGAATTAGCAAGGGGTAAGTGGTGGATCCCCACCTAAGCCACCTTAGTTATTTAGTTGTGATCTCTTTTCGGTCACAGTTATTAGATTAGACCTAACATAAGAGCCAGTGGTGGGTTCCAAAGCCACCCCAACAGTCCTTGTAGGGACCAGAAATTAGGACATTTTAATTAATATATGCCATACTTATAATTGTGAAATTGGATGTATATTTATAGATAAACCTCAGATGATCTATGTCATGGATATTGGATGTTTGTACTACTTGCACTAATCAAACACTGTTTTGACCTGAATAAGCACTTTTTTAGTTATTACTAAATTGAGTCATTGCACAATCCGCACTTTAATGATATTTGAGACTACCATTTACCCAACAATGTTTAGAGATGTAATTATGTCATAATATAAATAGTGAAATTACACTCATATTTATTCTGCACATAAGGAATTTTTACATTATCACTTGATCAACTTGCATTCATTCAGGTCATCTATGATATATTTAGAGAATTAATGTATCTATGCTGCAAGGATTATTCTAAGTCCAATATATATTGAGCCTACATCACAAAGCATAAGACCGAATTTCTAATGGTCTTTACTTTCTAATTTAGGAGGAACAAGCTAATTGTTATTAATATTTTTTTTTTCGCCGCAATTTTACTTTTATCTGTTTTTATGTTTTATGTTGGTTAAAATAAAAGCTATGTTTTAATATCCCTTTAGTCTATATCTTTCAATGACTCTGTTCTCTTGGGGTGGGTATTCCAATTGCTAATTCGAGTGTCTTTCCATTGACTTCAATACATAGGGCCTCATTCAATTGCGATTTGGCCAATTGAATAGGGCTCTAAATATGCAAATAGCATACTTTTTTGAAAGAAGTTTTTAGTTAGTGAACTTCTACCCTAAAGCAAGGTCTTTACTAACTAAAAACTTCTTTAAAAAAAGTATGCTATGTACTTATTTAGAGCCCTATTCAATTGGCTAAGTCGCAATTGAATGAGGCCCATAGAGTTTTCTTCCACTTGTAAATGGGATGGTCCTTTTTTGATATACAAATCTAGAGGGTATTTTACCTACTACATATGACTTAGGACCACTCACCATAGAAACTTACTTCAAAACTTATTTAAAAAGAAATAAACTCACCCTCATGAATCAGCTCTCAGGATGTTACAGGTGTTACAAACACAAAATGGATTCCTGTAAACTGAGTCTTCAAAAATGTTCTTTGGCTTACACAATTGTTAATATGTGCCTAAAAAATGAGTGTATTAGCCTATGTGGTCCTTTAACAGCAAATACAGGATGGCTAGGAGTTAGCCTTTTGTACAGTTCATTTTTGAAATTAATTATTTAGAGAACTTGGATAGAATAATTCCAAGTTGTTAGAACTAAAGGAAATCCAATCTCTCAGCATAGCAGGATAGAGCTGAGGAATCCTTCCATTTCTGGCAAACTAATTGTTATTATTACAAGAAAAATAGCCCAGATAGGTAATTTGCTAATAAGCTTAGAAATCTAAGTGTGAAAGGGATTTTGGAAATCAGACACGACAATGGTAGTTTGTTCTGGGATCCCAAATCCATTGTGACTGCCTTGCAAAATATTATTTAACATAATTTGGACCAGCATGGTATCAAGAATCCCTCTCATCTATTACAAATAAAGTGTTTTCTAAAGGCCTTAAATTTACCAAAAATAAATAACAAGTTGCTAAGTTAATTCAGTTAATCACAGGTAAAAAAAGGCAATTGGAAAACTTAAGTGGTACAAGAGAACGGGAGTTGTTGGCTTTACCAACTTTTATTAAAAAACTTATAAAAGGTTTTAATTCCACATTTGACAAGGGTGTTTAATGAAGTGATTGGCCCAGGCATTGTTCCTGAAGAAATTAAGTTAATTGTATTATCCATAAGGAATACAGGATAATTATACAACTATCACATATATAGTTGTGAGCGTACGAGTCGTTGCTCACGCTTGCGGGCTCGCGTAGCGAGGGGCGCGGGCAAGGGCCTCAGTTGCTGGGATGGAGCGCCTTCGGCGCTCCATCCCAGCAACTGAGGCCCTTGCTCGCAGCGTACAGCCCGTTGCTCACGCTGAGGCCCTGCAGCCACCTCCTCCCCACAATACCCCGCCGCTGGAGAGAGGGAGCAGAACTCCATGCCCCATTAGCGAGGTCACTGGGCAAGGGCCTCAGTTGCTGGCATGGAGCGCCGAAGGCGCTCCATGCCAGCAACTGAGGCCCCTCGCGAAGCGAGGGCCTCAGTTGCTGGCGAGGTCACTGGGCACGGGTCTCAGTTGCTGGCATGGAGCGCAGAAGGCGCTCCATGTCAGCAACTGAGGCCCCTCGCGAAGCGAGGGACTCAGTTGCTGGCGAGGTCACTGGGCAAGGGCCTCAAACCCTCGCAAAATTCACGTCGCTACTCAAAAAACACGACACACAAATTACGACACTCGCTAAATTTTACGAGGCACGCAAACAACGTACGAAACACGTTACCACACATTACGACCTCGCAAACATCGGACGCAACACGCCGACATACAAACATTTAAAACACAATACATACACACAGCACATACATAAAAAACTTACCTACACCAAGAGGGAGCACCCAGGACCTCAAAAATGCAACTTACACCTCGATTTTACTCAAAATAAAACAGTTTAGAGACTAAAAAAAAATGTAAGCGACAGAAAAAATGGCCGCCGAACAAAACGAAAACGAGGCTACAGCACTCTAAACTCGCAAAACACCACAAAACACCTACGGATATTCCGATACAGACCTATACCACACATTACTCGCCATTTTACACCAATGCGGAAGTACACGACTACGCTAACGGTTTGGTCTCGCGCACGCACAGTGTTACACTGCACACATTCAGCATGCTTATACAGCAGCTCCACACCACTAATGCTGCAGCAACATCAACACAGATTGCCAGCTCTTCATCACAATGCTTCAAAATAGGTACACTATATTCATTTACTAATTTAGCTACCTTACAATTTCATTGCCGTCATTTTTTGACGGGCAATTCGCTAGTTTCCCTATAAATTGTGGCAATCAAAATGTTCTTCAGTTTTGGCAAATAGATTGGCATCAATAATACCACATATTGTTAGGGTCAGCTGGGAAGTTATAAAACACTTTGCTTTCCTTTGGTTATCCCCCTAGATTTGTGGATGCCGCCTTGTCACTGTATAGCAACCCTTGTGCTGGGGTGTCTTCTGTTGGTCAAAGTTCTGATTTACTGTCCTTGGCAAATTATTTCAATTGAGTGTGTATTTATAATGTACTTAAACAAAACAATCCTACATTATAACATAATGAACACTTCTGCATTTTTTATCTAGAAGTATCTGTAATAATTGAGCAAAACAACAAATATATAATATAAACACGTCAGCTAATTACCAACATTCAGATTGCAATGTCCCTGTCCTACATTTACTATATATATATATATATATATATATATATATATATATATATATATATTTATTTATTTATGCATTTTTGATCACTTTCATCCTTTTACGATTTTTTAGGTCGCTATTTTTTTTCTCGCTTAGGCAATTTTTCTATCATGAAAAAAATGCCAAATATGCCTCCAATTTAACTTGCAACCTCACTCACAGGCTACCTGGCTCCCCCCCTGTGCTGTGTGTGAGTGTGCAAGTTAATTTGAGGCATATTTTTTTTCTTGTCTTTCCAGTTCCATGGTTTGGCCGTTAAATTTGGAATTGAGTGCAGGCCCGCAACTGCGCGCCTCGCTTCGCAAGGGGTTGCAATTATTTAACATTGCGTGACTAACATCACAATCGTGACCAACATTTTTAAGATCCACAACTATATATATAGGAATTTATATTTTATAGGGATACTCTTTGTCCTGGAAAAACAATAAAAAAGAAGGTATGCTGACTTTTTAACTCAATTTCAAAGTTACAGTACTTTAAATATTGTAATTGCTATAATGTGGTCCAGATCAAATAATTCCTAGACTTATACGGTACTGTAATAATGATAATAAGCAAATCAACTCTCATATATCAGCCTATACTGATGATCCTGTAAACACAGGATACACTGATAATCATAGAGTTGAAAAAAGAATTTGAGATAAAACAGCTCACAATAAATGTATTAAAAACAAACTGTATTGTGGAAACCCAGGCTTTCTATATCTCCCAAAAATATGGGATCTTGTCAGTCAATAAAGCAACTATATATTAATGCAATAAAAAAAAACTTTGCATGATAATGATAGGGATATAATAGAAAAAATGGTAGAATAAACCACCTCAATGAGAGGATAATAACATGTAGCAAAGTTGAAAAAAAAGTTGTCAAAAGACCCTTAAAGCCTTATTAGGGAGATAGGAGCCTGTTCCACAGAAAAAAACTGTCTTCCAACGGTCCGTTTCGTCCTTTTACAGGACTTTCTCTAAGGCTATACTGCTCTGGGTTTCACACTGGCTTTTAAAGCCTGGTACTTCCTGGTTTAGCGTAGTTACGTAAAGACGTACGTGTATTACGCGATGACGTCACTACGCAATGTTATGTCCATTTCAATGAACTTTATTTAGCTGTTTTGAAAAGGCAAACTTTATTTAGCGTTATTACACAAATTGAAATACAAAGAAGCTTTATTTAATCTTGTTTTACTCTATTCAAGAAATCTATTTGTATTGCTTCTAATTTCACTTGTTGACTTGTAGTAATTCTATTTCAGCCAATGGTTACCTATAAGAAAAACATATGATTCTTAAAAATGTTTTTACATTTTATTAAAGAAAATGTGTAAAAATGTATTAATGGTGTCCTGAAGGACATTAAACAATATATTTTTCTCAAAGCTTCTACAATTGTGATTTGTTACATTAAATTAATAATCAACTAATTGGAAGTGCTTTTATAAACTTAACTAATAAGTTAAAGGGGTGTTAGGCACCCAATGGTACGTATAATAGGTCAATCTAATAGACTTTTATCCACAAATATATATGTGATCTTTCCAAGTTTTCTAAAAATAATATATTGGTTGCCACTTGATATAAACGCAGATGTTAATCTATTGTCTGTGTTGTTCTGGTGAGCTGTACATAGACGTATGCAATTCTTCTCATCTTCCTTTTGACTTGTCCAATTTGGCAAAGACTCAGGTTCACATAGCAGATGTGTATAATATACATTTTACCTGAAATCAAGTATACTAATATATTCTGCTGACATGAAATGCAATGCATGTTATGCCATAGAATCCTTGGCTATAAAGAAATGGCACTATCACTTAGTAAGGCAATGTTTGCACCATACCCATATATATCTATGTGTTCATGAGATTGTAGCATAAGTAGTACATAATTGAAATTTGTGTACGTATCGAAACCTGTTATCGATGGAAACTACATATCCAACTGTAAAAAGGAGCTGGATGTGTTCTTGAATAGAAAGGGTGTTCAGGGTTATGTCAGTTAGATTAGACTAGATTGAATATTGATCCAGGGAACAATCCAATTGCCATTTATTGGATACAATTGGAAATGTTTCATTACAGTGTTTTTATTTGCTGTTCTCTGGATCAATTCACAATTAAGATCAGAGGAACCAAAAAGGTTGCAAGAGAAAGGTAACCTTGAACGCACAAGCAGAGATATACAGAATCCTGGACTGTTGGCAGCCCTCGTAGAACAGAGTAGTCCCCCACTAGTTTAATACATCAACTTCAACTTTTAAATGCTTGACACACAACAGTTCTGCATATTTAGGAGTCATAGAGTCAGTTAGGTATGACTTCACAGTAATAGCCATTACTTAATTTGACACTGATCACACTTAAAACACTGTGCTAGCTGGTTGTGCACCAAAAACAGAAAGCAATATCACCTTGCAGTTCTAAGTAAAACTGCCATTTATCCATTAAAGGCATGTGCAAGTCACAATCTTATAATGTGAAATTATAAGAGTATGTCTTAAAAAAGGATTTTTTTGTAAACATTGTTTAAAATTGCTTAAATACAATTTTCTACAATAAAGGAATTGATTTTTTTCTGAGCAAATACGTTAGTTCAGATTTTAAATATTATTTTCCAATTTCTCTTTATTTAAAAAAAAAAAAAGGTGCCTGAATAAAAAAAAAATTGTGTTACGTATAAGAACCTCAGGGAAAAGTCTTTGTGTTTTGGACTTACAGTGCAGTGCACAAAAACTGCATATCTAAGGGTGCCTGGGTGCAGCATTTGGAGTTAAGGATGGACCAGTGCATTACGGGCTGAAATTACTACATCTGGTAAAAACAAGAGAATGGAACCACAAGAAAAGATTACAGCAGGAACAGAGACTGTTTTTGTCCACATGTGTTCCTCATGTGGCAGACACAGAAAGGGTGTTCCAGAAGCCAGTCAGCTTGTTTTACTAGATGTTTGTTGCTACATTTCTGTTTTCACTGTTTATTAAAATAATTGTTTTACATTTTACCTGAGTCTATAGACTGTTTCTCCAAGAGCTATTGTAGTAGAACATGCATACTCTAAAGAGCCACTGTGTCACGCTATATAGAAAAATAACACCCAAGGCCTTACGTCAATAGTTATTGGTCAATAAGACAAGCTCATACAGATTTAACACCATGGTCTTAAACACCAGTTAATTTTGCTTCCTTCACACTGGACACAATTTCAACTTCAACCTATGAAGATAATTTTAGTACCTGATAATTTGGAAGCTAGAAGTGTTATTTTAACTTTCATATGTCTTTGCACATCTATTGCTTTTATCCAAAATAGAGAGCTAACAGCTTTAGGTTGTAAATTGAGGTGAAACACACAGATATTTCATAAGCAGCTTGGTTTCTTATTGTGTAACATTAGGAATTTCTGGAATCCTTCAGTATCACCTTTAATTACAAAGCATAACATCATATCTCTCTGCTAATTATAGTCATTGTTGAAACAAATGCAGACAAAGTCATGTTACCTGCACAAGTGGCTCATTATCCATTGTACTAGTGATAAAGCAACTATTTTCTCTGTGTAGTCTCAGAACCACTGGCGTATTAATACTAACTTTCATTAGGAGAGGAAAACAAAGAAAAGCATTAGAGTGACAAGCCAAGTGTGAGAAACTGCTTATTAGCTTTCAGGGGAAAAACAACAGAATAAAGAAAGTTATAATTTCCAGAACATTTAGAAAAGGGGGACTAGCATACCCAATGATTCAGACCTATCATGATGCTACAATGTTTTCACATGCAGTCAAATGTATAGAAAGTTTGAAAGTGGCAGGTTGGCTGCAGGTTGAAAGATGTTCAGTAGTTAAGGATTCTTTAGGCTGGTTGATGTTTAGGAAGGAGTTAAAAAAAGAACTATTTTTAGATCGTTCTGATATTGTTCGTGAAATACTTGAATTTTGGGATAAACATAAATTGAGATCTCAATTAATGCCTTTTCCTAGCCCTATCCTTCCGATTTTATTATTAGAGAGAGAATTGAACTTATCATTTTTGGGTGGATGGAGAGCATTTGGCATTTGTTGTTTGAGAGACTTATATATTGGCAACTCTTGGGCTTCTTTTGAAGACTTGAAGGAAAAATTTGGGCTTCCTCATAAAAGTTGGCTTGAATATAATAGACTTCTGGCTGCGTTCAGAAATTCAATCTATTCTAGTTTTAAAGTTAGATCTTTAACTTCTTTTGAAAAACTACTGATTCTAGAAGATAGAAAGCACTTAATATCTAATTGTTATAACATCTTGCGGGAGGAAATGGATAAATGCCCTTTTAACAAATCTAAAATTTGGCAACATTCTTTTAATCTCTCTTGGTCAGAAGAAGAATGGTCCGATTCATTTATTCTCACAGATCAAATAATTAAAAATACATCATACAGAGAGCTACACTTTAAATTAAGTACTCAATGGTATTATGTTCCAACAAAAATGGCTCAGATTACTAAAAAAGATAATCTGAAGTTTTGTTGGAGGAACTGTGGTTTGGTGGGTTCACATGCCCATATATGGTGGAGTTGCCCGATAATTCAACAGTTTTGTGAAACTGGTTTTGGGCATATTAGGAATATTTTGGGCATTACCATTTCCTTTTCTGTAGAAAATGTTTTATTTCACATTTTTTCGAATCAGCTTGCTCTGGACGTAATTGCGTTTTTACTTCAGATATTCATGGCATCTAAACTGTTGATAGCAAGGAGATGGGGTCAGTCTTCCGTTCCCTCTTGGGGTGAAATCACAAATATGGTAGATAGAAACAGAAATCTTGAAAAATCTCTTCAAGAGCAAGGTCTTATAAAAATAAAACTTTACAAATGGAAAATTTGGGATCAAAATAAAGATCTTTCTCGGTTATGATCTAAGTTTTAATATCTCTGGGACTTAGCTCCCAGCAATTATAATTTCTGGTACAAGTTCACAATATGTATTGTAAATGTATGTCTTGTCTTTTTATTTTGTCGTTTTTTTGTTTTGCCGTGTATTCTGTTTTATATATTTATATTGTAATTGTCTACTTTTGATACCAATAAAAAAAAAAAAAAAAAAAGAAACTGCTTATTAGCAACATGTCATGAACATTCAATTGTACTATCTATACTGTGGCTTCCCAATTCAAAGAGAAATCAATTTATTATTTACTTATGTATTCAATCTATGACTATAACTATTAATGTCTGACTTTTACTTACATTAAAGAGACAATATCATGACCACACTACAAACGTAAACACATTGTATGCAAGTTATTTATATATTTTTTTAAAAAACCCTGTTGTGGCATTCATTTTACCATCAGTGAACTGTGCCTTTCTTTGTTCTCAGTGTTGTTTTCAAACTGTACTAGTGAGAAGTATCCAAAATTCCTCTTTAGGATACACAACATATCTGTGTACTATTTGCCGCTTCTGGATTGCTACCTTGTCGTGGAGAAAGGGCTTGTGTACTTCAATGAAGCTGTGAGCTATACCATGTAGGGTTACCTAAGATGGGCATGTCATAGCAGAGAGGTCAGACAAATTATAGTCCACTGGAGAAGTAACTGGAAACCAACTCCAGTATATTTGCAAAGAAAACCATACAGATAAGCACAACCAGAAACAGACGGATGTGCCTGGCATGGTGCTGTCCATATGGTCATAGAGAGTCTGACACGACTGAAGGACTGAACAATATATCTGTACTAGCGAATTGCCCGTCAAAAAATGACGGCAATGAAATTGTAAGGTAGCTAATGCTGTTTGGTGTGTAATAATGAAATATGTAATACATTAATAAATGAATATACTTTACCTATTTTGAAGCATTGTGTTGAAGAGCTGCAATCTGTTTTGATGTTGCTGCAGCATTAGTGTTGTGGAGCTGCTGTGTAAGCGTGATGAATGTGTGCAGTGTAATAGTGTGTGTGCGCGAGACCAAACCGTTAGCGTAGTTGTGTACTTCCGCATTGTCGTAAAATGGCGGGTAATGTGTGGTATGCGTCTTAGCGGAATATCCGTAGGTCTTTTGTGGTATTTTGCGAGTTTCTTGTGGTGTTTTGCGTGTTTAGAGTGCTGTAGCCTCGTTTTCATTTTGTTCGGCGGCCATTTTTTCTCTCGCTTAGCGAATTTTTTAGTGTCTAAACTCTTTTATTTTTATTTAAATGAAGGTGTAAGTTGCTTTTTTGAGGTCCAGGATGGTGCCTCTTGCTGTAGGTAAGCTTTTTATGTGTGTGTTGTGTGTATTTATTGTGTTTTAAATGTTTGTATGTCGGCGTGTTGCGTCCGATGTTTGCGAGGTCGTAATATCTGTTTACGTGTCTCGTATGGTGTTTGCGTGTGTAGCCTCGTTTTCGTTTTGTTCGTCTGCCATTTTTTGTGTCGCTTAGCAAATTGTTTACTGTCTAAACTCTTTTATTTAGAGTAAAATGCAGGTGTAAGTTGCATTTTTGAGGTCCTGGGTGCTCCCTCTTGGTGTAGGTAAGGTTTTTATGTATGTGCTGTGTGTATGTATTGTGTTTTTAATTTTGTAATGTTAGCTAGTTGCGTCCGAGTGTTGCGAGTCCGTAATGTGTGTGAACTTGTGTCGTATGTTGTTTGCGAGTGTCGGAATGTGTGTGTCGTGCTCTTTGGGTTGCGACGTGAAGTTTGCGAGGGTCGCAGTTGCTGGCATGGAGTGCCTAAGGCGCTCCATGCCAGCAACTGCGACCCTCGCCCAGTGCCCTCGCTTCGCGAGGGCCTTGGCTCGCTGTGCGAGCCGTGGCCCTCGCTACGCGAGGCCGCCGACGCGAGCCCGCAGCGTTAGCAACAACTCATACGCTCACAACTATATATGTGACTAGCGAATTGCCCGTCAAAAAATGACGGCAATCAAATCGTAAGGTAGCTAATGCTGTTTGGTGTGTAATACTAAAATATATAGTAGATGAATAAATGAATATACTTTACCTATTTTGAAGCATTGTGTTGAAGAGCTGACAATCTGTTTTCATATTGCTGCAGCATTAGTGGCGTGTAGCTGCTGTGTAAGCGTGATGAATGCGTGCAGTGTAAGAGTGTGCGTGCGCGAGACGAAACCGTTAGCGTAGTGGTGTACTTCCGCATTGGCGTAAAATGGCGGGTTATCTGTGTTATGGGTGTTTGCGGATTAGCCGTCGGTGCTTCGTGGTGTTTTTCGAGTTTCGGGTGTTGTTTTGCGAGTGTGTTGTGGTGTTTTTTACGTGTTGAGAGTGCTGTAGCCTCGTTTTCGTTTTGTTCGGCGGCCATTTTTTCTCTCGCATATCAAATTTTTTATTGTCCAAACTCTTTTATTTTTATTGAAACGAAGGTGTAAGTTGCATTTTTGAGGTCCTGGATGCTCCCTGTTGCTGTAGGTATGTATGTGCTGTGTGTATGTATTGTGTTTTTAATTTTGTAATGTTCGCGAGTTGCGTCCGAGTGTTGCGAGGCTGTAATGCGTGTGAACGTGTGTGGTATGGTGTTTGCGAGTGTCGTAATGTGTGTGTCGTGTTATTTGCGTTGCGACGTTTATGGCCTCCAGCCCATGATGCCATGTCCCCCCAGGCTAAGCCTTCATGTCCCCCAAGGCCAGGCCTTCATGGGCCCGATCAGACCCATCAGACTACTTACATTCATCGAAGCTGTTCAGAAAATGTGCAGGCAGGGGAGACATGGCGGAGGTGAATTGAGATGCTCCAATTAATGTAAGTAGTCTGATGGGTGTAATGGGGCATGGAGTTCTGCTCCCTCTCTCCAGCGGCGGGGTATTGTGGGGAGGAGGTGGCTGCAGGGCCTCAGCGTGAGCAACGGGCTGTACGCTCACAACTATATATGTGATGTGATATATATATATAATGTGTAAATATATATATAATATAATGTGTGTATATATAAATAAATAAATATATTATATAAATATAATGTGTATATATATATATATATATATATATATATATATATATATATATATGTATATAATGTGTATATATATATATATATATATAATGTGTATATATATATATATATATATATATATATATATATATATATAATGTGTATATATATATATATATATATATATATAGTGTATATATATATATATATATATATATATATATATATAATGTGTATATATATATATATATATATAATGTGTATATATATATATATATATAATGTGTATATATATATATATATATATATATATATATATATATATATATATATATATATATATATGTTGTATAATGTAAATAAGAAGCCATCTAGAGTATATTGATTTCACATAAAAGTCCAGGTCCTCAGAGATAATCCTCCCTACCACAATATTTAAATATATATACATTAAATGTGACACATAAACTTTAAAAAAACAGTTCTATCTTTCCATTTGTTTTTGCAGAGTGAGAGACAGATTTACATACACAGCTATATTATATATTAGACTCGCCCCCTAATGTGCTGAGTGGCTACTGCTTGTGCTGCTGAGCATTCTGGGACTTGAAGTTTTGTGCAGTGAGTTCTGGTACACCCACTTCCGGTTTTTTATTAGCGCGACGCGAGGGGCCGCGGGCTCAGGTAAATACAGTGATTGAGTATCCAGTTGGTGACCAGGAGGGCCTCAGTTGCTGGCATGGAGCGCCGAAGGCGCTCCATGCCAGCAACTGCGGCCCTCGCAAGCGTGAGCAACGGCTTAAGCAAGCTCGTATGCTCACAACTATATATGTGATATGTAAACAAAGTCACTAAGATTTCAGTCTACACAATGGAAAACCAATGAACACACACAAAATTACAGAACAAAACCGCATGCTATCAGTTAACGATTCATAGCAAAAGCTACTTTTAAGTTGCCTAAGTGAAGCCAATGTGGTTATAGTAAAAGTAAAATAACCCCATTGAACAAAAAATAAAAACCAAACAAACAATTAGCTTGGGGTACAAGCAAGTGCTTTAGTGTTGATATTAATAATTAATGCATAATTAATAATAATGATATTAATAAGTAATGCATGACTGCCTTAGCCATAAGATTCTGGTCCTGCCCTTACTTCAATAACACAAAATGAGATTTGAGGCAGAAAAACAACAGAGCTTTTAAGTAATAAAATAAAGTACACAGAAGTAAATAAGTAAATAGGTATATTATAATTCCAGTGAAATCTAGACATCTTCCATGTCCCTTTTAAAATTTACCTCAGGACCTGCACCTGTTATACCAGCCAGCATCACCAACCCTCTGAGACTACTAGGCCTAAACCGTCTATCACATATATAGTTGTCGTAATTACGATTTGTCGGTCACGCTATGTTAAAAGTTACGGGCTTGCGTATTGGCAATGAGCGTGGAAGGCGCTCATCGCGAGGCCTGTACGTGACTGGCTTGATGGGGCTGCAATGAGTGCCAAAGGCGCTCATTGCAGGGCTCGCGATGAGCGCCTTGGATCCGTACGTGACTGGCTTGAGGGGGGGGGAGAGGCTCCAAACAGCTAACGAGTTACAGGCTTCCAAATAATTACAGCTTTAACGGCCGCCGTTTTTTTTCAAGCCCGTAACTCGGAAGCTGTTGGAAGACCACCAAAAGACACCAATTCATTAAAAAAATAACTTAAAACCTCACACACAGCACAGGGGGAGAGGCAGTGAGCCTGTAAGTGAGGTTGCAAGCTAACTTGATATTTAATTGGCGTTTTTTGGAGGTCTTAAAACGGCTAAGCGAGGAAAAAAATGGTGGCTGTAAAGCAGTAACTTTTTTTCAAGCCTGTAAATAGGAAATACATTTCGGGCTTGGGGAAAATGAACAATTTTGCAAGCCCGCCAATGGTTTCACACCCGTAAATGCAAACAGGAGCACAGAGGAGAGAGAGAGGGAGAAAGACACTGGGGAGGTAAAGGGTGGAAAGAGACACAGGGGAGGGAGATAAGGGGGGAAAGAAAACCTAGGGGAAAGAGAGGGGGCAAAGATACAAAGGAGGGAGAGAGTGAGGAGAGGCTTGCAATGATCACTAAAGGCGCTTGTTGCAAGGCCCGAAATTTGTGGGTTGGCTGAAGGCGCTCATTGTGAGGCCCGTAAAGTAGAGGGGTGGAGAGGCCAAAGGCGCTCATCGCAAGGCCCGCAAGTGACCGGGGGGAGAGCCTTGCATTGTGTGGCAAACAGCATTGCCAGGCTTCAAATTTGATTGCCTTAATGAAAGTTATTGATCCACTTCTTTCTTTCCTTTATATCCCCCATTAGCCACTTCTCTTTACAATACTCAGGGACAGGCTCCATGTACCTTTTCGGTCCCAGATTTTCTTTAAGTCAGTGGTACCTGAACTTTTTTTTTTTTTTTATGGACTATTTAGAGGTTTTTGTGGACCACCTGAACAATGCTGAGGGTATTCATGTATATACCAATGTGGTGCATTTTACCAAACTCCCACCCCCAAAGATACCATGATGAGAAGATCTATAAATACTCCTACCCACAGAGTTCCTTTTGGCTTGTGGTGTATGTATTCAACTCCAACCAAACAACACAAAAGTAATAATAATCATGTAGCAATGTTCATTATACTTGTCTTCGGGTGTTCAATCACACAAGGCTGAGGGACCCCACCAAATCTCTTCCCATTCTGGCTCAGCAGAATGGGAAGAGCTAGAGAGGTGCAGCGCCTAGCAGAATTTGTTCAAGGATGGCAAATTTCATATTACTAGCAAATCATAAACAAATTGTTATACTGGTGATTATTGCCCATTTCTTGTTATATAAAACGAGCCTTAAAGACATATCTAAATTTCCTGGATTATGAATGCATCAGATAGAGGATAAGCAGTAGTGTATAAAAAAAAATGTTTCCATGAAGAATACCGAAATAGACATTAAGAAGCTAACCCGGATGTTTACTAAATATCTTGAATTTGCAAGTAGTTGATTTTGTAAGAAAACACCCATGAAAATCCCTGCTAAAATTAGCATAACATTCATAAATTGTTTTGGCCAATCACAGGCAGCTAATATATTTGAATACAATGAAACAGCCAGTGATGGTAGTTTATTCTCCCAGTAGAAGGAAACAGGGCACTGATCTGGAGGTGATTGTTTGAGGTATCCTCGGGATATAACTACTGTCCCCTGATGCTGGGAAGCTCAGATCACACACGGACCCTGCTCCTGACCCCTTTCCACATCATCTTTTGCGGACTCGTCTGTGTCCGAGCACAGCAGGTCCTGAGACCGCTCAGGGAGGAGAAGAGGCCATGGATCTTTTGTGGTAAGAATCCGGCACGCAGCGGCAGCAGAAAACATTGCACTTACCACAAAGCTGGACCTATCCTATGTGTGTGCGCCGCTGTGAAAGCACACCGCCGACTCTTGGAATGCTGGTGTGTCATCTAGCGGTGAAAAATAGGGAGTACACCGCGCCATCTGGTAATATGCTCCTATTGTGTAAAAACACATCCAACCCTACACTTATCGGGCAT